>VIAA01000125.1:0-139788 GCA_015776775.1 Magallana hongkongensis | reverse complement strand
TAAGTACTTAGTCCTTTAACAATATAGTTTTGTTACAAAAGAGAAATACGGAAATAAACAAAGGTTATATCACCCCATCACTTGGAGAAGGATTCAAACTTAAATAAAAATGCATACGATAACTTGCTGCATGAAATAATATGTTTATTCGTCTATTTTGTGTAAAACAACAACTAGAAGTTCTAATTGACAATAACAAAAACAGAAGAAATCAATGTTAACCCCTCCACAATCAAGTTATTTTACTAATTCTCAGCAAAAATTGTCTATATAAAAATCGTTTCATCTATTACATATGGGAACATAAATACGCATGAATTTCAACATGCTTGTATAGATATTCACTTCTGACAGTAATATATGTACATAGTGTGATTCTTTGTAAATTGGACATAAAGTATGTTCCCTTTTAACAAAGCCTTACTGAGATTACACAAATGACATCGGTTAAATTCGCCCGATACGAATATGAATGGGTTAAAGAAGCAACGAGTTTCCGGAAAATCCGTAAGCTTCGTATTCGGTTACTCCGGCAAACATCAGACCGAAACGTCCTCCGTTTACAGTAGATGCAGTTAGCTCTCCCTCAACAACACGTACTGTTCTCACACTGTATGTTACGCTGCTAGCCAAAACATTTTCTTCAAAAACGATATCGCGCTTCTTTATGGTCTTATCGTTAATGCGTAATAAATCATTAAAAGCAAGATTTATCATAATGGAAACGTAGTTATGATCATATCCAGGCGGAACAACTATCTTATAATAATCCAGGTATTGATTTATCCCTGGTACGATTGTCATAGATGGGTCGCCCATGGCGGTTACAGAATTCCTAGAACTTAAACCGATACTTGTCACTAACAAAGGTACTTTAGATTCAATAAAACACGACTGGCTACTCGATATATGTGTGTCGAAATAATCAAGTCGTTCCAAAAATAAGGTTTGAGTATCATCCCCGATCATATATGAAAAATGCGTATTCTCTGTGGCTGTGATACGAATGAGTGTGTCTCTGTCGTCCGAATTCGGGGGTACTATGTATGTTTTGTCTATACTGTTAGTTGGTGGTAACTGTTCAACGAGATGATCGCAAGCTCCGATATGTTCAAGCTCATTGCAATCGTTACCGGAAAAGGCTGCGATAGGAGCTGATGATTCAATAAACGTTCCTGTCAAATCCGCTCTGTGCTCAATCTGGTAAGTTTCAAAGCGGTCAAGAGAAAAATTAAACACGTCACCGTTGTAGAACTTTTTTCCTTCAATTTTCAGCGGCAAATTATGTTTCATTTTAAAAGTGACTGAAATTGCTGTGTTGTCTTCAATGGCAGCCACTGCAAGCTGACTGTACGAATCAGAAGCTGGTTTGGTCGATATCACTATGTATTTTGTTGACAATTTATGTATGGGAATGTGCGTAGTGCTCCCGACTGAATATTTATCTTTGTCGTGACTTATTATGAATACATCACTGGAGGTTTTAATCAAAACGGACTTCACTTCTTTTTGAAAGCTTTGCAGTTCAATGGCTTGTGGAAGAATGATACGTTGACTGGATGGAATGTTAACAGACCTTTCTATCTGACTTTTCAGGGATGCATCTAGACGAGGCGAGGTTGTAATATTCAATTTGGTGCCGTTTTCTGAAGTAACATAGATATTCTTTTTCGACCTCAATGCGTGTGTTGTAAATAAAACTACAAATTCTCTTCCTCTGCTTCCTGAAAGAAAGTTTGAGTGAATTTTGATTATGAAATAAAGAAATGAACAATGTTTATATATTGTATAATTCTTAACAATAATACTTTATTGTAAAAGACATATACATTCAAGACTTTACAAATTTAAATCAGTTATTAAAATTTATATAGAATTGTTGACATGCATTTTATCAGTGAACGTGTCTTCTTTTCATTTTATGACTAAATGAATGTCTTTGTTCATGAACAAAAAATGAAATAAATTTTGGAAGTTAAAAGTGTTCAATCTTTAAAAAAGAGCCCTTTTTTGGCTAAGAAACGATCCATTTTAAAGGATAAAATATTTTACTTTTCATATTGGATACACAATACAAATGTACATTAAAGAAACACGCACAACCAATATCACTACTGCATAAATGACATATACACTTACCAATTGTTGTATTCTGAGCAGACATTTGGCCGGGTGTCATGTGAGCTTCAACAGAGGAGTGAAACATTTGATTGATTTCGGTGGACGTTCCTATAAACAGGGAAAACAAAACGGCAACGATATATTGAAGAGTTAAGACAATATTTATATTTAATACAAAATCAATTGTTATACATCGAAATTGATTTTAAAAGAGAAATGTTTAATCTATAGATGTTGGTAAGACCAAACTCTTATATAAAGGAATTAAATTATTATTTTTTTAAAGATTTAATAAAATGAAATTTATAGACATGTCATTAATAGTTTTCTTTATACTAAGCGCAAACAAAAAACAGCATCATGACATAAAGGAAAATTCCAGTATTTATTTTTTAGTTTTGTGTTATCGTAACATTTTCTAACAACACATCCTTCATATTAAGAAATTTCCTGCTAAAGATCAACGCATCTTTTACCCCAAACAATTAGTGAAATTGACAAAGAAACGTTCTAATATCGTCATGATTGCATTGTATGATTTACGATCTTACCAGTTGTTAAAGTCGGCGCAGATGTTGGTTCTGATGTTCTCTGGATTTCTCTGTCTTTGGTAAATGTGGTAGACATTTCTGTGGATGTTGATATTTAAAAAAAATTTGAAAACCATATTGTAGCATAAAACAGGACCTGCATTACAACAAGGGATGAATGAATTATTGTAAATGATTAACAACAAAAAATGTGAAGGTATTTTAATTGTTGCTGTAAAAAACAAACCCAATGCGTACAGATACAAAATCTAAAAATATAGAGCTGTCAAAAATCAAAATTAAAAATGTTGAACTTGTCAAACTTATATAAATGAAATATTCTGAATATGCACAACGAAAACGATTAAAATGTTGATTTTGATCACTGTCAGTGGTTTGTATTACATGTAATAAGATGCAACGACACACGAAGCAACTTTGACTGTTTAAATTAAACGCATTCTAAGGTTATTCTTCAAAATATTCGTTATATTACCAGATTATTTTTTTCCTATGGTTTTTTTGGTTGTACAAAAGTTCTTTGAAGCTGTAATGTCAGGTTAACACTTGACAGTAAACAATATATCTCCATTTTACCTTAACAGAAAATCAAAAAGTGTAGCCCTACCCCGAAGTTCATTTGTATGCATGATACAATGTACAATGTACAATAATTCGTTTAGCAATTAGTTCGTGTTTATAAGTAGTATTGATAGAAACCTATTGTTAGTCGCAAAAAATAAATGTTGTCATCTTTTATCGAAAAACTTCCTAAATTTAATTGACGATGCTTCGTAAATTTCATTTATAAAAACAAAGCAAAGGAATCTAGAAGAATTGTTCATGTGTTTTAGGCCATATGCTTTTGATATTTGCCAAATTCATCTTTCTTAACAATCGGGGTAGTGGTACACATTTGCATTTGTGTACACACTGCGAGAGGAGAGGCCGGCCAAGCAATTTAATGTCAATCTGCTTACCTTATAACACTTGCTAATAAAACAAGATATCCTTGCATGCATTATCCTGATTATACACTATTTGACACTCATCTAAATATTGGGTATCTGTATTCAATAGTCTTATTTCGGCATTGTTTACACTGCATTCCGATGATTTGTCTTCACTATTAAACATGCTTGTGACGACATCAATGAAAATTATACGTCATAAAGTAAAATGGAAGATATATTCATGTATAAGTTTTCTACTAACATTTAACGCCTGAAGTTTTCATAATTTGTACCACAGATAATGTTTAAATTGACAGGTTTCTTGAGTAAAATATGACTTCATGCTGCTCATTGTGACGTCATACCGATCAAAGGAATTTTTACTCAATCAATCGCTGTGAGTTGCCTTATCATACCAACTGAATACATGGTTATTGTCTTAAAATATGAGCTATATTTGGGGGAGGGTAAAAAAAAGTGACATGGGGCGAGGCATGCGGAGCTCTCTTCACGTTTTCGACCCGAGACCTAATATTCATATTTTTTACAAAAAACCTGACAATTTAAACAATAAATGTGGTCCAATTGATAACAACCTCAGGCGTAAAATGTGAGTAGAAACTCTAATAAATGAATATGTCTTTAATGTTTCTGTATGCGTGTCATTTTATCCTATAATCACTGTTTACGCCTAAAACGAGTTTTTTGTTTATTTTTTTGGAAACATTTTATTGAAACTCTTTTATAATGTTACATGGTACAAAAAGAAATTAATATAAAGAATAATATTTTGCAAAAGAGTTGTATATGAGAGAGAAAGAAAAAAGAGAAAAAAAAGACAGCCAATTACATCATGTAGATCAAACATAAAACAACTATGTATATTTTACGTATAATAATTGAAATGGATATTGGGTTCCTAGGTACTATAATAGATAATATATGTGCTACCTACAGTAAATCACAAATTGCTTTCCAATATTTTTCATATTCTGAATATTGGCAGTTTTTTAATAGCATCAATTTCGAATAAGCAATTTGTCAGCAGTTATGCTACTGAGACTAAAAAAGTCAAACGAGTTTTATTGGACAGATTTTCCTGCATATATATGTAGTTACAACCATAATGCCATGGCGCAAAGGAAGCAAGAAAAATGACGTTACAATATATTTTATCGTCATTTAAATGCACAAGGCTATACTGGGTTATTGGCTGAATAAAGCTTTGGTCACCTTAATTCGGTCAATGCAGGATAAAAAATGAACTTGTAAAGCATGTAAAAGGTTTAAGGTGCAATTGGATCAATTTCATATAATCTAAGAAGATGATACATTTAAAGTAAAATAAACTTCAAGTATTTTGGATCGTATTTTGGCTTTTGAGGTATTTTACCATTTTTTTAGAGTAGAGTTATTTTTATTTTATTTTTTTACGATGACTTGCATGTACCGATTGGCAGTAGATTTACTTTTTAACTTTCAGTTAACGTAGTTTTAAACAATAAAATGCAATTAAAAATCAGACCATTAAACTACAGTCATCAACTAAACTTAATCTTTTTTTAACCACATTTATTCCAACAATAATTCTTTTCTGAATTGATTTGTGTTTCGTTGATTATAAAAATTTGAATGTCTCGCCACTTTATTTATCAATGATTTATATTCAAACGCTCTAGACTTGTATTATTTTGATATGCCAGATATATTGCATTAATGTAAACTTTAGTTTGTTTGCAATTTCTTTAAACGCCTTATATTATTAAGAAAAAAATTAAACAACGAAGAATTTATTTCCTAAATTCTTTGCCAGGGGCTAATTCCTATTTTTCAGAATGGACTTTTGACCTTTTGTTTTATATGCTCGTGCAAGAAAGAATGTTGTACTTTACATGATGATCAACATTGAATAGAGATAAAAAATCAAGACAACATCCGTTATAATGAGCTTCTGTAATCTCTTTATAATTTAATCTTTATCAACTCTCGTATAAATAATCAATGTCAGGGGTTTTAAACATGAGATTGTGTTAAACACCCGACAGAGTTGAACTCATTTATATCAACTATTAATAAAAAGGGAAAATTTCTTTTAAGACGGCAGTCTAGATAATGTAAGTGTATGAAACCCCAGGTTTGGAGATAAGCTCAACGAAGGCATTGTCAATCAAGGAGCAAACATTCCTGTGTATCCACGAGACAAGAATCAGATATAGTTTAAATATCAAGGTAATCAAAGGAAAACGTTCCTTTATAAATAGCATAAAACCACACCAATACATGGACATGTACAGTTATATGAATAATGAGAACTGTGATAGGTTAACTGTTTGTAGATTAAATGTAGTTTACCCAGAATGCAGACAATATTTCATTGGAGTACCCCACAATATATTCATGTCAAAATGAATATCAGAAGTAGGAATGTACGAGGATCAATTAAAACATGCAAAGGCAATGTGGCTGTCTGTCACATATTTTTCAGGAAAGTCATAACCAACATACACGTAATACCTTAATATACATTAACACTTATTTTATTAATGCGAGAAGTTTCATTCTATTTCAATAAGAGATGTTTTTGTTCTTCGGTTTTTAAAACGGGTTTTGTCACCATCGAGCATTGTATCGTCCCAAACAGGACGTCAAGATGGCGCATGCATGATTTATAAAAATACCAATCTATATCTGACAATTAATCATCTTCTTTCACTCGACAATTTAAAACCGCAATATTCCACTCGATATCTTATTTGCCCACATTTGTTTGAAAATTATAAATTAGTTCTTCGAAGTTTTTATATGTTTACCATGTTTTTCTTTGTTTACTGTAGAGAAAACTCTGCACATAAGTTGACGTTAACTATTCTTTTTCTTTTAACCAGGTATTTAGTACTTATATTTTCTTTGACAGTTTTCTGTCCCAAAACACAGTTACACCACTCTCACAGACTGTGTTACGTTAACCACAAATGTGCGAAACATTTGGACATATCAGTTGCATCAAATTAATTGTTTGTTGCAGGTGCCCTTTGATAGCCATTTCTAAATAACTTGTGGTCCTAACTTCACCAATTTTGCATGGGTGCGTCTTATGATACGGATGCACCTGACAGGCTTAAATGCTAAATCTTAGCCATATATTTCAGTGCTGGATGCTGTTAAGGTTTTTGGAACAGGTTTGATATTCAAAACTTCCATAGTTTTATTTTTATCTCTGATATAAATGAATCGTAGAGGTACATATGTAGCTTTAGATCCGTAGCTTTCAAAGGGACACCTGCACCAAAAACTTTAACTGACACAGGAATGTTATGAAGGCACGTTTGTTCATATCAAAACATGCATTATAAACAGACCATTGACTTTCAGAATATTTGATCAAAGTAAATCTGATATCAGAACATAAGAATAGTAGTATTTATTTCCATTGGGGTTTTAAGAGATATTGTATAAAGTCATATCTACATTGTCGAAGTTTCTTTGAAAATTTCACGATTTAAATATTTTTGCAAATGTTTACTTTAGCAACATCAACAGTTTCAATATATGTCCATATATATTATATACAAACACGTTTCCTTTTTTATTTGTAAGTTACACCTGCTTGCTGTGCCTTATACAAAGAAAATCGATCGTCAAACAAGGAAGAAAAATGAATTCTTATGCACCAAGATATTTCTGGGTAGCCAAATAAGAGATCATGTTTTATCTAGTTATTTCGGTGCTATAAGACAATAAGACAACGAAAAGAGGTATGTCGGCGTGAATGTAAATTGTTAACAAAAAGGCAAATCTACATAAATTTTTAAATTATACTTAATGTTAATTATTTGTACTTGATTCCTATTTGTAAAAGGAACTAAGTGAAACTGAACATGTAAATGTAAGAGAAATTAGAATTTGGTAAAGAAGAAGGCATACGTTACTGTTTATGTTTGGTTTATATCATTAAATAGCCCAGGTTGATGTTTTATGAAATAAGAGTTAAAATTATCGTATTCGTTTATGCTTCGCTCACTTTTTTTTAACGTATATGTTTATTAAATATCCCATTGCCTTAGTAATTAACATTTATATTGCAATTAGATACGTTAAATGACCAAATAGCACATGTACCTCACATAATGCAAGAATATTTTCCTGGTTTTATATGGTATTTAAACAAGAATTGTTTAAAGATAAATATCATTCTTAACGCAATATTATTTTTTTATCTCCAATATAAGCACAACGCATGTGTTGTATGTATTTAACTTGTTCTTATTTGCTGCACACCTGGAACTTACAGCGATATGTAATTTATCCTACGTTGACTAAAGTGTCGACATCCTATTTTGCTGCTTTATTTCCTTGTTATCTCTCTCTCTCTCTCTCTCTCTCTCTCTCTCTCTCTCTCTCTCTCTCTCTCTCTCTCTCTCTCTCTCTCTCTCTCTCTCTTGGCATGTATAAACATTATCAATTGATGTCCCATTTTTGTCATGACGTAATAAGCTGCATATATATGTTTTATTATTAAACTGTGACTAGTAAATAAAGACGAATTTAAAAAAAAATGTAAAACTGTATAATGCTCACAACAAGAGGCCCATGGGCCACATCGCTCACCTGAGGAACATTAGGTATGATAAAATCATCTTAATGGAGTCATAATACAAACTATCTGGACAATGTACAATAATACATGTAGATCCTGTATAAATAAAATCCATTTTCCCCCTTGATATTCTTATGTTTATAACCATTAGTCCCTTTTCTAACAGGATGATTTAATTGTCATATCATATGTTGAGTATGCAGTTCTCAAAAAGATCCTTAACAATAGTTTATATATGGGATATAAGCCTACAGAGCTTCTGAGAAGAATATTTTTAAAGATTTACCCTATATATTCCTTTGTTAAACTTTGACCCCCCCCCCCCCCATTGTGGCCCCCTACCCCTGGGGATCATGATTTTCACAACTTTAAATCTACACTACCTGAGGATGCTTCCACACAAGTGTCAGCTTTTCTGACTGATTAGTTTCTGAGAAGAAGATTTTTAAAGATTTACTCTATATATTTCTATTTAAAACTTCGATCCCCATGTGTGGCACCACCCTACCCGCGGGGGTATTGATTTTCACAACTTTAAATCAACATTACCTGAGGATGCTTCCACACAAGTGTCAGTTTTGCTAGCTGATGAGTTTCTGAGAAGATTTTTAAAGATCTATTCTATTTATTCCTATGTAAAACGTTTACCCCCACTGTGGCCCCATCCTACCCCCGGGGGTCATGATTTTCACAAGTTTGTATCTACACTACCTGAGGATGCTTTCACACAAGTTTCAGCTTTCCTGGTCTTATGGTTCATGAGAAGAAGATTTTTGAAAATTTCTAGAAAATTTTCATAAATTCCTATTTATCTCCCTTTTGCAGAAGGGCGTGGTCCTTAATTTTTTACAACTTTGAATTCCCTTAGGCTAAGGATGCGTTGTGTCAAGTTTGGTTGGAATTGGACCAGTAGTTCTTGAGAAGATGTTGAAAATGAGAAAAGTTTACAGACGGACAGACAGACGGACGACAGACAAAATGTGATCAGAATAGCTCACTTGAGCTTTCAGCTCATGTGAGCTAAAAAGACAGATACATATCATTTCCTCTCACAAACTTTTGTGCAATATGACGTAGATTAAAGTTTACTTTTGTTTGAGTATAAGTTCGAAGACTGGAGCGGTATTCCTTTTTTTTCTCCTGTATTCAATATAGAAAAAGTTAATTTTTCACTAAATATCTATATATTTACAATATTTCCAATTGATGTATTTCAGTTGAAAAACAACGATGGACAAATTAGCTTGTTCCATGGTTCGGATTATACTTTTTATGATTCTGTATGGTGATATCAGTAGCCAACCTTTATACGAAAACAACAGGGGAGACCAAGTCACATCTAAGCAGACAGAGTTTTATTACCAGAAACTCTATGGTAAACTAGAACAATTTCACAATGGTTGATAACAATCAGATATTGTGCCAATATGTGCATGCGACTGGTTTACTTTATTAACATATACCCCCCCCCCCCCCCGCACAAAAAAAATAAAATAAATAAAAAATAAAATATACTAAGCTTAGTTTGGATCAACTGCTATTTATTATGCCCCAAAAACGCAGTTGTACTAAACAAATCACATAGTATATTTTAATTTTGGTGAGCATATGTTAGTGAAGTATATCAGTCCTATGCACATATTGTCGCAATACGCAACCATACATGAATGCAATTGTATGCATGTGCATTAGTTTTAGGATTTTTATTATCTTAAATGCTTTTGGTGTGTTTTTGGTCAAATATGTTGAAATTGGCAACAGAAATACGCAGAAATGCACAGTCGTACAATGTTGACACTACATATAACGCACAACTTTTGACGTTTACTTTAATAGCGCATGATACACAACATGTTAGTATGTTAGTATGTTGGGCAATTTAAAAAATATATTTTCAAACTGCAATGAAGTATCAGCAACACAAGACATTATTTACACATGTTTTCTACACAGACTTGAGATGAGGGCATTGATAAGATTAGCCCTGGAGGAACAAATGTCCGAGAATGTGGACTCCGTTTTATGCAGCAGTTGATGCATGGTTATAGGTTTTTTTTAAAGGATTGTGCATATAATGTAAAATTAATGTAATCAAGAGTTGTTTTTTATATTTTCGCTAAAATTATGCTTGTTTGATATTGTTGAGTAGAAATTGAACACAGATAAACAAAACAAATTCAGGTTAGCAAATGTCAATTAATGTTGTAATCATTTTAGCTGTACAACTAAATTGATAATAACATGCGTATGTCCCTATATCTCATTGTCTTTCTTTGCCATGCCACGCAATCTAAAATTTTAAGTTTAATATTTCGAGAAAATGTAATCGAAAACATCCCACAGATTTACTTTTTACGGACTAAAAAATAAATATTGATTTACAAATATTGTTTTTCTTGACATTAACGAACACTTATGACAACATTAAAACTGTATTGTTATATTTTTGTTTGGGCCATAGCTTTTCCGATCTGAATTGCCATTCTTGCATGGATTGTGTCAATTGTCAATTATTGAAATCTAAATGTCGTATCTGCTATATATCATTATTTATTAAAAAAAGCTTATTGAATGTTTACAAAATACATATGTACCTGAAATTCATAGGAGATGCAACAATTATTTGATAATTTAAACATGATCGTTAATGAACTGTAAACAGCTTTCATTAAGATGGTTTTTATTAATTTATTTATTCATTAATTTTTTCACTTACTTACCTGTTTATTTTTAAATTTATTTATTTATTTATTGTATGTTGATGTGTGTGTCTTAATATGTGTTTTTATTATCTAGAACGAGAGATTTTTCTTGAAAACAGTTGGAAAAAGAAGCTAGACTTGTGTAGAGGTAGATTACATTGTTATGTATGTTTTTTTTCTTCATAATATAATTGATAACACACATTATTTTCCGGGGTTTCAATGCCAGTTGTCTTCAACTGCACGTTTTGTTTGACAAACAAACGAAATTAAAAACAGTCGGCAAAGCAGATGCAAAACACAGGCAAGGCCCATACAGGTCAACATACACGGATAATACCACTTTAACCGAAAAGATAATTTTGATTGGTTTGGATGACTGACACCAGCAAATTAGTTCATTTCAACACACATGTATGGCTAAATTTCCCTTATCTATGATTAGAAAAAAGAGGTCAATCTGAGTTAAAATATATCTTGTTTTTACGAAAGTTAAGGTTTATCCCCATTTCTATACTTCAACACCCAATATCAATAAAAAAAGAGAAAAAAAACCCTGTTATTCTACTTTTATTCAGATAGAAAAAAAATTGTTATGTACACTTTACATTCTATAAATTCTTTTGAAATGCAAAGTTGTTCTTTTAAAGATAATTAAACCCTCGCAAACGAAGTTTAGGGAGTATATTTATTTCACCCTGTCCGTCTGTCTGTCTGTCCGTCTGTCTGTAGCCGCAACATTGTCCCCCCTATCGAATTTTTTACTACTGTATGGAACAGTCTGAAAATTTGTACACATGTTGAACACCATCTGAAGATGTGCACCTGCAATTTTTTTTAAGATCAGACAAGATTTAATGATTTGATGACCGTTTCATTTTCATTATTCTATATATTGTACTCTGATGTTGAAAAGTAAGGGAGGTAATCCTTACAGATTTTATTAATTAATAGTATTAAATCACTCCAATATATATTTATATAAATACATCCAGATGGAGGTTTTTGTCTTAATGTCTGAACTAAAAAAAAAAATTTATAAGTATTCTATCAACTGACAATGCACAATTTTTGTTTGTCAATGAAACATTCTTAGAAGCTAATAAGAACATCGAAGACAAGTGTGGCTGAATTCATTTGTCCCAAGGAGGTCATTATTTGAGCCATGGTTCAGATGGAGCATGTGTTTAGGGAGAATTAATAATCTGTAAAATGGATGGTGGTTATTGGGCAATTTTAAAACTGTTTCATGTAAACAAAAAAGTGTTTATCATTATAAGGAAATAAATAATATCATTGTTAATAAAGAAGTTAACTATTTTTAGAAGTTGTTTAAATTTATTAGTCAAGTAAATTGATGAAGTGACTCTATAGGGCATTAATTTAAATGAAATTCAAATTTACTGAAGTGATTATACTGTTTTGGCAATTTTATAATTGTATGTAATATTAAATTTTCTTTTTTACATATTTTCACATTGTATGGTAATCATGATGATGTTTTGGGAGTTTATTAAATCTAACAAGACATCATAGAAAATCATAGTCCTATGATCAATTTTCTGATATGAAGTTCCATTGTACCACAGGAGAAAGTACAACTAATTGCATCTTTCAAAACTTTTATTAGAAAGATATTCAAAGTTTTATCAACAGAAAAGCAGTGCTTGGCTATCTGCATTTCCATTTACTGCAAAGGGAGGGGTTATTGTCATTTTGTTGGTTTTTCATTATAACAATGAAATAGCAATGAAATAAAAAAAAAATATATCATCAGATACATAAATTTGTAAATGTATTACTGTTATACATATGTATTTACTAACATCGTCATTCTGACAATTTTAATTTAATTTTTTTTTTACAATTCTTGAATTGTTTAGTTGTATGTGTTCAAATCTTTATTATTAAATTCAATTATTTGTCCCATTTGAAATAAGCCTTGCGGTGGTATTAGTCCTATTAGGACAGTTCTAGTTTTTTTAATTTTTTTTTAGCATATATGACCTGTTTAATAGCTCACATAGTATTTTTTTTTCAAAACAGAGACATTGCCATTCGACTGCAAGGAACTATATATGAATGGCAAAAGAAAATCCGGTGTTTACACTATCTACCCGTGGAAGAAGTCTGACCCTAAATACCGTCCTATCCAGGTCTACTGTGATATGGAGACAGAAGGAGGCGGGTGGACGGTCAGAATTTACACTCAATAATTTTTGTCAAAAAAAAACCAGGGCTTTGAAGTAAAACAGAAAGAAAAATAAAATGCCATGAAATTGGGGTGTGCCTGAACTACACAATTACATGCTTACAAGTGAAAAATCTAACGGCAAAAAAGGAGGTTCTGTCAGTCCTTAAACGGTATGAATAGTGCACTGTTTCTGTCCGTAGTGTTCTTCTGTTATTCTTATATGGGTCTTGCATACCGGTATTATAAAAGGTATTCAATATTAGAAAACTACAAATCTACCAATCTCTGACTCATTTATCTGTGTTGGTTTTTCTACTAATTAAACTATAACTATTAAACATAGAAAACATATGATATATCCTATATTTCATTTTATTTAGCACACCGAGTATACGTGTTTTAAGCACTTATCCGTCTTTCGTTGCAATGTATCTCTTAAATGTTTTATTATTTAATACAATACAAACAATTAAGTAACTAATTAACAGAGACTTATATATATATAGACATGTATATATATGCAGGCAATACAAAGACGAGTAAATGGAGAAGAAAACTTCACTCGAAATTGGACGGAATACAAACATGGATTTGGAACACCTTATGGTGACTATTGGATCGGTAAAGAATATTTACTTTTTTAATGACGCAGTGGCGGATTCATATGGGAGGAGGTTAAGCCACTTCTATCTTTAAAAAATAAAGAAAAGAAGACCAAACAATTAAATAGAACAGAGGAAGGAAGAAGAGAAAAAAGAATTCAATGTGAATTAACATTGGCCAAAATATACTGTATAGTAGAATATTTAAGCAATGTTTTTCCTAATAAGTAGGTAAGTTAATGATTTATAATAGTGACATGTGTTTGATAAACAAACATAGCGACATGTATATTATATAATTACTTTATGAATAAACACCCGGCCAATCGGACTTATATGTCACTTTATAAACATGAGTATACAAATAATACGTTTACGTATTGTTATTTTTTTAACACAGGATCGATTGTCTGCAAAGCTGAATAATTTTTTTTGCAGTTTGTCTAGGAACGTTATATAAGAAAAAACCCAGTGCAGTCTGAGCCAGACATGTTTAGTAGTAGATTATTAAAGCCAGGTCGATCTTGGTCCGATTTTGGTCTTTTTACAATTCGACCGTCATACTTTTAAAGATGTTGAAGAACAATATTTCTCCATAATTGTAATATTTTCACTGTGGACAAAAATACGTGCAGTACAGTTCCACGCACGCGCAAATATGTATTATTTGAGTAATATTATTTGAGATATCAAATGCCACTTTCCAAAATTTTTTATAAATAGTTACTATCCACACATTTATAGGTTATTGATTCGCTCCATCTTATAAAAACTGTATCAATAGAATAACTGGCCATGTATTTAATTATCTAAGAAACTGTGGTCATCATTTTATTCACTATTGGTCCATAGCTAGTGATATCAGTATTTAAAAAGTTGACTTTCATTATAGATTTTAATGCCAAAATTGTATTTTGTGATTGAAAAAAAAATTCTAATGTTTGAACTAGTATCTAATCATCTCTCTTTTTTCAAAACAGTACTTTATATTAAGAATCTAGCGTCATATTTCCGACTCCTCTTTCTTAAAAAGCCTACAAATAGGATTGCATTTTCTTTCAAATAATGTATAGTCTAGTAATACGGACATGCATTATTTGTACTTTTAAAAAAATCAAAGAACGGTTATTGTTTTTAGGTTGTTTAAGACACATTGCAATTTCATTGTTGATCGGAGAACATCACATAACCGTTTTAAAGTGTAATTTGGAATCAATAGATTTCGTGGTGGCTTAAATTTCGTGGAATTCGTGTGTACCTCTCATCCACGAATTACCATCCGCCATTAATTAATAGATTAGGGTTTCAAAGTCAGTATGTCCTTATGTTGTTATGAGTTAATACACAAAATTAAGTCCCCACGTAAGGAATCCACAAAATTGGTCCCCGTGAATTTAAATGATTCTATAGTAATTTTTGTGCAAGTTTTTAATATTTGAAAAATAAAAAAATTAAAATTCCTATCTGAATTAAATAGACATATTAAAGTTGATGAAGTATCACCCTTTGCAACATTGTTTAAAAAAATGAGTTTTGACAAGAAACCCTTAATCTATTGCAATTGTTTATTTATTTTCTTATTGACAAAATGATTATCAAACATATATTAACGTAATTATCAATATTAGGGTTAGTTTTACGAGTTTTTTTACTACTAAACAATCTCAAATACTTCATAAGCGTTTAAAAGATTCGCCCCCTGTACCCTTTTTCCACGATCATGCTTGGGGTATCAACGCAACCGCCCCGACCCCTCTTCCTCGGAAATATCATGCAAGCCTACTTGTATTTCCATCATCATTGCAAACCACAACCTATATGTAAAATTATTTCCCACCTACGTTGACTGAAGACAGTGGCTTGGAACGATGATGTACTTTAAGTTAAATTTGAGTACATAATGTCTTTTTGGAACGCAGTTGTATGTGCTAACATCTAACGTTCTCAAGTATTGATTTGTATCCATAATTAACACAATGTCAAATTTACTGCGATGAGCCATTAAAAGAAAACAAACCGTAATCCCATTAGCAAATATCATTTAAATTTTACTGTTTACTTTTTTCAATAGTTTTTACACATCAAATGGAAAATTAATTATCTGAGTAGAAATACAAATAATATGGAAAAAATTGTTAGAATTGAGTACAGTTTACAAGTTTCCAAAAGGTATGTAGGGTAAACAAATGACTCGGTCTCATTTCTTTTGGATGAGTAAAAGTGAATATCAATTTTCGAAAAAAAATATGATGAAAAATAGAGACTTTTTGTAAGCTAATTCGTCACAACGGCTTTCGTCAGATTTAGTAACTGGTTGCACTCCTTTTTGATTAAATAAGTTCATCAATATTGAATGACTTAGAAAACGTTCTTACGTCACAACACGACGCTCGTGCATGGCATGTATATTTAATTATAATATGCTAATTTTATTTAGAATCAGTAAAGAAATTTATATCCCAACTTCATAAATTTCAAATATCTATTTTTTTTCTTTTCTTTCAATTTTCAATTCTTCAATTTTCTTAAAATAAATATCATCTCACAAGGCCATCATTAAAAGGACCGTGTAAAAGGCTATTAATGACTGAATGTCAAAAAATGCTGATACTTTGAACATAGTCTCAAAATAACTTTAAAAAATTAATAACCTTTGATTTATTTTAATGATTGTGACAATATGTGCAGCAAATGCACCACTTATTTAAATGTATTGAAAACAGATTAGGAAATTTGATGAAATACGTAACGTTTATAAGCATTGTTGAAAACTAAAAGAGATTAAAGAGCATTAATAAAATAATGTCAAAAGAAACGGTGGTTAGATGGTTAGTGCCTGACATTATTGTTGGTGTAACGATATGGAACAGGACAAGAAACACATGTTATTGTCTCCTCCAACTTATGGGTTTCTGATTCATCTATAAAAATAAATACAGTTAATGTTTTATCTTTACAGTTAATAAGTAGCTTGTTCGTTAATTCGGTTTATATATATTTTATAATTTCAGGAAACGATGCTATACATCAGCTAGCAATTGGACGAAATTCGTCTTTGTGTGTAACAATAACGCCAATGAACAGTAGTTTTGTTTCTTTCAAGATGTATCATCAGTTTTACGTTTTTGGCGAGGACCAAAACTATAGACTTCAAGTTGCAAACCCTGGAAGTGGAAGTTTAGGTACATCGAATCATTTGTTTAAATTGACTGTTAGTAATTATTGTCATTTAAGTATTGTAAAAACAAACTTTATTTTTGATTTTCTATGTATTTGTCGTACGATAATAAGATTATATATGAACTTTTATAATTGTCGTGATGGTAACATATACAAGCTGCTGTACAATTTTAAAAAAAATATCAAATTGCCAGGCATTTTCAAATGAAATGATAACAAATGCATAGTGCCTTATAGTTACATTTACACTTATACCTACATGCATGTATACAATATAAAGAAATCAGTGAATATGCATAGCTGTGTAAAATTAGAATTGATGTTACACATGTACACGTAATTAAAATCAACACATATAACAATTCAATAGAATCTGTTGTGTAACAAAAAACATTATTAATAAGAAGTCATCTTATCAAAATTTATTATTTTTTTAAAGATGTTTCTAAACGATTACTGTTTTCGAAAGAGCAGTAAGACTGAAATGCAATAACTTTTATACAAAAAAGCAAAATATAAGGATATCAAGTGTTATTTGTTTATCATAAGAAAAGCAACATATAATGACATATCATAAACCTAAATAATGATGGTTAAAAAATATTTGTGGTTTTTTTTTTCAGACAATCGTCTGGTAGAGGATGTTGCTTTTTTTAAGACTACAGAAATGCAATTTAGTACATTCGATGTCGACAATGACAATTATTCTGGTAACTGTGCAGCATATTTCCTAGGAGGCTGGTGGTTTAATAGGTGTCATAGTGCCTATCTCAATGGTCCTTGGCAAACGGATGACTGGGTTGATCCTTGGTACATGCAATATACAAGCGGGATGCAAGTAAATGGAACATCCATGTTGATCAAATCACATTAAGAGATATGAGTATCAGCATACAAGAACAAGTTAAATGTATAAATATATACACAAGTTCTTTTATGACACAGTTTTGGTCAAGCAAAAAAGAAAAGAATGTTGATACTAGATGTATTTTTCTGAATCAATATGGTATCAATCATGGGGGGGGGGGGGGAGATAATGTCTTCATAATTTCTGTGTACAATGTATATTTCCTGAAGTGGTATAGTATTAATTATAGAGGAAAAAGATATTGTGTTCATAATTTCTATATTCAATGTATATTTCTGAATTGGTATGATATATTATTTTCATATTTCTGAATTGGTATGGTTTTAATCAAAGGGAAAAAGATAATGTCTTCATAATTTCTATGTACAATGTACATTTCTGAATTGGTATGGTATTAATCATTGGGGAAAAGGATAATTTCTATGTTCAATACCATTTAACAAAGTTTATGATGTATTGAATATTTTGCAGTTTAAGGTTTATAAGCATTATAAAAACCATTTTACTGTCCGTCACATCTTAAGTTAATTGATAAAGAAGGTTTTTTTTCTATAGTTGTAGCTTTCTGTTCAATTATCAATAATCTTTTAATGGATAAAAAGATAGCACCGAGAAAATTATTACCACAATGTGACCAGTTTTCCCAGATTTGACTGTTTGACTGCAAACATGTGTATGCGTGTCGCCTTTTCATCATTCGTAAACTAAACTTCAGACCGTGCCTCATTGATCAAAAACGAACATGAGCATGATCATAGAAGATAATACTGCGACTTTCATCATGATAATAATCTGAATATTTAATAGTAATTAACAAATCATTCCGACAAATTTCATTGCCTTTCTTTTTAGGATTTTTCTCCGTTTTTTTTAATTAGTTTGATTCCCCACTGAATTATTGAAGCAAGTCCTTCATGATAATAAAAAATACTACAAGCCCCTTCTTATTAATGCAGTTGGTATACATTTTCACTAAACCCAGTGTTTATACTATAAACTATAGAATAAAAACATTTTAACCGAAGCAAAAAACTAATATAGATTACACCCGCAACTTTTTTTTATATTTAATTTGATATTATCCGATCTATTTACTTAAATATGGGTATAGTCCACTAGTACATTCTCCATAGCCGATAATGTTAACAAAATGTAACAGAATTCTCCCTGATTTCCGTTCAGCAACTAATAATCCCTCAAACTGAAGCTACACAAGTTGTCTATCTTCGATCCGAGTTTCGTGGTTTGATGTCAGATTCGTTTTCCCGCAAAATCCGTCTGTTTACGTCAACCCCTGAAAAAGAAAGTGAAAGTAAAAAAGTCCTGTCTATCAGTGAAGCATCACATAACACAAAATAATTCCATACACTTTCAGGTTAAATAATTCTTACAGGAAAAATGATCCTCGCTTACAAGTATGATGTTCATAATACTGTTTATTATTCTAGTACTTAATTCCGCGATTCCGGTGTGTTGTATCAAATGGCGATCAGCAATGTTTTGTTATAATTTCCTATAGTTCAAACTTGTCTGAAAAATAAAAGCAAGATTTTAAAATCCGCGAGAGCTTGCTACACGCGATTTTACGCGGAAATTAATTTCTTGTGTTTAATTAGGAATCTGCACTAATACATGTATATAGCGTCATAATTTGTTTATGTAGTCTGCTAATAAAAGAACTTTTAATTTAAATGGCAGTACTTTATTGTCCTACCGATTCTAAAAAAAAGTTGAAGGGATAAACCCAAATGTAAACATTTGTCAAGTGATATCTGTTATCTTACATTGTAGACAGAAAATGATAACACTTATGAACTGACCTGGTAAAGAATTTTTATTTTATCGTTTATCAAAATAAATTGTTTGTTATAGGATGATTACCGAAGTGAATTTTCCTATAAAATATTTCACTTTCAGACATGCCACCTTCGTGGAGAAAAGGAAAATATAAGTTGCTAGTATAAGTCTATCATGATCAGTGTATATGTTTTATACTGTTCTACATGTCATCCTGTTTTGAGCAGACCAAAGTAATTTGTTTTCTAAAATTTTACTTTTACTTCACAATACAAAGCTCTCAGATAAACAACATTAACATTTAATTATTTGACCTAAGAGAAAGTGTAATGTATGAGTACCTTTTTTCAATTAAGAATAGCTTAAACTGCATGTACGATCCAATGAAATCAAAAGAAGAGAGAGAGAGAGAGAGAGAGAGAGAGAGAGAGAGAGAGAGAGATAAGATATCCGTTTTTATAGTACTCTGAGTTGTTTCCTCTATTTTCTCACTATCATCAATGACTAAAATTGGACAAAATTAATTAAAATCAGATATTGATAGATATCAATATCTCATTTTAATTAATTTTGTCCAATTTTAATCATTGATGATAGTGATAGGGAGGATTAATATTTGTGAAATAATTAAGGTAGAATAACACATCATCATAAAATGAATGACCTCAGATAAAGACGACATTTTCTTTTCTTAAAGTTATTTTATTGACGATAATATATAACGTCCTCAATAGCCGAGTGGACATCGGGCTTGTGATCAATACATCACGAGTGTAAATCCCGCATGGACTGTTGTTGTTACTTACTGAATTGAATTTTTAGATATTCATTTTTTTTATCCTCAAAACTACCAGGCGTTTGCCTACTTGACTTATGTATAGTTTATTGATCATGTCTTTCATAATCGAATAATTTATTGTTAATTTAAATGACTTTTTCCAGGTGTATTATTCCACCTTAAATAAACATTTAACAATATCTTTTGAAATCGTGAGTAAATATACTGAAATACAAAAGAAATAATTCATTTAATGAAAATCTATCCAACTGTTTTTTCCGTTTTATTTGTTTACAAAGATATGTTTTTTTTTTATACTATTGAAAGCATGTTCTTTTCATTTGTGTAGCCACCCACGGGAAGTTGTTTTGTATGGATGGTCTGTGAAACGTTCTGAAAAATTGAAGAAAGGTGAATTTGAATCGTTTGTTCTCAGTAGTTGATACTTTTGTATGTTCTAAGGCAGCTGACATCGTTAAGAGGGAATATAAACAAACCTCACAGAGTGTATCACAAATGTACATCTCAGTATGAACTTTTGGTATTTTTCATCTTACAAAATTCTTCACTGTTACAATTCAAGTGAGTCCAATAGTGCAATATAGAATGTGTTCTCATAAAGACGATTATTTGGACACGGGAATATAGTCAAGGACAAATTTATCAAAATAAGCTACGGAACCCCATTTTAATTTAGGGTTTCTTAACTTTGGTATAAAAAAAATCCTTTGCATCCTTTGCATTGCTTGATATATTTAGATAACGAAGACATTTTATCGAAGTAACGCAGTGCATTAGTCTTATACATCATATGGCAAGGTCTTACTTCAGCACAAACAGAACAGCTAGAATTCCTTTCAGTTTAAGATTTCAATTTCAATGAAAAATATTAAAGCTCTATAAATAATACCATTCATTAAATTAAAAGATCATACATCTCAACAAGAGCTAGAGCCACGAAGCATCAAAATGTGCCTTAAAATTTTCACAAAACTCAAGTTTGAAACAATACAAATTGTAATTACTTATAATGTAGGGCACAATATTCTGCATCTATGCATATGAATTTTTTTCACTTCGGCCCCACCGTTTAGCACATGCGCATCATCAAACATACTATGATCGTTAAAAATAGCTGAAAATTGTAGATTTTACTGCAGTATTTCCCAATTTTGAATGTGGCCACACTTGAGTACCTCTTTGAAACTTTTAAAACTGAGAGATATTGCATAAATGCTTCTGCCTGCAAAATTTCGTAGAGGTACTCAAGTGTGGCCAATGTGTATTTTACAAATTTTGAAAATTTTAGTAACAGAAAATAAAACAGACCACTCTATTTTAGGGTAATTATTTGCTTCCTTTTTATTGAAATAGCAGAATTTAATTCATAATGATAAAGAATTATTTGTGATTATTTACAAAATCCTTATTTTATTAACTATTTGAGGAAGAATTGCATATAAACTGAACTTTACCATGTTTTATCTAGTAATTGTATACTGTGGATTCATGCTTACAACGTGCATCATCAATGACGTCATAGTTTGACGTTTGCGACGTCAGTTGAATCTGTACATGGAATCTTGAGTTCTTTCAGTATTTTGCCAATAGAATTTACCAGTAAAGTCTGCATTTTTAAAAAGCATTATTTCTATGTACCACGGTAATATTCAATTTCAGTAGAGTATGAGATACATGAACATTGCTAACAAACAGAAAAAATTAAATTGGCAAAGTTAACATTGTGCGTACGTAAGTAAATATATATTCCTATACCTTTATAATTTTATAATAAGCGATAGCATGTATAAGTAGCTAGTTGTGGGTTTTTTGTCAAACGGTGAAATGCATTAAACGAAAGGAAAGATGCAAGCGATTTTTTTTACACAAGTACGTGTTCCTGAATACCGCGGGAGAAAGACAATCGACATCACGTGTAAACATGTAGGCCTACATATATGATAAACTTAACTTATTCCGTCAAAAAACTTGATTATTTAATTCCTAAGTACAGCTTTAATTGAATATTAAGCCATCGCCCCTTGTATAAAAACATTTTGCCAATGCATACGTCTTTTCTTTATCAGCCACTGTTGATCAATGTTGATTCGTCGCGTGGTCAATGTATTTCCGGTGAACCGTTACATGCAGTTACACTCCTTTCTTAAAAGATCGATTGTGTCCGTTTCGATGAAGACGGCTTTTGGTAAACACAGCTTAGAATACTTTATTAGCATGTGCACTATATAGAAGTCTAATCCTAATTGCGATGTCTTTGTTGATCATTTGTCCAATAAAATAAAAAATACACCCTAAACGTGTGTACATCGGTGACTTACTTTTGCCTATAAAATTCTCGATTGAAATTATCTTTGATCAATTTATGCGTATTAAATCTAATTAAAGTTTTTCTTGAATTGCATATAAAAATAAATTCAGATTGCCGGGCCCTTTCTTAAAAAAAAAATAAAAAAGCGATGAGTACAGAGAGATTTAAAACGGTATTAGTTTCCATTCAACCCCCCCTTCCCTACCCTCTGAAAAAAATGGATTTACGGCCGGGTTCATCACAAATCTATATAAATGATAACACAAATTCTACATGCTTGCTATGAATTCGACTTTTCAAGACAATTTTACGACATTATTTATGTGCTACTGCTTGATGTTTTAAATATAAATGTTCATTTTAACCTATCTTTGCTTCAAAATAGTAAACCCACATTCTCTCTCTCTCTCTCTCTCTCTCTCTCTCTCTCTCTCTCTCTCTCTCTCTCTCTCTCTTACGGATAGCTTATCACTTGGAACAATTCTCAAAAGACATGAATATCACTAGAAAAAATGAAATGTGAATGAATAGACGTTATGGCATTTATAAGGAATAATTAACTCATGAGAATATTTTTAAAGAAATCGATATTCTTTTTTCAGTTAATTAATGAACATCAAAAGACTGCTGTAATATCATTCCCTTGTTCCAGCAGTCAAAATTTTTACTTGTGACAGTCTGATTACTAAAGAGCTTCTTAATAATACTGTTATTCTTTAAAATCGGACTGTCTCAGGAATCAACAATGATATTCAATGGAGTGATTTAAGTACGATATATGCCTCAAACATTTATGTATCAAAAATATCACAGTTCTCGGCCCTATAACGGGCCTCGAAACTGTTTTATATTATTTCATACAGAACTGCTTTCGGCATACTAGTATATCCATTACATATACACAGTCGATAAAAGGTTTTATTTTTCACTTGAACAGTTCGTGAACGGTGAGTGCACTCTAAACGAACGCGGTGAGTGCACACTGAGCCGAATTTGGATAGCGCTTATGAACGGTGAACTGTGAGCGAACGCAGAGCGCAAACGCAAAGTGAACGTTGAACGATATATGTACTCTATGTGAACGCAAGATAAACGATTTATTCGGAGTGCCCTGGGAGGTAATTTTCGTTGATAATCAGGAAATAATAACAATAAACTACATGTTTGTATTGTTATAAGCCTAAATATAATATTATCTGACTAAACAATAAGTGAACACAAAACGAACGCAGTGAGCGCAAGGCGAAATCTTTGTGAACGCACGGTGGGCGTTTTGTGAACGATGAGCGGGAACGGAGCGGAGAGCGCAAGTGAACGCAAGGTGAGCGCACATGAACGCACGGTGAGCCCACGGGAAAATGGGAAAATAAAACATTTCAAAGGATTGAACCCTGGCATCTAACTGCTGTAAAGCACCACTTCCAGGATTGGGTGAAAATATTGAAGCCTTGAAACAAGTAAAATAATCATGAAAATAATGTACACAGACTTATACAGTAATGCTTCAAAATTCGAGATTACATATATCTCTATTAAATTCAATTACCGTATCTCTGCCATATTTATATATTTAATTTCAATAATTTGTTATTACATTGGTAGAATTCAATGATTAATCCTCAGTTATACACTGCGCATTATCAGCATTACTTCAGGCAGTTTCAAATTGCAGAAAAAAGAACTTTTAACACACCGACATATTTAAATGTACCGCTGTTATATTGACCTTCAGCACTGGTCACTGTAATATTTTTGAAACTTTATTGTAAAAAAAGCTTTTCATGGTATTTTCATCAATAAATTGATTTTCATAAATTTATTATAATGTCTACATGATAATTTTATTTGTTTTTTGTTTATTTCATTAGATTCAAGTCATACGTAGTTTAACATTTCGTGACGTTACTTAACAAAAATGACGTCTGTTCTACATTTTTCAATAAATTTTTAATAAACAATGCCATATTGTAAACTCCGTTTATAAAAAAGTATGATAGATATCGAAAAAAGAAAAACAGTTATGAAAAGCTAAGATTCTATCCTATATTATACCAAAACATGGTAATTTTTAATGATAGGGCAATTTTTGATGCTTCGTGGCTCTAGCTCTTTGATTTATGAATCTATATCTTTATCATCATAGATTACGGTAAGTCCAATTTAAAAATAAATTAACATCAAAAGGAGGAACAAGAGAGAAAGAGGATTCTTATATGAACAAGAAAGAAAGGTAAAGAGATAAAAGATATAGATAATGTTTGTGTCAATATGAACCTGTATCTAATAGAAACACAGAGAGAGAGAGAGAGAGAGAGAGAGAGAGAGAAGAGAGAGAGAAGACAGACAGACAGACAGACAGACAGACAAAGGCAGACAGAGAGAGATAAAGACTAATAAAATACATGTGTATGTCTATATGCGTGTATGAAAAAAAAATAGAAGAACGGGAGCGATAGAATGAGAAACTCTGATCAAGTTGAATGTTTTTTTTTCTTAACAAGACAATCGAAGTTCAAACAGGAAAAGTCCATAACTGACGCATTTCCTCATCTGTACGTACGATAAAAGTTCGTTTAAAAATTTAACACATATAGCCATACATACGATGAATTATATAAGTGTTGTTTTCTTTTATATTGCAATGCATTAACGATTTAATCTTCATTGTTAGCTAATAAATCATTAAAATAGACTTTTTGTTGAAATATGGGACCTATAAAAAAACAAAATTATCATAATACATATCATAGTCTTTCCATATTTTCAGATATTTGTTTCCAATTATATAAAAGAAGTAGTCAATCTTTAACATAGATATTATGACAGTGAAATTGTGCATCAGCTGGTACTTTTTAATCCTGTATATCCTGAATGTATTAAGTACTTAGTCCTTTAACAAGATAGTTTTGTTACATAAGCGAAATTCGGAAACAAACAGAGGTTAGATCACCTTCTGGCTTGGAGATGAATTCAAGCTTGAGCAAAAATGCATACGATAATTTGCTGCCTGAAATAATACGTTTATTCGTATACTTTGTGTAAAACAACAACTAGAAATTCTAATTGACAATAACAAAAACAGAAAACAATCAATTTTAGTTCTTTCACAATCAAGACATTTTACTAATTCTCAGTAAAATCTGTCTATAAAAATCGTTTCATCTATTACATATGGAAACATTAATACGCATGAATTTCAACATGCTTGTATATATGTTAACTTCTGAGAATAATATATGTACATATTGTGATTCTTTGTAAATTAGACATAAAGTATGTTTACTTTTAACAAAGTCTTAATGAGATTACACAAATGACATCGGTTAAATTCGCCCGTATATTCATATATGAAAATGAATGATTTAAAGAAGCAAAGAGTTTCCGGAAAATCCGTAAGCTTTGTATTCGGTTACTCCGGCAAACATCAGACCGAAACGTTCTCCGTTTACAGTATATGCAGTTAGCTCTCCCTCAACAACACGTACTGTTCTCACACTGTATGTTATGTTGCTTGCCAAAACATTTTCTTCAAAAACGATATCGCGCTTCTTTATTGTCTTATCGTTAATGCGTAATAAATCTTTAAAAGCAAGATTTATCATTATGGAAACGTAGTTATGATCATATCCAGGCGGAACAACTATCTTATAATAATCCAGGTATTGATTTATCCCTGGTACGATTGTCATAGATGGGTCGCCCATGGCGGTTACAGAATTCCTAGAACCTAGACCGATACTTGTCACTAACAAAGGTACTTTGGATTCAATAAAACACGACTGGCTACTCGATATGTGTGTGTCGAAATAATCAAGTCGTTCCAAAAATAAGGTTTGAGTATCACCCCCGATCATATATGAAAAATGCGTATTCTCTGTTGCTGTGATACGAATGAGTGTGTCTCTATCGTCCGAATTCGGGGGTACTATGTATGTTTTGTCTATACTGTTAGTTGGTGGTAACTGTTCAACGAGATGATCGCAAGCTCCGATATGTTCAAGCTTATTGCAATCGTTACCGGAAAAAGCTGCGATAGGTGCTGTTGATTCAATAAACGTTCCTGTCAAATCCGCTATGTGCTCAATCTGGTAAGTTTCAAAGCGATCAAGAGAAAAATTAAACAGGTCACCGTTGTAGAACTTTTTTCCTTCAATTTTTAGTGGCAAATTTATAATGGAAAATGTTGACATCTTTTCTCCATTTGGAAGTCACTCAGAAGACCTTGCACAATTTTTCAACACTATCATTAGGGTCTGTTAAAATGCAAAACCCCGTAGACTTCTTTATTTTTAGCCGTGTATTTATACCAGCTGATAAGCTAGAGAGGACGTTTTAAAGAAAGAATAATGAGAATGTTTAATGCTTCTAAAAGAGAATCGCTTGAACCCTGAGGTATATATAAATATACAGCAAAAGTGAATCGAGGATATTTTGGGACAGAATATAGTGGTCAATGCATGTACTGTTAATTTTGAGGAAATAAATATTCTTGAATAAATAATCTAATATTGCTAATCTTTCAAAAAAATTAAAAAGGTACATAAAGTATATCGTTTTAGCATACTTAACAAATCTATGAGGTAAATAACATTAGATAAGATTTTCCGTTTTCCTTCCGTTCCGTTTTCCGTTCCGCGTTTTAGCAACACCCATGTATGTTTACACGTGAACCCATCTAATCGAAGAGCTGGGTAAAACTAGTACCCGCTTATGAGACATGCAAACCTGTGTTGTGTACGTAACTTCAGACAAAGATCAGTCATTTGTAACATGCATGTATTTTTATGACCTATTCTTCAAATCCACTTGCACTATTTTATTAGGTAAATAACAGCTTTAAGGTGGTGCAGGACACCTGCATATTGTGATGTACATGTATACTTCCTATTGAGATAAACAATAAAGTATGTTGAATATTGATTGAATATTTACCCCCCAAATAATGTTACCTAACATTGAAGCGCAATGGGTTGGAGCGTTTACATATCTGTAAGAGCATTAGGGTCCATAGGTGTATTTTTGGTAATTTACGAATTTTCATGGGGAGGGGGGGGGTCTGGACCCCTCACTCCCACCCCTTCTCTAAATCTAAATCTGTGCACACGATGATGTTCATGTAGGCACACAGAAGCAATTCTAAAACCGGCAACCGCCACGGGGAGGGGGCATAATTTAATTGTTAATTTTGTTTGTAATAATTATATAGACCATTATACTTCCTATGACATAAAATGTTAAGATTATTGAGTAACTGAAAATTCTCTGCAAACAGTTCTATCCCAAATTGCACATAAAGTGCTGCTCATGTCACGATGTGTATTATCATATGGGCAGGAATTTCATCCTTCAGTTATGAAAATTATAACTTTTAAATGTATTACCGGAGTTTGCATGTAGCCTTCATTTTTAATTAAACTGGTACAAAACAGTGTTATTTAGGGGCAAACACATGGTGCGGGTATTACTGTCTAATTACAGCATCTAGTTTTTATTTGGATAGCAACAGTTTCAATATATTTCCCGATATTTTATACAAATATGTTCCTTTTTTATTTGTAAGTTTAACCTGCTTGATGCGCCTTATGCAAAAGCGTCAAACAAGGAAGAAAATATGACTACTTAAGCACCAACATATGACTAGGTAGACCAATAAGAGATCATGTTTTATTTAGGTAGTTCGGTATAAGACAACAAGACAACGAAAAAAAGGTATGTCGGCGTAAATGTAAATTCTTGACAAAAAAGCAAATCTATATTAACTTTTAATTATACTTTATCATTTTTTTTATATGTTAACTATTTGTACTTGATTCGTTTTCGTAAAAGCAAATAAATGAAACTGAACATGTAAATGTAAGCGAAATTAGAATTTGTTAGAGAAGGAGACATACGTTACTGCTTATATTTGGTTTATATCATTAAATAGCCACTTTTGATGTTATATGAAATCAGAGTTACATTTATCGTATTTGTTTCTGCTTCTTATATCATTTCATTAACGTATATATTTATTAAAGGTCCCATTGCCGTAGAAGTTAACATTTATAACAATGCAATTAGATACTTTAAAGGACCAAATGTGGCGTGTGTCTTACATAATGTAAACATATTTTGCTTGTTTTATGTGGTATTTAAACAAGAATTGTTTCAAGATAAACAACATTCTTAAAACGATATTATTTTTTGGTCTCCAATATAAGCACAATGCATATGTTGTATGTTATTTTAACTCGTTCTTCCTTGCTGCACACCTGGATATTACAGCAATATGTAATTTATCATACGTTGACTAAAGTGTCGACATGCTAATTTGCTGGTTTATTTCCTTGTGTTATATCTCTCTCTCTCTCACTTGGCATGTATAAACATGATCAATTAATGTCCTTTTTTTTCTTAACGTAATAAAGCCGCATATAAATGTTTTTGTATTAAACTGTAACTAGTTAATAAAGAAGAATTCAACACAAATGTAAAACTGCATTATGCTCACAAACGACATATAAATATCACTTTCTTTTACAAACTTTTGTACAATATGTCACAGATTAAAGTTTATATTTGTTTGAGTATAAATTCGAAGACTGGAGCGGTATTCCTTGTTTTTTCCTGTATGCAATATAGAAAATGTTATTTTTTCACTAAATATCTATATATTTACACAGTATTTCCAATTGGTGCACTTCACTTGTAAAACAACGATGGACAAATTAGCTCTTTCCATGGTGTTTCGGATTATATGTTTTATGATTCTGTATGGTGATATCAGTAGCCAACCTTTATACGAAAACAGCCAGGAAGACCGAGTCACAACTAAGCAGACAGAGTTTTATTACCAGAAAGTCTATGGTAAACCAGAAAAAATCACAATATTTTACTTTTTTGAGTTGCAATTTCTTATGATAAAACTAGATACTAAACAGATCACATAGTATATTTTGATTTCGGTAAGCATATATTAGTGAAGTATACCAGTCCAATGCAGACATATTGTCGCAATACGCAACCATAAATGAATGCAAATGTATGCATGTTCATTAGTTTTAGGATTTTGACTATATCAAATGCTTGTATGCACTTTTTGCGTGTTTCTGGTATAATGACAATTGGCAACAAAAATACGCAGAAATGCACAGTCATCCAATGTTGACAATATCTTGAACGCTCACTTTTTGATGTTTACTTGTAATAACGCATGATACACAGCATGTCAGTATGGGGTCGACACCAATGATGATATTAAACAGATCTGCAGTTTTGAACTTCAAACGGTTTGGTAATTTAGTAAAAGTATTTTCAAACTGCAATGAAGTATCAGCAACATAAGGCATTATTCATGCATATTGTCTACACAGACTGGAGATCAGGGCATTGATAAAATGAGCCCTTGAGGAACAAATGTCCGAAAATATGGAGCTCATTTTTAATGCAGCCGTTGATGTATGGTTATAGTTTTCTTAAGGATTGTGCACATAATGTAAAATCAATATAACCAAAGTTTCATTGCCCTATTTTCACTAAAATCATGCTTTTTTTAATACTGTTGAGTAGAAATTAAACACAAATATACCAAACAAATTCAGGATTGTAAATGTCCATTAATGTTGTGATCACTTTAGCTGTACAACTAAATGTATAAAAACATGCGTCTGTCCCTATATATCATCGTCTATCTTTGCCATGTCACGAAGTCTAAAATATTAACTTTAATATTTTTAGAAAAATATAATCCTGAATAAATCACACATATATACTTTTTACGGACGAAAAATATTTTTTTTTACGATTATTGTTTTTCTTGACATAAACGAACACTTATGACAACATTAACACTTTATTGTTGTATCTTTGTTTAGGTCATAGTTTTTTCCGATTTAAATTGCTTTTTTTGTATGGTTTTTGGGAGTTGATTTTAATCAACTCTCCTATGCAGTTACTCTGGCAAACCGAAAGTGAAACAGTGTTTCGACCTAAGCACAAAGCATCACCGCTGACAAAACTAAGTTCTTGAAAATAATAGAAAAAAATTCGATGTAATGTATGCTGAAGCATTGTTTTTCAAGGAAACTTATCTATAAACACTTTGAAAATAGTCAAATTTTATATAACTACAAACAATTTAGATATTTTTGTAGTCTCATGTATTCATACGCCAGAGTTAATATAGTCTCGTTTAACCAGACGCTCGGCTGTCTCCGTAAATCTGCGACAAGCAGAGAGGGGGCTCTCTTGCTTGTCGGATATTAATGGAGACAGCCGAGCGTCCAGTTAAACGAGACTAGAGTTCGATATCAATAGTTCTTGGATCCATACAATTTTTTATAATTATTTCGACAACTAATGCATACTAGTAGTTGAAATCTATCTTTAAATATTACACAACATGATTCATATGGTGTTTCTCGAAATTCCGTCGGAAAAGTCTAAAAATTCATATTATAAAAAAGTGCGTAATTCAAATACGAACTCGAGACTAATTGCCATGCAAGATAAATTGATTTTAAAATAATTGATAATCGATAAAATCAACTCCCGTCAGTACTTCAGTACTTTGATTGTCATTTGTCAATTATTGAGAATTAAAAATCGTATCTGCTAAATATCACCATTCATTTATTAAAGCTTGTTGAATGTTTATAAAATACAAATATATCTGACATTCATAATAGATGCAACAGTGATCTGAGAATTTAAACATAAAAGTCGTTGATAATCTGTAAACACCTTTCATTAGGACGGTTTTAATTAATTAATTCATTTATTTGTTTATTTATTTATTTCTTGTGTTGGATGTGTGGATGTCTTAATATGTGTTTTCATTATCTAGAACGAGAGATTCTTCTTGAAAACAAAGTAAACAGTTGGAAAAAGAAGTTAGACTCGTGCAGAGGTAGATTAAATTGTTGTGTATGTTTCTTTCTTCATATCATAATTGATACCACAACATTATTTTCCGGGGTTTCTATGTTGGTTGTCTTTAACTGCACGTTTTGCTTGCAAAACAAACGAAATAAAAGACACAAAACACAGGCAAGGCGCGTAAAGGTCAATTTACGCGGATAATAACCGGAAATATAGGATGACTAACGCCAGAAAATTGAATTCATTTCAACATACATGTATGGCTAAATTTCCCTCACTGGTACTGTACCAGTTATCGGCTAAGACCAGTTATCGGCTAAACTGAGAGTTCGGGTTTATAGCACGAGACAATCTAAGATTTTATATTTCAGTCGTCTTTTTCGAATAAAGAAAAGTAAGATTGCTTGAAAACTTTCTTGAATATGGTCTATACATGAGCTTAAACGATCATTGTTTACCGCTGATTTATATCTTTTGCACTTTCAGCAGTAGGGGAAGTGACGTAATAAGTTTAAAATAGAACATTACCTCTTTGTAATGCGTTGTAATATCCCTTCTTTGATTTGACATATGATATCAATACATATAACATGCATAAATAAAGGGAATTCACTAAATGCCGAGAGATTTCATAGCGCAGTTGAACGCTTAATTGCACAATTATGTACTTAATAGTGTACGATTTTCTATATTACGGAATGGTAAATGAATAGTTTTATGAGTTTTGTTTACAATCTATCATAACCCCGACGACTTTAGTCTGACCCCACAAGGGAGATAAATCAAATTACATTTAGCAGAGAATAAAATCAACATGTGCAGGGATTTAACTTTGCTATTATCAAAGAGGCCGATAACTGGTACAGTAAATTGTAATAACTCGGCAAATTCGGGGCGTGCTAAAAAGCACAAAACAAGATGTTTTGGGTTATAAATAATGATATAATCTAACAGATTGATAAATAAGGAGTTCACCGTTTAGAGTATGTCAATATTTATCCCAAAATATCAAGAAATAAGGAAATGCGAAAATAAAACGCCAAATTTTAGCCGATAACTGGTGCAGTGCCAGTATCTATGATCAGAAAGTAGAGGTTTATCTGAGTTAAAATATATCTCGTTTTTAAGAAAGTAAAGGTCTATCCCAATTTTTATACTTTTACACTCAACATCAATAAAAAAAGAAAATAAAAAATACAACTCGTTATAATACTTTTAATCAGATAAAACAAAAGTTATAAACACTTTACATTCAATAAATTCTTTTGAAATACAAAGCTGGTCTTTTAAAGATAATTTTCATTTTTTAAGCATATTTTACTTGTTTAATCGCTCACATTTTTTTTAAAGCAGAGACATTGCCATTCGACTGCAAGGAACTATATATGAATGGCAAAAGAAAATCCGGTGTTTACACTATCTACCCGTGGGAGAGGTGTGATCCTAATTACCGTCCTGTCCAAGTCTACTGTGATATGGAGACAGAAGGAGGCGGGTGGACGGTCAGAATTTGTACTCGATAAGTTTTGTTTTTTTAAACCAGGGTTTTTAAGTAAAACAGAAAGACATATAAAATATAATGGAATAGGGGGGTGCCTGAACTACGCAAGTAACTGTTTACAAGTTAAAAATCTAACGGCAAAAAAGGAAGTTCAATCAGTCCTTGAACGAAAATAATAGTGTACCCTCTGTGTCCGTAGTTTTCGTCTGTTATTTTAATAGTCCATGCATACCAGTAAAGGGTATTTGTAAACTGCCAATCAACCAATCTCTGTTATTTTAACCAATATTTGTTGATACTTCTAGTAATTATTATTAAATATCTAACATAGAAAAATATATGATGCATTTTATATCATTTTATTTGGCACATCAGCACACGTGTTTTAAGTAGTTTTCCGTTTGCCGTTGCAATTAATCTTATAAATATTTTACTTATTAATGCAAACAATTAAGTCAACAATAAACAGAGACTTACGTACATTGCAGGCAATACAAAGACGTGTCAATGGAGAAGAAAACTTCACTCGAAATTGGACTGAGTACAAACTTGGATTTGGAACACCTTATGGTGACTATTGGATCGGTAAATAATTAATATTACATTTGTTCACGCAGCGGCGAATTCATATGGGGGGAGATTAAGCCCCCCCCCCTTTGAAAATGAAAAAGAAAAGAAGACAAAAAGAGGGAAAAAATAAAAAGGTTGAAGAGAAAAACAATGTGATTTAAAATCGGCCAACATATACAGTATAGTAGAATATTTAAGCAATGTTTGTACGAATGAGTAAAATCATTTGAAATATCAAATGCGAGTTACCGAGAATTTTTATCAATAGTTGCAATTGATCTACGAATTTATCGTTTGTTAGTGAGCACTATCTAAAAAAAAATGTACTTATACGATCACTGGCCATGTATTCACTTATATTAGAAACTGCGATTTTCATTCTTTTTTGACGAACAATAAAAGCACAGTTTGATTTGCAACTTCAGGGGCTCACGATCCGTCAATAGACACGCGGGGGTGTTAAGGAAGCATATGGGCAATATGCCGTCTTATTTTGACTGTTGTATTCAAAATCGTAAAATTAAATAATTATTTTGAATAAGATCAAAAACTTAGTATTATCCTTTAAAATAGATGTCAGTGCAATAAAATCGGGTAGTACATCACTGCCACATTGGTGCATAATCACGTGACAACTATAAATAGCTTACGTATATTCCTTAACATAAAATGAGATAGAACAACACTACCCCGCGGTTTCCAAAATAAAATAAACATACCAAGTAAAGGCAAAACATCTCAGTTTAATCAAAACCGCTGCTAGAATCCTATGTTTTTCCTTATTAAAAAGTTATTCATACGGTTCTCGTAAAACCTTCCCAACTTTTATAAAGTTTGCACGGAAAACGGCAAATTGCAGTAAAACAACACACAACATGGGATTCTAGCAGCACTTTTCAATTTAAGCATTGATCAAACTAACGATACGTATAAAATTTCAAGTTCAATATACACGGGGTAGTGTTGTTCTAGTCGGATTTTTATATCGTAAACAACGACAGAGGAAAGCCTGGCCGAGAAATAAAAGCACATTTACATACCTTTTAGCGAATGATTGATAAAACTAACATCTCCCCCAGTATTCTTATGTTCAATTCTCAATAAATCACACCACAATACTTTATTAGAGTTCTTAGATTAGTTATATTTTGAATATGTTTACAATGCTTTCCGATCAAATTCACACGACATTCAACTTTTAGTCATGACGTCATCAATGTGTAAATCTACGTAATACAAACTAATTTCTGGCAAAAATTGTCTTCAGTATTTTTTATTTGTTTTTGGTCTACGTTTCGTTGCTTATATATTTGAATATGTACATAATAACTAAGATTTGTGATTTCACGGAATTACATGTAACTCAGATTCCATATGCTTCCTTAACACCCCCGCGCAGTAATATCAGTATTTGAGAAGTCTACTTTCTTTTCAGATTGTTATGCCAGAATTGTATTTAATGATAGAAAAAGAAAGATTAAGATGTTTAAACTAGTATCAAATCCGTGGTGTTTTTAAAGAACTATAGCTTTACTTTAGCTTTTTAATGTACGTGGACTAAAGACAGTGTTTTGAGACGATGTTTTACTTTAGGCCAGCAAATTTCCCCTCAATGATTTGAAAAAAAAAGACCTACGCATATCGCATAATAGACAAGCATCGTTTTCGGACATTGTCAACGATGCAGTAATCCAAAGAAATATTACGACTCGCTTGCGAATTTGAGAGGGCAGAATTTTTTTCTACATAACATTAAGAAGTTAAATTAGTTTTATTTAATTATAAATTTCTACATCCAATATATACCGCTACCTGTCAAATTAACTGAGTTGAACCATTTAAAGAAAGCAACCGTAATTTCGTTAGCAAACCAGTTCAACATCTTTTAAACCTTACTATTTGGTTACTTCTTTTCAACAGTTTTATACATTATATAGAAAAAGGATTATGTTTGGTAGAAATATAAAAAAAATAGGTAAACTTGTGAAAATTGGGTTAAATTTTTAGAAAAGTCTGTAAAGTAATATTAATATACTTTTTGGATTAATAAACGTGCATTTAAATTTCCGGAAAAACAATATAATAAAAAATTCAGACCTTATTGTAAGCTTATTCTTCACATCGGCTTACGTCAGATTCAATTCTGGCTGTTGCCTTTTTGGTTGACTTAGTTAATGAATATTGAATAACTTACAAAGCTTAAATGTACCTACGTAACAACACAGCGTTCGTGCATGACATGTATGTTTAGTTACAGTAGGCTAATATTATCAAGAGTCAGTAAAGAAATCGATATACCGAATTTCAAAAATCTAGACGCAACTTTCATTCACTAATTATTCATTTTAAAAGGCCGTCAAGGAAAGAACTATGTGAATAGCTACATATAGTAATGACAGAATGTGAAAAAATATGCTGGTACTTTGTACTTAAAATAACGTGACAAAAATAAATAACTTTTCATATCTTTCAATAATGGTGAGCATTTGTAGAGCCAATGAACAACTACCTATTAAATGTATTGCAAAACAAATGAGTACATTTTCAATAAAATACGTTTCTAAGCATTATTGATAGTTTATAAAAGCATTATAAATATACTGTCAAAAGAGAAAGTTGATTATTTCTGATGTTAGATAAAATATTGTTAGTGCCGAACATTATTGTTGGCATAAGTACGATTTATATAATTATGAAACAGAACAAGAAACTAATATATATATAATGTCCTATCCAACCCATGATATGTTACTATTTATTCTATACTTTAAAAGAATACAGTTAATAAGTACATGTAGATTGATTGTACATTCATTTAAAATTTTATAATTTCAGGAAACGATGCCATACATCAATTGGCAACGGGACGAAATTCGTCATTGCGTATCACAATTACTCCAATGAACGGTGGTTTTGTTTCTTTCAAGATGTATCATCAGTTCTACGTTTTTGGCGAGGACCAGAACTATAGACTTCAACTTGCAAACCCTGGAAATGAAAGTTTAGGTACATTGAATAGAAATATCCTTAGGTTTAAACATCCATTTTTCACAAATTTAAGAATTGTTGCGTGTTTATTTTTAAAGAAACACACAAACACACACACACACACACACACACACACACACACACACACACACACACACATATATATATATATATATATATATATATATATATATATATATATATATATATATATATGCCTGACATTGACTGTCAGTAACAATATATTGTCATTTAAATATTTATAAACGACCGACTTTTTTTCTTTATTTTCCCTAATATTTGTGGTGCACAATTAAAATTTTTGGAATGGTGACCTATACAAGCTTTCGTACAATTAAAAACCATAAAATTGCAAGGCAATTTAAAATGGCATGTCAAAAACTAACCATGACAACAAATGCATAGTGCCTTTAAATTACAGTTATATACATAAGTACCTGAATGCATGTAATCGATATAAAGATAAGTGATTATGCATAGCTGTGAAAATTATGATTTTTACATAGAATTGATGTTACAAGTAATTAAGACCGACACATTTGTTTATTCAATAGAGTCTTGTGCGTAACAAGAAAACATTATTGACAAGAAAACATTTTAGCAAAAGTTATAATTTTTAAGATGTTTTTAAACGAATACTTTTTACTTTTTAAGAAAGAGCAGTAAGACTAACATGCAATAACTTTATAGAAAAAGGCAAAAAGTAAGAATATCAAGTGGGTTTAATTTTTTTTATTATAAGAAAAGCAATATTTGTCTAAAACCAAAATGACAAATAAGGACATATCATAAACCTAAAGTGTGAAGTTTATATTTTTTGTGTCTGTTTTTATAGGAGATAACCTGGTAGAGAATAATGCTGTTTACAGGGCTACAGAAATGCAATTTAGTACATTCGATGTCGACAATGACAATTATACTGGTAACTGTGCAGCAACCTATCCAGGAGGCTGGTGGTTTAATAGGTGTCATAGTGCATATCTCAATGGTCCTTGGCAATCGGATGACTGGGTTGATCCTTGGTACATGCAATATACAAGCGGGAGGCAAGTGAATGGAACATCCATGTTGATCAAATCACATTAAAAGATATGAGTATCAGCAGACAAGCACAAGTTAAGAGTATGTTGTGTAACAACACATTTTTTTTCACAGTCATGTTCATGCCTATGTATGATAAACATACCCACAACAGTAGTAATTCAATGATTTTTAAAATAGTTGTGTATAATTATATTTTGGACAATGGTACACGACGCGTATGTCATATTGCCACCAGATAAATTACACACTTGTATATATAAACCCTTACTATTTTATTATATTTTTATATATATTTATAAAATAACAAATTATCTATCTTTTAATGAACAGAAAGATACCACAGAAAAAGTTAGTATCACGATGAGACCCTTTTCTAAGATATCACTGTATTACTGCAAATATTTGTATCTAAGAATGTTCTCATTTATATATACGAGAGTTCGCTCAGTGAAACTTTTCAGATTTATTCTTAACGCATCTTCTAAAAATATGTAGAAGCGTTGTTTCTTTAAATGCACCATAACAATTTCACAGCTACATTGTTTAGATTGGATATTGTTCATTGAGCATGTCAGTTTTTTATTTATTTTTTTTAATATATTTTACGCATTTTTTTTCTGTTTAGGCGCATGAAAATGAACATTATTTTATGAGATAACAATACCTTATGAATGTCATCTTTTGAAAGTGTTAATTAACGATATCGTTTACTCAAGGTTTGAGTTCTATAATTCGGATTGTTATAAAGTTAAATGTTCTGAGCAAAATTTGTTATTAACACTTAAAGTATATATGAAATGAATTATTATTGACATACTCTTCGATATTTTTACTATTTAAAGTATTCAGATGGTTTGAACATATTTTATTGTATATATAATATACAAAGGGTTCGAACACAAGTTCTTGCAACTTACTAGGTTCTCACCCAATTACAAGTAATTTGCAATTGTCATAAAACATGGTACATGTATATACACATATTAAAAAAAATGGTAAAGAACAAAATAGTATACTTATGTAAATCTGCGAGAATTGATTATAAAGTTCTGAACAGCTGTGAAAATTCTAATATTAGTTTTATAATCTAGGTTGTCATTACCCCATAGTAAAGTATGCGAATCTATAATACCTAAATTTTGAATTTGGAATAGTTCATTAAATAAGGTATTCTTTGCATTAGAAAATAGTTTGCAAACAAATAAAAAATGATATACATCTTTCTTTCCACATATGCAATTTGGAGAATCAACAAAATTTCCTCTGTGTAAATCATAATTTAGTAAACAATTGTGTCTTAATTTTGTATGAATGATGTTAGCTACTCTTTTGCCATGAAGAAAATATTTTGGAACTTTTGAATCACTGCTATTATAAGAGATGCTTCTTTGAAACTGGCAGATGGATGTTGATTTTTTAATATTCGAATTAAGTTGGGTTCCATTTGCCTATAGCATCTGGAATAAATGATTTTTTTATATGTATCGTGGGTAAATATAGTGCAATAAAAAAGAAATAATTGACTCATTTAATAAAGCACCTTCTATCCACCAGTGTTTCCTTTTTTGTTTACAAAGACAAACCCTTTTTTTACTACTGAAAGCATATCCTTGTCATTTGTGTAGCCACACAAGAGAAGTTGCATTGTATGGATGGTCTGTAAAACGTTCTAATGGAAGAAAGGTGAATTTGAATCGTTTGTTCTCAGTAGTTGATACGTCTGCATGATATAAAGCAGCTGACATCAATAAGAGTGAATATAAACAAACCTCACAGAATGTATCACGGATGTGTATATCAGTATGAACGTTGGGCATCTTTCATCTTACAAAATATTTCACTGATACAATCTAATTGAGTCTAATAGTGCAATTAAAATGTGTTTTCACGAAGAGTATCATTTAGACACAGGATATATAAGCAAAGACAAATCCATTAGAATAAGCTTTGGAAACCCCAGTTTAATTAACATCCTTTGCATCCTTTACATTGTTTTCTATATTTAGATCACGGAGACATTTTATTGAGGTAACGCAGTGCACTAGCTTTATACATCATATGGCAAGGTCTTTCTTCAGCACAAACAGAGCACCTTTCAGTTTAAGATTTCAATTTCCATGAAAAATAGTAAAGCTCAATAAATAATACCATTGATTAAAAGATCATACAACTCAACAAAATTTGATTTATGAATCTATATCTTTATCACCATAGATTATGGTAAGTCCAATGTAAACATAAATTAATATCAAAAGGAGGAACAAGAGAGAAAGAGGATTTGTGTATGTACAAGAAAGAAAGGTAAAGAGATAAAAGATATAGATAATGTTTGTGTGAGTATGAACGTGTATATAATAGAAACAGAGAGAGAGAGAGAGAGACAGAGACAGAGAGACAGACAGAGAGACAGACAGAGAGAGACAGAGAGAATAATAAAATGTATGTGTATGTATATATGCGTGTATGAAAAAAATAGAAGAACGGGATCGAGCGATAGAATGAAGGAGACATATGAGAAACTCTGATCAAGTTGATTTTTTTTCCTTCACAAGACAATATATTTTCAAACAGGAAAATTCCATAACTAACGCATTTCATCAACTGTACGTATGATAAAAGTTCGTTAAAAATTTAACACATATAGCCATACATACGATGGATTATATTAGTGCTGTTTCCTTTTATATTGCAATGTGATAACGATTCAATCTCCATTCTTAGCTAATAAACAATCAAAATAGACTTTGTGTTAAAATATGAGACCTATTTAAAAAAATTATTATAATACATATCATAGTACAGTGGAACAACGTTATTGTTGACAAGCCAATCGTGTTAAATAGTTCGTGTAACGTGGGTGATCGTTCGTGTAACGTGCGGGATCGTGCGTGTATCAGGAAAATTGGTTTGCGTTTTTTACCGTGCGTGATCGTGCGTGATCGTGCGGTTTTTTCGTTTTGTAACTTTTTTTTACGGAATGCCAGGATTTATTCTCAAAACAAAGACAAGTAGTTTTTGTAAAACAATGTGAATTTTAAACTCTTTTTTATATAAGAACATTGACAGTTGTTAACATTCACTCTCTCTATCGTTGTTTAATACATTTTTTTATTTCCATAGCTCATTCAATCCTTTGTTCGGTCGAGTTAGGTTTGCTTAATTTTATGATCAGCCTATATCAAGCATTAATTGTGCCTTGACAAATAATTTCAATCATATTAGCAAAAGCGACACGTTGAATGAAAGCGGCCAAGCTTACCCATTCCCCGTTTTAAACTAAACGATTATTCCCAACGTTTTTCTTTTAAATGAGAATACGATACGCATTATTATTTACTAGATTGTATACACATTTGTTTGAAATAAAATTCATTTAGACGCTTTTAAATTTAGAATAAATAGAAATAAATCAATTATGTACTGTAAATTATGAAAATATTGGATGTGAAAAATCGAAATTCTATGGAACAAGGTAACAAATTTACCTGTATCCCGCATAATTAAATCGTACGTAAGAGAATTAAATTACATAAAAAGTCAACTCGTATGTAAATAATTTCGTGTAGTTTATGCATTATCTTCATTTCTATTACACGTAATTTTGTTTAACTTATGATAGAAGTTAATATTCGTTATGGAGACAAAAAATTAATTTGTGTGTGAATCCTTTATATTTGTGTATGGATGTGTAAAAGTGTTAACTCGTAAAATACAAAACAGTGCATGACTAAAGTACATGCTGCTTCTCAATAACACACAAACATATTAAAGCAATACAAATTAAAGTAATACGTTTCCTTTATTCTAATCTTAAAAATTAATTTTGATTTTGCGTGTTTAATGGTGTAGAATCGTTCAGTTGCGTGTTTTATCGTTTTTGTTCGTGTATCGTGAAGATTCGGTAAGTTAGTGATCGTCCGTGTATCGTGCGTGATCGTTCGTGTATCGTGCGTGATCGTTCGTGTATCAGAATCGTGCGTGTCGTTTGTCAACAATAACGTTGCTACCACTGTATTTCCATATTTTCAGATATGTTCCAATTATATAAAAGAAGTAGTCAATTGTTAACATTAATATTATGACAGTGAATTGTGCATCAGCTGGTATTTTTTTTATTCTCCACTCTATGTATTAAGTACTTAGTCCTTTAACAAGATAGATTTGTTACAAAAGCGAAATACGGAAACAAACAGAGGTTAGATCACCTTCTGGCTTGGAGATAAATTCAAACTTGAGCAAAAATGCATACGATAATTTGCTGCATGAAATAATACGTTTATTCGTCTACTTTGTTTAAAACAACAACTACAAATTATAATTGACAATAACAAAAACAGAAGGAACAAAAATCAATTTTAACCCTTTCACAATCAAGACATTTAACTTATTCTCAGTAAAAATTGTCTATAAAAAAGGTTTCATCTATTACATATGGGAACATTAATACGCTCGAATTTCAACATGCTTGAAAAAATGTTAACTTCTAAGAATAATATATGAACATAGTGTGATTCTTTGTAAATTGGACATAACGTATGTTCACTTTCAACAAAACCTTAATGAGGTTACACAAATGGTACGGTTAAATTCGGCTGATACGAATATGAACGGGTTAAAGAAGCAACGAGTTTCCGGAAAATCCGTAAGCTTCGTATTCGGTTACTCCGGCAAACATCAGACCGAAACGTTCTCCGTTTACAGTAGATGCAGTTAGCTCTCCCTCAACAACACGTACTGTTCTCACACTGTATGTTACGCTGCTAGCCAAAACATTTTCTTCAAAAACGATATCGCGCTTGTTTATGGTCTTATCGTTAATGCGTAATAAATCTTTAAAAGCAAGTTTTATCATTATGGAAACGTAGCTATGATCATATCCAGGCGGAACGACTATCTTATAATAATCCAGGTATTGATTTATCCCTGGTACGATTGTCATAGATGGGTCGCCCATGGCGGTTACAGAATTCCTAGAACCTAAACCGATACTTGTCACTAACAAAGGTACTTTAGATTCAATAAAACACGACTGGCTACTCGAAATGTGTGTGTCGAAATAATCAAGTCGTTCCAAAAATAAGGTTTGAGTTTCACCCCCGATCATATATGAAAAATGCGTGTTTTCTGTTGCTGTGATACGAATGAGTGTGTCTCTGTCGTCCGAATTCGGGGGTACTATGTATGTTTTGTCCACACTGCTAGTTGGTGGTAACTGTTCAACGAGATGATCGCAAGCTCCGATATGTTCAAGTTCATTGCAATCATTACCTGAAAATGTTGCAATAGGAGTTGATGATTCAATAAACGTTCCTGTCAAATCCGCTTTGTGCTCAATCTGGTAAGTTTCAAAGCGATCAAGAGAAAAATTAAACACGTCACCGTTGTAGAACTTTTTTCCTTCAATTTTCAGCGGGAAATTATGTTTCATTTTAAAAGTGACTGAAATTGCTGTGTTGTCTTCAATGGCAGCCACTGCAAGCTGACTGTACGAATCAGAAGCTGGTTTTGTCGATATAACTATGTATTTTGTTGACAATTTATATATGGGAATATGCGTAGTGCTCCCGACTGAAACTTTATCATCGTCGTGACTTATTATGAATACATCACTGGACGTTTTAATCAAAACGGACTTCACTTCTTTTTGAAAGCTTTGCAGTTCAATGGCTTGTGGAAGAATGATACGTTGACTAGATGGAATGTGAACAGCCCTGTCTATTAGACTTTTCAGGGATGAATCTAGACGAAGCGAGGTTGTAATATTCAATTTGGTGCCGTTTTCTGAAGTAACATAGATATTCTTTTTCGACTCCAATGCATGCGTTGTAAACAAAACGATAAATTCTCTTCCTCTGCTTCCTGAAAGAAAGTTTGAGTGAGGTTTGATCATGAAATGAAGAAATGAACAATGTTTATATATTGTAAAATTCTTAACAATAATACTTTATTGTTAAAGACATATACATTCAAGACTTCACAAATTCAAATCAATTATCAAAAATTATATAGAATTGTGGACATACATTTTATAAGTGAACGTGTCTTCTTTTCATTTTATGACTAAATGACTGTCTTTGTTCATGACAAACAAATGAAACGAATGTTGGAAGTTAAAAGTGTTCAACATTTAAAAGCCTGTGTTGCCTAAGAAAGGATCCATCTTATATGATAAATTATTTTACCTTTCATATAAGATACACAATACAAATGTACATTGAAGAAACACATTCCCAGTATCACTACCGCATAAATGGCAAATCTTAGGCACCTGATCCTACCTCTATCTATTTGGAGGTCCGTGTTGCTCTGCTGTGAATTTGTATTTCGTTTAATTGATTTTTGAGATGGTTCACTCTTTGTTATTGTCATTTTTTCATCACTTACCAATTGTTGTATTCTGAGCAGAAATTTGGCCGGATGTCATGTGAGTTTCAACAGAGGAGTAAAACTTTTGATTGATTTCAGTGGAAATTCCTATAAACACGAAAAACAAAACGGCAACAATATAGTGAATAGTTAAGACAATATCTATATTTATTAACAAAAAAGGTGTCGCTATACATCGAAATTGATTTTTGATACATTTTTAAAAGAAACATGTTTAATCTATTGATGTTGGTTAGACCAAAACTCTTATATAAAGGAATTCACACAGGGCGAAAAACAATCTTTAAGGAAGTCCTTAAAGGTGGCGTAAAGGTGGCGTAAAGGATATACAATCTTTAACCCACCTTTAAGTCACCTTTAAGCTGAGCTTATAGGTCCTTAATGTCCAAACTTCTTTAAGTCACCTTTAAGCCATCTTTAAGCCACCTTTAAGCATCTTTACGTGGCATTTACACTCCCATTAAGTTGTCTTTACACCATCTTTAAGTTCCCTTTAAGTCAAGTTTGATCAAGCTGAACAATAAAGACATATTTTAAATGCAAAAGCTCCTTTATAGGGATGGGAGGGGGTCATCCGAGTGATAATATAATTTCCAAGGAAGGGGGGGGGGTGTGTTCCAGGCGGTTTTAATTGTCGCTCCATTAAACACAGATCGCTATCATCAACACCGCTCCGATGGACACATATTGCCGTTATAAAATTGTTTATAATTTTTGGGGGGTTTCGAAATTATTGTAGGGGTGAGCGCAGTCTCTGTATCTTAATCTGTGCATACAACTTATGTGTGTAATGTAAAGTATGTTTGTTTCCTATTATATATTAATCGGTGAAATAATAAAATAATATCTCTCTCTCTCTCTCTCTCTCTCTCTCTCTCTCTCTCTCTCTGTCTCTCTCTCTCTCTCTCTCTCTCTCTCTCTCTCTCTCTCTCAGTTCACCCGGTTATTAAACAAAATAAAGATACTGAACCAAAAATGCATGATTTTATTTGATAATCGGTTTAAGGTTTGTATTTTTTTTTTAATTTTCATTATTTCTAGGTCTAACTCTAGATCTGCTAGATACATGTTAAAGATGAAAAGACTCTCAACTGCCTTTGTTATAATCGGACAGGATATTTTTTTGTCTAGACATAGTTTTGTTTGTTTGTGTATATCTAATTAAATCCTATTGTTTGTCCAACTTAAGAAAACCCCTGGAACTAACACAGAATATACAAGACATACACAACAGTTGTGTCGTGTGCCCAGGTGCATGTTTGTGTATATCTAATTAAAGTCTTTTGTTTGTCGAACTTAAGAAAACCCCTGGAACTAACACAGAATATACAAGATATACACAACAGGTGTGTCGTGTGCCCAGGTGCACGTCAGGGTTTCTAAAGGCGTTGAACCTTAGTATGTACGAGTATACGATAAGTCTAGTGAATAAAAGTTAATTAACATTTGTAATTCATTTTCAAAGTATTATTTCCTAGCTCCGGGTTTCAAAAATGTTACGTCTACAAATTAACGATACATGTATGTAAGAGTAAAATATTGAGGCTAATTAATTAATGTATCGGTGATCATAAATAGGGGTTGATTATTTAAATATATGTATAAGGGTAAATATGTCACATACCCGGCCTGGCACATCATACAATTGTATGTACAAGTATATGTATACATCATTTGAAATTGCCACATGCAGTAAATACGTCACCGGTCATTGGTAATATTGTTTGCTATAGAATTGATAGTTTAAAAATCATGTATACAATTACATGTAAATATTATAACATATTGGAACGGCGCCGCGATCATGAAAACCGGGAAATTGCGGGAAATTGAACAAATACCCTAATAGTATCAATGCATTTAATAAAAAAATGATTTTATTTTCTTTCTTACATTTCTATAGCTATAAACAAGGCGATCGTATATCTACTCGGTTTAAATTTATTAACTAAGAAAGCTTACTAGTGAGCCTAACGGTTTCCATTTAGGTATAATATATTTTTGTTCACTGAAGACCAAGTTCCGTATTTCATTCTAAATACATGCATGCATGTAATTTATAAATTAGATATGATAAAATGTTACAAACTGAATGGTTTGTCAATGGTTTGTCAAAATCTTTTAGAGTAAACACATTCAATACATTGATTCAATATCCACTGACATATAGGATATAAAAACCCTATTAAATATGTAAGTTGCCATGGCGCAGAGGAAGTGCGGTGATGCTAGTAAACTAATGGTCCCGGGTTCAATTCTCGCCGTAGGCGTGTTTTTTTTGTTTGTTTTTTTTTTCATTTTATTTTCTAGAATAAAAACCGTTTTAATACCTTTTCTTTCATAAAGTTAATACAATTTGTTGGTAAATTAAGCACAATATTGAATTATTTTTTTTATTAGCTTAAATATGGCTTTAAGGTAGCTTAAAGGTGGCTTAAAGGTGGTTTAAAGACGTTTGGACATTTAGGACCTATAAGTTGTCCTTAAAGGTGGCTTAAAGGTGGATTAAAGATAGTCTTCAAGCTGCCTTTAAGTCTTCTTTACGCTTTCTTTAAGCCACCTTTAAGCAACACATATAGCTTAAAGGTGGCTTAAAGATCGTCTTTAAGCTACCTTTAAACACTTTTAAGCTATCTTTAAGGAGGACTTAAAGATGGTCATTCATCGTGTGTCAGTTATTATATTTTTAAAGATTTAATAAAATGATATTTATAGACATGTCATTAATAATTTTCTTTATACTAAGCGCAAACAAAAAACAGTATCATCACATAAAGGAAAATTCCAGTATTTTTTTTTAGTTTTGTGTTATCGTAACATTTTCTAACAACACATCCTTCATATTAAGAAATTTCCTGCTAAAGATCAACGCATCTTTTACCCCAAACAATTAGTGAAATTGACAAAGAAACGTTCTAATATCGTCATGATTACATTGTATGATTTACGATCTTACCAGTTGTTAAAGTCGGTGCAGATGTTGGTTCTAATGTTCTCTGGATTTCTCTGTCTTTGGTAAATGTGGTAGACATTTCTTTGGATGTTGATATTTTAAAAAAAAATTGAAAACCATATTGTAACATAAAACAGGATTGCATTACAACAGGGGATGAATTAATTATTATTGTAAATAATTAACAACTAAAAATGTGAATGTATTTCAATTGTTCCTGGAAAAAAACTACACCAATGCGTACAGGAACAAAAATCAAAAAATATAGAGCTGTCAAGAATCAAAATTAAAAATGTTTAACTTGTCACACTTATTATTGAATATTCTGAATGTTCACAACGGAAACAGTTGAACTGTTGATTTTGATCACTGTCAGTGGTTTGTATTACATGTAATAAGATGCAACGACGCACGAAGCAACTTAAACGCATTCTAAGGTTATTCTTCAAAATATTCGTTATATTACCAGATTATTTTTCCTATGGTGTTCTTGGTTGTACAAAAGTTTATACAAATACGTACTGCTTAACAGTCGAAAACGTTGGGTAATACTTAACTTACCTAACAACCTAAACAACAACGTAAACGATTGTTTTTCACAGTTATTTTCTTACGCGCTTTATAATCATTTAAATCTGCTTTTGCACAAAAGTGTACGGAAATCTTGATACAGTCGGTTCAAGCATATCTTTTACAACATACACCATAGCATAGCATTGAAATCTCATAGCATAGCAATGGAATCTTGTACCATAGCATACAATCTCATAGAATTGCATTCGTCATATTATACCATAGCATAGCATACAAAATTCTTTTAACTCGGTTTTAAATGTTTTTATTTAAAAAAAATAAATGTTTACATCATAGATTTGTGGTAAACTTTGGCTTCTTATTATTTTACTTCAAAATGTGTGGAACTCTTTTGTGTATGGAGGCGTTTTTGTTCAAATCTCATAGCATAGCATAGCATACCATATCATTAAGCCCTTCATTTCAATTTCTCATAGCACAGCATACAAATCTCATAGCATATCATACTATAGCATTGCATAAATTTGTAAAAGACATGCATGAAATGACTGTACAAGGGCGACGGTTTAATACTATTTATTTGCATCATTACTTACCAACGGATGTAGTCTGCACAGGGACCAGGCTGGGTGTTGTTTTGACGTCCAATGAGGAGTTTGCTCCTTTGTTCAGTTTGGTCGTGATTTCTGTAAATGTGAATTAGCTTAGCCACGGCATGTCATGATACATTATGTGCATCATTTTAACTTGTAAAGTGTGCACCGGTGTTTATATAAAACAACTTTTATGATGAACAATAATTTGGTCTATTTTTTTTTTTTTTTTGGTCAAATCAGATGTCTCACTTTGTGACAACGAGAAAAACTATCAAGCCGTCCATATCAACGTTCTCCTTTAATATCTATCAATTGCATACCACATTTTGGTTTATATTTACATTGTCAACTGTCCTTGTCTGTGATAGCATTATGAATCAATTTTGCACCCTAAAACCTAATAACTTCATGAAACATGAGTGACACAAAATGGGCGTGTCTTATAGCATAACTGGAAACCGGTATTGGCTGTGCTGCGTAGTAATACATAGCATTTGCTACATAATGATATAGTGGTTTCGAAATATTGTTGTTTTAAATTGTACAAATTGGAAATAATATGAATATAAATATTAAGGAATCATTCTTTAAATATTATGAGGTGATAAATGCTGTCGGAACGTGGTCAAATCTATCATAAAGCCCTTCGGCCTTTATTGGATTTGACCATACCCCGACCGAAATTATCAGCTGATAAAGAATGGTTCCTTATTCTTTATACAATACAAATTGACATTTCATATGGCTTTCCTGTTTAAAATGTTTTGTTATAAAAAAACAATCCCTGACTAGACTTTTCATTTCAATATATCTTGCATTTATCCCAGCATATGAAAAACAGCATATTCAAAGGTGTAAAAACGTATCGTAAAACTATTGTTTAACTGAGAGCAGTTAAACATGTAGAGTTAAAAACAAAGTTTTGGGTTTTTTTTAACCATTGCGATTTTGTCTTGCTGCGAATTGTTTTAAAAACCAACTTTATTTGCAAAACAAATGTAGGGAAAAGATGAACTTTCAAACAAAACAAAATAGAGTCGCATCAAGAGAAAATAGGAAGGTGGAAAAATTATAGCCTTTTAACAGTTTCCTGGTTTTACAAACCACAGGTGCAGGTTCGGATAAGGAATAAAGCTGCTACATACAGTGCCGACACAAGTAAAAGTATCAAAAGGAGAAGACAGAATATGCAAGTCCTCTGCTTTTTGTGTCTTCCTTTTGTTGTGCGTCTTGAAATTCTCTTTTGATTTGGCTCCTAAAATTAGAGTAACATTTTTATACAATCAGACAATCAAAGTTTTGTAATCCCCTCCGCGCGCTGTTTACGTGTTTGCAATTTATTAAGCACACTTTGATATGTTTACCTTGCTTAAACCTCCAAGTTCCGAATTTAATCTGTTTGGCATCTGTTTTGGCTATCAATAAAAAATTAAATTAAGCTTAATTTATATTTTGATAGGATACATGTAAACGGCATAGGTATTCAGATAGAAAAAAATGCTGTCCGTTTTTGAAACTATTTAGTCCATATACAATGCATTGATTGTAGAATGAAATATTAGTGACTTTTTTCTTCAATTTTAGCATAAGTATATATTGCTCTGAAAATAACATGCTTTACATTGTCAAAGATATAAGACCTCATTAAAAAATGTATTTTTTTTATTACAACACGCGGGAAGGTTAAGGCAAGTCCAAGTTTAATGGTCATTGCTACAATGTATCATGGTCATTTTAAAACTTGTATATTTTTCTTTGAAAAGCAATGTTGAATATTGATATCAAGTGAAGCTGTTTACTAAGACATACTTCTACTCGGAATCGAGTCGCTCTTTGAAGCTCTAATGCCATGTTAACACGTTACATTTTAAAACGTATCACTATTTTACCTGTACAGAAAATCAAAAGGCGTAACCCAACCCCGAAGTTCATTTGTATGCATGATACAATAATTCGTTGAGTAATTAGTTCATTTCATAAGTATTATTGATAGAAACCTATTGTTTTCATATTCTGAATATTTGCAGTTTTTTAATAGCATAAGTTTTGAATAAGCAATGTGTCAGCAGTTATGCTACTTAGACTAAAAAAGTCAAACGAGTTTTATTGGACAGATTTTCTTGCATATATCTGCAGTTACAACCATAAAGAAAGCAAGAAAAATTACGTTACAATACATTTTATCGCCATTTAAATGCAAAAGGCTATACTGGGGTATTGACAGAATAAAGCTTTGGTTGCCTGAATTCGGGCAATGCAAGGGGTAGTTGGAGGATAATAAATGAACGTGTAAAGCATGTAAAATTTTAAGGTGTAATTGGATCAATTTCATATAATTTAAAGAAGATGATACATTTTAAAATAAATTAAACTTCAAGTATTTTGGATCTTATTTTGGCCTATGAGGTAATTTACCATTTTTTAGAGTAAGGGTTTTTTAGAGTTGTTTTTTTTAGTTTTTTTTTTTTATTTTAGAAGTGTTTTTTTTACGATCACTTGCATGTACCGATTGGCAGTAGATTTACTTTTTAACTTTCAGTTAACGTAGTTTTAAACAATAAAATGTAATCAAAAATCAGACCATTAAACTACAGTCATCAACTAAACTTTATCTTTCTTTAACCACATTTATTCCAACAATAATAGATGAAGTAAAAGTCAAGCTTACCGCTATTGTAGATCTATCAAATATGCAATCAGTCTTCATTTTTAGAATGCCTTTCTCAACTTTGAAATGATGAACTTCTCTGAATGGAGTTTTGTTTTGTTGGTTAAAAGAATTTGAATGTCTCGCCACTTTATCTATCAATGATTTATATTCAAACGTTCTTGTATTATTTTGATATGTCAGATATATATTGCATTAATTAATACTTTGGTTTGTTTGTAATTTCCTTTACACGCCTTATATTATGAAGACAAAAGTAAATAACGAAAATTTTATTTCCCAATTCTTTCCAAGGGGCTAATTCCATTTTTTCAGAATGAACTTTTGACCGTTTGTTTTATATGTTCGTGCAAGAAAGAATGTTTTACTTTCCATGAAGATTAAAATTGAATAGAGATAAATAATGACGAAAACGTCCGTTAAAATGAGCTTCTGTAATCTTTTTATTAACTTTCGAATAAATAAACAATGTCAGGGGTTTTAAACATGAGATTGTGTTAAACACGTGACACAGTTGGAATCAATTATAACAACCATTAATAAAAAGGGAAAATTTCTTTAAAGACGACCCTCTAGATAATATCAGTGTATTAAATCCCCATTTAGGAGATAAGCTTTACTAAGGCATTGTATTACTTGTAAACATTCCCGTGTATCCACAAGGCATAAATCAGAAATAATATTTCAAATGTCAAGGTTATCTAAGGAAAACTTACCTTCATAGATAGCGTAAAACCACACCAAGACATGGATATGTACAGTTATATAAAAAATGAGATACGACAAGATTAAATGTTTGAAGATTACATGTAGTTACCAAAAAGGCAGACAATATTCCCGTTGAGAACCCCAATTTTTTAAAAATCTATTCATGTCAAATGAATAGAAAATGTAAGGATGCACGAGGGTCAATTAAAACATGCGAAGGCAATGTGGCCGTCTGTCACATATTTTACATGAAAGTCTTAAACAACATATTAACTTATGCATCAACACTTTTTGTATCAATAACATGCATGATTTATCATAATACCAACCTATATCTGACACTTAATCAACTTTTCCTTTCACTTTACAATTTAAAACCGCAAAATCCCATTTGATATCTTATTTGCTCACATTTGTTTGAAAAATTATAGGTAAGTTCTTCAAATGTTTATCATGTTTCTCTTTGTTCACCGCAGGGAAAACCCTAGATTTAAATTTACGTTACTTATTCTTTTAGCCAAATATTTTATTTTCTTCTGGGCTGTTTTCTATCCACAAATACCGTCACCACCACCCTTACAAACTGTGTTACGTTAAACACAAATTTGCGGAACATTTTGACATATCATTTGCATCATTGGGCTTTTTCACAGTTATATTTAATTTGGAATTTTCCAGAGTTAAATCCACACTATGTGCACTCTTCAGTCAAAATAAATGAGAACTTTTTGTCATCAATATGTGTTTGACAAAATAAGTTGTTTAGTCATTCTGTGGGACAAAGAATACCATGCCAATGTTAAGTTGAAGGTTTCAATGGTATTTGGTCTTAGACCCAGCTTATAGAAATATTGCTTTCGACATTACATGGTTTCCTGTTGACATAACAAACAAATTGATCGTGCGTCATTACCTTATTTTTGACGTATTTAATTTTATATATTTACATATAATTCTTTAGAAAAGGAATCATTTTATTCATTGATTTCAAATTGTTTGAAGCAATTGCTAAATGATATCTATCAGATTAAGTAATAATAGGAAAATAATACGTTAAGTAGAATAGTTTAAGCAAAAGTCTGAGTAATTTTTTATTGGCTCTCGTATTAGAAATTTTGTTTAAATCATTAGTTCGGATGAGGATTTTTTTTACCAATCAAGTTGAAGTTGCCCTGCATGCTGAGTTTATGATCGTGTTAATTAAACCCAAAGGCAATAAAATAATAATTTTCAAATTCCTAAGATGTTTTCATTTAATGTGTTGTCTATCTATATTTTTTTCATGAAATGAGTCAGGTAAAACATAAATGTACATAGCCTTTTTATTACTATTCGAGCTATTGATACTATGTGTATTAAAATCATTTGCCCGAATACCAACTTAGAATATCAAAACGTGATAAGATTCGTTGCTGTTTCGTAATCTTTTTTAAGGGGTTGGGGGGGGGGGGGGTATACATTTAGTTAAACATTTTGTCCAAACAATGCTTTTATCCGATAATGTTTTCTTTAGTCAAAGTACGTATTAAAAAGAAATATGTTGCGAATATGTCTTTAAAACACCTCAACATCTCAACTGTGAAATTATCAATTCAGTTAAATGGGCATTTAAGTACAATTGGACTATAACTATTTATTTTTAATGGCATCTAATGGTAAGACCAACTAAACTTATGGGATGGCAATCGATTGGGCAAACATAGTTCCTTCTGACCGTTTCAACCAGTTACTCGTATAGAATTACAGAGTCATGAGGATAGTATTCTCTCTTTATAACAGTTAAGGATACCACACAAAATACTGATAAGGAAGCTCTGGCAAATGTAAAACAGTGTGTTATATCAAGATTAAATTACGTATAAGAAAGTCAGTAAATGTCGATCAATTCAAGTGTTGATGCAAATCAAAGACTTTTTAGAAGAATATATAATCATAAGTGTTGTATTTGAATAAAACAAAATGGAGTAACTAAACATGTTTACAAGCTTTTCTTTACAGCATGAATGTCGCTTGAAGCGACCGCATAATAACAAGGTAAGAAATATGTACAACTCTGCAACTTGTTCACAGAGACATCATAAATCAGTTGACAAGCAAAAATCATTGGATTTAACAAAACGCAAAGCTTATTCAGTCTAGTTCACAAAAAAAATGCTTACAAATACTTCACGAAAAAGTAAAATAAATCTCTAAACTGTATTTAAGGTAGCATAGAATTTCCAGAGAATCCGTACGCTTCGTAATCAGTTACACCAGCAAACATCAGACCAAACCGTTCTCCGTTTACCGTAGCGGCCGTGAGTTCTCCCTCAACAACACGTTTTGATCTGACGTTGTACGTTACCTTACCAACCGATAAATTCTCTTCAAAAACGATATCGCCTGTGTTTATTACCGTGCCATTTATACGGAAGAAATATTTGGAGGAATGTTTCATCATTATGGAAACATAGTTACGATCATATCCAGAGGGTACAACAATTTTATAGTAGTCGAGATACTGATTAATTCCCGTAACGATTGTCATAGATGGGTCGCCCAACGACGAGTTTTTGGAGTGTAGACCGAATGCTGTAACAAAGAATGGCGTGTCTGATCTAATGTAACATGCTTCGCTGCTAGTCATTGTGATATTGAAAGAATCAAATTTGCACAAATACAGAGTTTTAGATACTCTACCGATAGTGTATGTAATATTTGAGCTATCAATAGCTGTCATGCGAATAGCAGTGTCTCTTTCATCGGAATTAGGGGGTACAATATATAGGTTGTCTGCACTCTCAATTGGTGGCAACTGTTCAAACAGATGATCGCAAGCACCTATATTTCCAAAAGTATTGCAGTCATTTCCAGAAAACGCTGCGATAGGAACTGATGATTCAATCAATGTTCCCGTCAAGTCCGTAATATGAGAAATTTGATAAGTTTGAAAGCGGTCAAGAGAAATATTAAAAACATATCCGTCGTAAAAAGCATTCCCTTCAATAACCAAAGGCAAGTTCTGTCTCATTTTAAAAGTTACAGAAACCTTTGTATTATCTTGGATAGCGGATACCGCTAGCTGACTTTTAGCACCATGTCCTGGTTCTGTTGATATAACTACGTATTCTGTTGACAGTTTATGAAGTGGTATGTGTGTTGTACTCCCGACAGTACTATCACCATCGTCATGACTAATGACAAACACATCACTAGAAGTTTCAATCAAGACTGACTTGACTTCTTTTTCAAAGCTATGAAGATCCAACTCTGGTGGGAGAATGATGCGTTGACTGGATGGAATATCGACATGTCTGTCAATTTGTGTCTTTAATGTAGCATTTAGGCGAGAAGAAGTCGAGATGTTTAATTGTACGCCATTTTCTGACGTTACGTAGACATTTTTTGTTGAATTTAATCCACTAGCCATAAATAGGACAACAAATCCTTTCCCTCTGCTTCCTACAACAATCAATTAAAGCTCTAATTATTAATGAATAAGTTACGGTTTTATATGAATGGATATACAATATATACAATATATGCAACATTAATTTATAAATGTCCACGTATCTCAATATCTTCAAACTAGAAGTCGATCCTGTAAAACATCCAAACATAAGAATAACGTGTCAAGCTAGTTCCAAATACATACACTAAATTCATACATGAAATAATAAGTGGGTATTCATTTGTTCATGAATGCATTGGCTTTTTTCTTTTCCATGGAGGTCAAACAGAAACAAGTATGAAATTTGTTTTTGGATTTTTTAAATAGAGTGAAAATGTCTCAAATTTCACAAGCCAAGTTTTTTATGGAAAATTTGTACAAAATTTTTAGTTTTATTCAGTTTAAACTATGAACATAATATATAAATTCGATCACAGTTTAGTTTGTTTCATAAAGATATGATATATAGAATATGAAAACATGGATGTAAAACTGGTCTTAACATACAAGAACGATATAAATAATAATTAAATTGTTCAGGCTAGATAACAATCACATTCGTTGTTGCTTCCTTTTTTAAGAATATGTGTAACTCTATGTCCGTCTCAATTGTGGTCCAGATCAGACCGTAAGTGATATTGTGTGCATTATTTCGTTAAAAGATTTGATCATATTAGCTCGTTTTTATATTTATTACTTGTGCAAGTTGCTTTAGGAATGATTTTTAATATCCTTTGTACAAACGTGCAATTACATTAATTGATTGAACAGTAGCATTTAACTTCTGATAAAGAATGGTTATTTACCTAACAAAATGTGTAATGGTCTTCAAACTTTGAAAACGAAACCTGATTTTTACGATCATGTATGCTGTTGTTCAGGAATTGGCAGTTTTGACGTTATGTCAAAGACATTTTTAATGCCAACCATATGTTAACTGTTGACTTCATATCGCCAAATTGCTTTACGATTTTTCTATTTTTTTTCCATTCATCCAATTTGTTTTGTGCAAATTTAGTTTAATATTTTCTAGTAAAGGGAATAAAAAGAGTTAAGCGGACAATAAAAGAGAATCGACAAAAATTTAAGTAAACGGTACAATACAAAAAAAAGTTGCAGTTTTAAAACAGTTTCTCAAGCGACTTATTCATGTAGCATGTGTTTACTATTATAAATGTTTCAGAAAACAGTGACGTTTTTTAAATTAGAACAACAAAAATTGAAAATTGAATACTTGCCAATTGTAAAGTTCTGAGCAGAAATAGGGTAAGGTGTTGTATGGACATGTGAAAAGAAGGGTACTCCTCCATTTGATTTTGTTGACATCTCTGTAACCATTTCTGTAAATATGAAGACTTGACTTGAAAATGCAACAACAACAAAAATAAACAATAGATTTGAATATTATTAACGTTCATGCATTATATCTGAATATATCTCCTTTCAAAAAGATTTAAAAAAAACATGTAGCAGTTGGGTTATGTCAATTTTTGATGAAGTAGAAAATTAGTTTGCAAGTTGTATTAATATATATGTAAATTATTTGCAAACCTATGCCTCTTCAACAAAATTGTAATACCTTCTGAAAAGCCTTCGACTAAATGTCTAAATTTATGTTGGACATATTTATAATTTTATCTGATTAACAAAACAAATATCTTGTAAAACATCAAATATGACATGTGCATTATTGGAGAGAGATTTAATTCCAAGAGAATATTATGAAAAAAGAAATATGTCGAAACAATGGACTGCATTCTCACCAGTTGTTGCTTTTCTGGTAGAACTGGGGTTAATAGTGACATGGGCTCCTGGAGACGTGTGTGTATTACTGCTGATTTTTTCTGAATTCTCTGTTAATAATACATATTTACAAATATTTGCAAATACAATTTGTACTGTCTATTTCTAGACGCTTTGTACTGTTCTCTCCAATAATTTGTTTGCACCTTTTCGAGACGATTGAGTAAATTTATAAGACTTTAAACAATAATTGTCTACAATCAGGTAGGACAGAATGCTGTACTGTTTACTAAAAAAGCTTCAGGTAAAAACTATATGAGCACTATTTTTACTTTAAAGAATAAAAGCTTTTGAAATAAAGTCATACACACCAATATGTATATTCTGCGGCAAAGAGGGGTTCATTGTTGTTTGAACATCTAAAGTAGAGGTTTCTCCTATATTTAGTTGGGTAGGTATTTCTGCAAGTAAAAAAAAATAAACAGGTTACGAAAGTTGATATACATGACTCATTTGGTTTTTCTAGTTTTGCTGTGTTTTGTAGTTTACCGTGAAAAAAAACAAAGCACACGCTTTTTATAAATTTAAAAAAGAAAACCTGAAGTTCAGACAAATGGTTTCAAACGGTATTCTAGTAAAACACCTATTGGGTATGGATAAGATATCATTCATACGAATATCATTATTGAATCATAAAAATAATAGTGTAAATGCAAATTGACGAAAACTGACTGTTAATAAAACAATATATAACAATAACTCATTCTTTACATCAATGTTATATATGAGGTTTAACACTACAATTAAGTAAAAGCTTTTTTTTTAAATCCTGCAAGTTTATTTTGAGTAAAATCAACAACTTTTTTTTCTTTCTTATCTTCTTTATAAGATTAAGATTGTTTCTTAAATGAGGGATTGTTTTCTTACAAATTTGTTATTTGTATTTCAAAAGTTCTGAGACGTAAAATCAACGTTCTTGCTTGTTTGAAACAGAATCACAGTATTGTTACCTAAACTTATGTGATTATAAACGTGTACATAAGAGAGAGAGAGAGAGAGAGAGAGAGAGAGAGAGAGAGAGAGAGAGAGAGAGAGAGAGAGAGAGAGAAAGAGAGAGAGAGAGAGATGTATTTAACATACCACAATTACGTGATCGGAATACGAGCAACAAAGCTACATACAGAGATGATACGAGCAGTATTATCAGAATCAGAAGACAACAGATGCACATCCGTTGCTTTGATTCTTTCTCTTCATTGGCACGTTGTGATACTTTGATTTGATTTAAATCCTGAATGAAATAAACCAAAAAGTTTCAATTGGATTACAACAACACTAAAAAACTCTAAAAAGAACTGATATCTAAATGCAAGATGATGACTTATCAGGATTGTTACCGACTACGGAATTGACTACGGAAACAAATCGGGTCGATAAATTTCATAGACTACCAGGCGAAGCTTCGCCGTCTATTAGATTGATCAACCCGATATACATATATTTGTATTGACAGTAAGCAATAAATGTAGTGTTTTTGTTTTCCCGAGTACTAACAAGAAGTTTTGATTTACGGAAATCAAAGTAAAATTGTGACCTTATATCTTTTATCTTGTCCAATTTGACAAAGTACAACTCTCCGAATTCTCGTTTTAACCATTTAAAAACTTTTTTAAAATCTTCACTGCACCTTGTCCATCTTCGATGTTTCGCTCTTATTTAGTTTTAAACGTCATATCTCTTTTCTCGCAAATGTTTGAACAAAATCGATATTGCTATTTTATTCTGCTCCAAATGCTACAAAGTGGCGCAATAACTTTTCGTTTAAAGGCGCAACTCTACCAAATAATACGGAACGTGGCTTATAATTATGCACTAAATGTGATTAAATGTCAAGATATGTATGCAAGCGTCGGCCATATTGTCGAACAAATGAATGTATATGCCTTGCCCAAACCAGACAGTTATATTCAACGGGTCTTGATCATTTCAAAATGCAACATCTCAAAGTGAAGTACATTTCTACATTATCGCATAGGTTTTTAGAACAAGTTTATAATTGCTTGTTCACGTGCATTATGACTTTAAGATTACTCAGAAATAAAAATTTCTCTCTCATTGATATTTGGCACAATTAGAATAAAGACTGCCAAATAAAGATTCTTTCAAAACGTATACTTTTTTACTACAAGACTACTCAGATATAAATGCGCTTGCCTTATCGATGCTATCAAAATGAGGATAAAGGTTGCCTATAAAAAAAATTGAATAAGTATATAATTTACCTTACTGGCTTCAACGGCCTCCCAAACCAATGCACGTGGTCGCTGTATTGGCTTGAATTCAATTCAAATAAAAGAGCTTAGAACTAAAAACGTTTTCTTTTAAAGTGTATTTAACATTATTAAGTTGCATTTTCTATTTCATTTTTCATTTCAAAAAAATAATATAATTATATGTGCCTTATACATGTCAATGTATGTTAATATTAAAACCATAAAAACAAGTTCATTGCTACAGAAAGCATTGACAAATTTCTTCAAAAAGTAGTAAGTAAACACATAGTAGCAATTGTCTTTTACCAACAATAAGGTAATGATATTATCAGGTTCGAATTCGACGTTTAAAATATTCTACCTGATCAAGATAGAAAAAAAAATACTTATTTGACTTGCTCCATCCATATTGATATAGGAGTGGTATGTCAAGGAAAATGCCCTAGTTGTTTTAGCATACAAATATTCGCTGAATTAAGAAATTATGATTTTGCAATTGCCGTTTTTTTTATTTTAATGTTTATCTATGTATACATAAAAAAATTGATAAGGTTTTGATTAAAAAAAAGATGATAAGCCTGTCAATTTATCTCGACCTCTTGAGAAAAAATTGCAAAAGAGAATTGTCAATATATAATGAAAGAATTCATGCTATCTGGTTTTCCTTCCAGCATCCCTGATGTGTAGTAACTTATGATAGGTTTAAAGCAAAACATTTATCTGCTAATAATTAGATGAAAGAAAATCTTAATTCTTCTTTATCTATCGGAGTTTGGAAATGTGACGCCAAAACGCATATAAATTAGAATCGAGGTAAATAATAAAAAAAAATCATAAAACATTGTTCTAGAATGATATTTTATAATTGATTTGAAGCCAAAGAGCAAATAACCTTTGTTGCATATCATATATATTAGATACATATTTAAATCAACACATATTTCATTATGTAAATGCATATATCAAAGGATTTGTTATCAGGCACTGCCTTTGTAAGTCTTCTCCCCATAGATAAATAAAGAGTAAAGTCGGCAAAACACTTACCGCTCTTGAAGATCGGCTATACATGAACTTTGTATTCATTCTGATTTGATTTATTTTTCTTTCAATTCGAAAAAGAAATTCTGTTAAAAAAATAGCTATTCTCTCTGATATAACCATGTATGTACCTATTCTAATTTAAGCAGGTGCGTTCACTTTATTTATATAAGCCACCTATCAAGACTATATATCAGAGCTTTTATATGGTTTCCTTGGAGATCTTCGATTTTCTTTTGAAATGAATCTTTAAACTTTTATTACCTTTAAATGAAATATGTTGTTTTTTGTTTCAACTCATAATTTCGGTTCAATAACTAAGATACTTTCTGGCACTAAATTATTTCATTGTCTATTGTTTCACTTCTTTGGTTTTTTTTTAATAAATATCATTTCTGGCCCTTTCCTATGGATATATATCTTGGCATACATAAAATGAATGTCTCCTGTTATGGATATGAAGAATCGGTACACTTGTGAGAAACATTATCTGAAAAGTTTCATAGATCCTTCTTACATAATCGAAAATCGGTAAATTCAATTTTTGTTATTAATTATCGGGGAGAGTGGTATACAATGATTTGTATTAAAACAAAGACAAAATAATCGTTTGTTAACATTTGAAACTAAAGAAGAATAGATACTATTTTAGTAAATGATCAAGAGTTTTATTAAATTTCAAATGACAAAATCATTTTTCTGATATGCAATTCAAAGTGCACCTTGATATTGATGTAAGTGGGATTGGAATTCTTTTTTAGTCTGGTACTAATAAAGGACATAAGAAACATTAAAAAAAACATAAGTTGTAACGTTTCGTTTTTTTTTTTGCTTTTTTTTTGTTTTTAATTTTTGCAAAAATTTGTTCATTTACGTTCAAATACGTTCATTTGTTCATTAAAAAAAAATAATATTACCGTTTGTAAAATAAGGGCACTGTTTATGAGCTTGCAATTTAATAAGCCAATCATAATGTATGATTATGTATAGTCTTAAATTAAGCCTAACTTACATTATGATTGACATATAGAATGGACGACAAAATCATTCAAATAGGACAATCTTTGAATATACATGTATATTTTTTTAAACTGTTTGCCCCATTCGGTGCACTGATTTGTGGAAGAGAGTGCTTTTGACTTTCTTGTAAAATATTAGCATGAGTTTATTGGTCAGAAAATAGCAAATCAAATTTATACATTTTCAAAGATATAGGACTTTATTGTTCTTTAAAAATATAATATCAACCTTCATTTTTCATATTAATGCCCACTGTCAACTTGCGAAATGATAAACGTTTCTAAAACGGGTTGTGTTGCGTTTATCAAATAGTTCTTTATGTTTCTCAAGTTCACGTTTACATGAATTAATATCGCGAGTTCTTGAGTTCAATTGATGTGTCAGAATATCAAACGAAAGTTATCTTCGTTTTGTTTGCAGTTCCTTTTATTGTATTATATTAAGATAAATGTTTCATTTTATAAAGCGAAAGATTTATTTTACAAATCTTTGCGGAAGGTTAATTCCTATATCTTAAACTTAACTGTTGTGTTTTTTCTTTCAATAAACACATTCCTTTGTCCTTGTTCATGCCAGATAGAATGCTATGAAGAGTACGAATTGACCATAGACAAATAATAAAAAAAAATATCCGTAAAAACGAGCTTCTGTAATCTCTTTTTAATTTACTGTTTATTAACTTTGTAAAAAAAAATCAAAATGTCAAAAGGTTTAAGCATATAATTGTCTTAAAATCTAGACTCCGTTGGACAGAATCAAATATTCGTTTGGATGAATGAGATCATTTTTAAGGCGATGAAATGTGTTTGAAAATCCCCGTCCGTCTTAGAGATAAGCTAAGGCAATGTACTTCATGTACCTGCATACATACTTGTGTTTCCAAGAGGCAAGGATAAAAATATGAAATTTATAAATAATTAGAAATGATATTCCTTCACTAGTCAAGATTTTTTTTTATTTTAGGTTGTTTTCCCCAAAGATATTCACGTCAATATCAAATTGAAGGATGTAATATTTTGTATGGATACATCGACCAATTAAATTGATGCATTTGTATTAAACGGTGTCTCTTGACAAGTTTGATTATAGCACATATTTCAGATTGTCTGTAAATATGTGCCGTTATCAAAGCAAGTTTTTATTACAATCCTAAAATTTACATAGTCTTTATATAATTAACTTTCTCAAAATCTATCATTGTAATATTCGGAGCATTGTTGACTTTCGGATATAGATTTTGTTTACGGTTGATAATCCGTTTTTACGTTGTCCCTTCCTTTCCTATTTCGATCAGCTTCAGTGAGGTCGGTAAAAGTTGACGAAGATAATTTTTTGAATTATTATTTGTCAGTTTGTTTAATATTATAATTATACAACAGACAAGTTGTTCATCTGAACTTTACAGTCATCATTGTGTTATTGTATTTCGCTGATGACTATTTGTTTTTAGAGATATTTACCGATTTAATAGCTCTTGATAGGTATCTGGTAGGATATGCCATGCGGCCATTGTATGGTTTGTTAAAATCACGTTAAAGCTTATAATTAGTTGGAATGCTTAACTAAAATTGTTTATTGAACAGTTTTATTTTATTTTTTGAGCCCCTTTTCCAAATATTAAGAATGCCTAAACGAAAACCCAGTCAGCCACAGGGCGACGTGCACGTTGAACCTTGGAAAACGGAAGAAGGATCGGGCCACCAGGGAAGTACCACAGACCTTGAATCTTGTTCCGGTGGAGCATGCTGAAGGTACTAATGAGTTGGATAGTGTTAGCATAGAAAAGGGGGGTGTTACACCAACACTGATAAACTCCATTCAATTTTCTTTGGGGCACAATGTGAGCAAATCATTACGAATGAAAATTATTGAAGGAAATATGTAGATCTGGCCTTGTTGTTGAAAAATTCAAACATTGAAGATACAGTTAGTGAAAGAGTTCTTGTTGTTGGAAATGATGGTCAAATGGTCAGTAAATCAAGGTTTTTTCAAAGGCGATTAAATGTGTTTGAAAATCCCCGTCCGTCTTAGAGATAAGCTAAGGCAATGTACTTCATGTACCTGCATACATACTTGGGTTTCCACTAGGCAAGAATAAAAAAATGAAATTTATAAATAATTAGAAATGATATTTCTTCCCTAGTCAAGATTTTTTGATTTCAGGTTGTTTTCCCCAAAGGTATTCACGTCAATATCAAATTGAAGGATAAAATATGCATTTTGTATGGATACATCGACCAATTAAATTGTGCATTTGTATTAAACGGTGTCTCTTGACAAGTTTGATTAATATATATTTTAATCAAATCGAGACATATTTAAAAATTGAACAGTGTCTGGGGTCTTTTATTACAACTTACGTTATCGATATCATGCTTCGATATCATGCTTCATTAATGGGTTCAGATTTACTTTGAATATTGATATTCAGGTATTTATTACATGTAGATATAAACTGGATTTTATACTTGTAGCAAGCGCGACAAATCGTTAACCTGAGCTTTATATAAATATGAAAAACACATATTGAGTTAATTTAAAATTCATTTTATTTTAAATAAGGTTATTTTAAATCGGCAACTATCTAGTTTATGTAAGGTAAATACAAAAAGAGGCCTATGGATCAAGTAATGCAATACGTGCCTCTATACCTATCACTTAAATGCACACATGTAATACTGTATATCACGTCAAAAGTTACATAAATAATCTGACTGAAATATTTTATTGTTACATGTAATAATCATTCCATTACTTTCTACAAATGAATTTTAAACTACATCACTTTGGGAACAAATTAAGATGGCCGACTTTAGTTTCTTCAATAAGTTCATACTTTTCATACTAGTTCATAATCTTTAATACTAATTGTTTGACCATAATTAATCACCTAATTATCTACGGACTTTTCTGGGTTTTTTTTTCCCGATTACGACAAAGAGCACACGGCGGATGTGACCGGTCAGCAGACGAAGCTCACTCCTCCTAGGCACCTTGATCCTATCTCTATCTTATGGAGGTCCGTGTTTCTCTGCTTTAAATTTGTATTTCGTTTTATGGATTTTTTGAGATGGTTGACGGTTTGTTATTGTCCTTTTTCAATTGAGATTTTGCTTTTATCACGTTTTAATCAAAGGAAGCTTTGAAGCTTTGTAGTAGCATGTGATAAAAAAAATTAACATGAAAACAAAGAATAAAGGGTGTACGTCTTAGAAAACTTTCGCACAGAATTGTGGTATCCTTGGATTTATTTATTTTTTTTTTAATCACTCTGCCAATCTACATTTGAAATACCCCAACTTTATAACAAACTTTGGTTCATTTTGATGTTTAGAGAATGAACTCCAATTCAAAAATAAGATGATAGATTTACGTATTTCTATAGAAAGAAAGAAAGAAAGAAAGAAAGAAAGATAGAAAACTATATTATTAATCATGTATTGAAATCTAATAAAAATTGCTAATGTAGTATATTTTGAATCTGCTTAGAAGTGCTAAAAATAACGATATCCCATTTGTTCTTAAAGGAAATGTACTTATATTTGGAGATGGCACCTTGAAAAGAACAAAAATGGAGATAAGATAAGATAATCTGGAAACGCAAAAATGCTCGTGTATATTACAAGGTATTTTATATATGGTGAAAAATTGAAAAGTGTTCTTATTATAGTTTTTACTTATTACATACTGATTGATAATCAGGGCCTGTTTTAGATTTGTCATAAACTTGCTAGTTGCTTTTTATAGTTTTATAATATTCAATCATATTTTGCTGGTATCTGAGTGAGTGATATAATTTTGTGTAAACACGAATGCAGGAGATAAGCAATCCCTTCAAAAACTTTGTGATCGATGTTACATTACCTTAAATCGTAAAACACCATTTAAATCAAGTTAACAGTTTTATTTTATATATACACATATATGTGTTATATTAACAGTATACAATTAAAGCAGATGAATTCATCTTAAATGTAAAAACTATTCGTGTCATAAATAACATAACCCAAAAAGGAATATCGTATGTGTTTAATAAGAAATAAAAAAAAATGAAACTAGTTAACATGCATGTACGTGCAATGATAATAATCATAAATGTCCGAGCAACGAAGCTTGAACTGTCTCTCGTTTAACTTGATTAGATATTCATATCTCAAAAGGTACGAGAAGAAAAAATCTGACAGATTGTATCGAAATATTGTTGATGACGTTGAAATAAAGTTTCATTTTTAGCTATTTATTGCGATTCTTTTCTACACAAGTACATGTATGCAAGTCTATCAAACAGAGTATTTTTTACGATCGTTCAACATCAAAAGCATTAAGGACTTAAAAGAAAAAATACAAATTATACATGTACATGCATTGCAAAAATATATATATCTTAGCGTTACATAAAACAAGACACTTTTTATATAATACATATGAAAACACAAAAGCACTGAATAAAACTCATGTGTGGGTCAAAGAATGCTTTTTTACAGCAAAAATGTGTCTTGAAGGTTACGAATTACAACTCGGTAAGAAATATATACAACTCTGCAGCTTGTTCACAGAGACATCATATTTAAGTTGACCGACATAAATCTTGGGATTTAATGATACGCAAATCTTTTGCAGTCAAGTTACGAAAAATTGCTTACAAATACTTCACGAAAAAGTGAAATAAATCTCTAAACTGTATTTAGGGAAGCATAGAGTTTCCAGAGAATCCGTACGCTTCGTAATAAGTAACACCAGCAAACATCAGACCAAACCGTTCTCCGTTCACTGTAGAAGCCGTGAGTTCTCCCTCCTCAACACGTATTGATCGGACGTTGTACGTAACGTTACTAACCGATAAATTCTCTTCAAAAACGATATCGCTTGTTTTTATTACCGTGCCATTTATGCGGAAGAAATATTTTGAGGAATACTTCATCATTATGGACACATAGTTATGATCATATCCAGAGGGTACAACAATTTTATAGTAATCGAGATACTGATTTATTCCTGGTACAATTGTCATGGTTGGGTCACCAAAATTTGAAACTGTTGAGTGTAACCCAAACGCTGTTACCATGATTGGCGCCTGGGATTTAATGTAACATGTTTCGTTGCTAGTGATTAAGGTATTGAAATAATCAAATGTGCGCAAATACCGAGTTTGTGTTACTCCACCGATCATATAGGAAATGTTTGCGTTTTCTATCGCTATAATACGAATAACTGTTTGTCTGTCATCCGAATTCGGGGGTACTAGGTATATTTTGTCTACGCTGTCAGTTGGTGGTAACTGTTCAATAAGATGATCGCAGCCACCGAAATTCTCGAGTCTATTGCAATCATTACCTGAAAAGACTGCAATTTCAGCCGATGACTTAATAAATGTTCCTGTTAAATCCGTACTGTGCTCAATCTGGTAAGTTTCAAATCGATTAAGTGAAAACTCAAACACGTCCTCGTTGTAAAATGTCTTCCCATCAATATGCAAAGACAGATTGTGTTTCATCTTGAACTTAATTGAGATTAGTGTATTGTCATTAACTGCGGACAATGCAAGCTGACTGGTCGAATTGAGAATCGGAATTGATGTTATTACTGTATACTTTGTTGACAGTTTATGCAGGGGTATATGTGTTGTGCTTCCAACCGAACGATCGCCGTCATCGTGGCTAATGACGAAAACATCACTGGAAGTTTCAATCAAAATCGCTTTATATTCTACACGAAAGCTTTGAAGTTCCATGGCTTGCGGGATGATGATGCGCTGACTCGAAGGAATATTCATATGTTTTTCAGTAATGGACTTCAACGAAGCTTCTAGACGAGGAGAGGTTGTAATGTTTATTTGAACTCCATTTTCGGATGTTATGTAAATATTCTTTGTTGCATCATATCCATATTTCATGAACAAAACAACAAATGCTTTTCCTCTGCTTCCTAAAAAGTAATTGAGTATGAAGGAATATTCCGTAAAACATTTCCGAAGTGGATTTTTTTATTGTGTTGTTGGGGTTATTTTGTAATGTTTTCTTTTTGAAACAAACTATTACGATTTGCTGATACTTTTTGATAACACGGAAATTTTCAATAAGGCTAAAACCTAAGGAAAATGAGTTTTTACATTTACGTTATTTTTCCAAATTGCAATTTTAGATTTTTTAATACAGTACATGTACTACATGTACCTGACATTAAGTTGAATCATAAAAAGACAAAGTTGTTACTGAAATTTACCATTGAAACAAACAAACTTTTGATATTTGTATTTGTTTCGGTTTCAGGATGTGACAAATATAATCCATGTGTAGAATGTTATTTAAAACTAAAGATGTATACTTTCACTAATTAAAGTGTAAAATGACGATTTGTGTATTTGAAGTTTAAAGGTCATTGTTAAAATGAGTCAAAAACTTTCATACCAATTGTTCGCTGTTGAGCAGAAATGGGGATATGTGTTGTCTGGGTTTGTAAAGAAAGATTCACTTCATTGTTGGTTGTGGTTAACATGGCTAAACAAAACAAAATGATTTTTTTTAAATAGCGTCAGTCATGTTTTGCGGTTTTTTATTACAAAGAATACCGGATATAATTTCAGCGATTGGAAAATGGCATAGATCTTACCGTTACATAAAACAATACACACTATGTAATGCAATTGAAAGGATATAAGCACAATTTTATTATCATACAAAAAAGCATTAGTCAGAAATGCTTTTTTTACGTCGTTAATGTATCGTGAAGCGTAAGGATAATAAGCCGATAAACAAAATAGCTCTGGTATCAAAAAACAGAGACATCGTAATTCAGTTGACAGGCACAACTCATGGAATTTAACAAACGCAAATCTTTGACAGCCGAGTTGACAACAAATTGCAGACAAGTACTTCAGAAATTATTTTATAAAAAATCCTTAGAATGTATAAAGGAAGCCAAAGCACATCCAAAAATTGTAATAGACCCATTCGCGATAGCGGTACTGCTCTCTTGCAGTGCAAATTGATGTACTTTGCCGAAGTGTTAGTAGGCAGATAATTTAATGTCGTACTTGAAACAATTGCTATTACGTCATATATCACTGAACTGTGTCATTTTGCCCTGCCAATGAGCAGTGCCGCAGTTACATTTGTACGGTGAAAGGGTCGATCAGTGCAAGTTCATTTGAGTAGTATCAAGTAGGCATTTTTCTGCTTGCATTCTGTATTGGTTGGATTAAAAGCAGTAATCGTTTCTTAAATTAAGAGATGAATGTTTTGTTCTTAAAAACTAGTTATTTGCATTTCAAAAGATTTGAGACGTAAATTCTTCTTTGTTTGAAACAAAATCACAGTTCTGTGACCTAAAAAGATATAGATAATACATTGATTGAGAGAGAGAGAGAGAGAGAAGAAGAAGTGAGAAAGAAAAAGATAATCAACTTACCACAGCTATGTTTTCGAAATATGAGCAATAAAGCTACATATAGAGCGGATACGAGAAGTGTTATCAAAATCAGAAGACAGCAGATGCATGTTCGTTGCTTTGATTCTCTGTCTTGGTTGCCACGCTTTGTGACTTTGATTTGATTTGAATCCTGAATTAAAAATAAATAGTATCGATTGGATTTCAACAACACTGACAAACCCTTGCCAAATTAAAGATTATCACTTCCAAGAATTGTTACCAACTGACAACGAAAATATATTGATTCGATGACCTCATAGACCTCAAGGACTAGCTGAATTGTCTATTAAATTTACCACTCCGATAAAAATGTATTAATTTACCACTCCGATATAAATGTATTTATATAGTCAGTCAGTAATAAACCAGGTTAGGGGTTTTTTTCCGAGGACTTCAAACTGAGACACTTATTCACACAAGAAGCCGTAATTTACGCAAATCCCTGTATAGAAAATGGCCTCACATCTCAACCAATTATGCACAGTTGAACTTTCCGAATTCTGATTCTTAACATTAAGATATTCTTTAAAAATCTGCATCTTGCTCATTTTCAAAGTTTCGTTGTTATTTAAATTTAAGTTAATAAGTTGATAAGCAATTTTTGCCGTTACCACTTTATTCTGCTTCAAGCACAACACAGTGGCGCCATATCAAAAGGCAACAGCTCTAATTTAAAAGTTATTTTATCAAAGGCCAACTTCTCAAAATAAAAAGAAATTATACGAAACGCGGCTTATGTACATGTACTAGTTTTTATAAGATGTTGAGATAAGTTTGCAAGCGTCGGCCACGTTGTCAACTTGGTACTACTAGTCGGATATATCTAGCAGCTTCAATCCATATTTAAACCAAAGAAACTGTAATTTTTCAGTCCAAGGGAAAATAAATCAATGTAGTTGTCTTACAAAAATCAGACAGTAATGTTCAAACAGGTCTTGATTTTTCCTCAAATGCAATATCATAAAGTGAAGTACATCACTACATTATTAGAGTGTTTTTGATGAAGAGGTTTATGATTTTTTTTTATACAACTGTATTTAAACTTGCATATTACCCAGACATAAGTGTGTTTGCCTTATTGATTATTGGCACAATTAGAATAAATATTGTCTTTTAGAAATTCTTTTTAAAAAGTGCACGTTTACCTTGTTGGATTCAACCGTCTCCCAAACTATTGCCCGGGGTCGCTGATCTGGCTTGAATTCAATTCAAATGAATAAACAAAATATATTTTAAAATACTTTTAAAGTTGCATATTTTTATTCTTTTTTTATTTCAATAATAATACGTACCTTAACAGTGTTAATGTATGTTAATGTTTAAGACCATATAAAACATGATCATTTCTACACAAATAATTTGCCAAAAAAACTGAACATTTATTCAAAAGAAGTGAGCGGAAACAAAAGAGCAATTACTTCTTAGCAACACTTACCGACTAATATTAGAGATCAGGATCAACGTCTAAAATATTCTAAGTGATCAATACAAGGAAACATACTTAACTGGCCGTTTGTTGTTGTTTTATTTTTACATTGATAAAGATGTAGTATGTTAAGGAAAAGTGTCTTAACTGTCTTAACATAAAAATATGCGCTGCAATGAGTCGTTTACTTTTGCAATTTCTTTTCAATTTAAACACATATTTCTTAACCTATGAACATTTTTTTCTTATAAATAAAGAGAGTAATAGTAATGTTTTGATTTTAATTTCGAATTGATAATAAGCATGAAAATCTCTATAAGACATCGTCTTATATTGGTGGTTTTTTGGGGGGTTTGGGGTAATGGGTTTGGAAATATTTGTGAAAATAATTGAGGTAACGCATTCAAGCTTCTTTTCAGACCTTTCGTCATTGTGTGTTTTTCTCTGTATATTATTTTATTGCGAAATGCGAAAGATGCATAACAAAAAAGACTAGGATAATTTCTATTAAAAAATGAAAAATTCATAATCTCTTGTTTTCTTTTCTTTTCTTTTTTCATTCATAATAATTTGAACAGCTTATTAGCGAAACATTTATTTGTTCAAAATTGAAAAGAGGATGGAAATGATATCTCTTCCTAGCTCTATCGAAGTTTGAAAGTCGCAAAACATATACCAATTAGAAGCAAGATGAAATAGGAAAAATGATAAACCCTAATAAAACATAAAACATAAACCAATGCATTGGTTTAGATTCTATAAATATTAGATATATATTCACATCACTAATATTTTTTATGTAAATGGACTACAGAAGGGATTTGCAATTAGGCAATGTCTATGCAAGTTTTTCTATATAGATACATACAAGAGTAAATTCGAGAAAAAAAAACACTTACCGCCCTTGCAGATCGGCTATACATGAAGTTTGTATTCATTCTAATTTGAATTTTCTGTCTTCGATCTGAAATAGTGATTTTGTGAAAGTGATCTCTTTATCTATTCTCTCTGATAGTAGTCTTTCATGTGTCTAGTCTAATCAGAGCAGTTGCGTCGACTTTATATAAGCGACTGTAACCTTTATATATCAGCGATTTGATAGTGTTTCTTTGGAAAGCTTTGAATTTGTTGATAAATTATAAAACGTCACTATTATCCTATCTCTTATGATTTTATGCTTTGGATTAAAATTTTTGTTCAATAACGAAAAAGACTGATCTAGTTATAAATGGTCTCATTGTCCATTGTTTTGCCCTTTTTCCTTCTGATTGTTCATATCATTTTAGTCTTTTCTTATTGATATATAAACCTAGGCATATATAAAATGAATGTCTACTGTCATGGATATAAGGAATGAACCAGTTGTGAAAAATCTCAACCTTAAATGACATCAAAGATCCTTCTGACATAAACGAAAATCAGTAGATTTAATTTTGGATATTCATCATCGGTACCTGTAATATGGGATATCAGATTCCTCTTAAAACGTGGACAAGTTAAAATCTTTTTTCACACTTTTGTAAGAAGAATATATACTGTTTTATGAAATGATAAAAAAAACAACACCAAGGTAGGAAGATACTTGGTCTGTTACATTTTAGATAAAACATATAGTATGAATGTTCCTTAACGTCCACAATTTACGAGAGCTTTTATTCCTGAATTGCAAAACACTTTCGTAATGTTATTTAGTAATTCCAGCATAAAGCAATAAGTATTATCCAAATAATCTTGGTTTCACAAACATCCCATAGTTTTTTTTATTGTTTTGCTTTGGTTTTGTTTTTCAGTAATATGTGCTAAACAATGAAACACTATATCGTGAACGCTTTACATGTAAGAAAGATTCACAATTCAAATTAAGAAACATAAGAAAAATAAGAAAACAAATGTGTTTGTTAATATACTGTAACATGTGCCAAATGTAGAAATCTAAACTTAGCCCAAAAACTTTCCCCAATTCTGAATATAGCGACACTTACAAAAGACACCAGTCAAAACGATTAACGTTTACACATTTGAATAGATTACACATATATCAAAACACACAAACGATAAACAAATACAGAATCAATTAATCTCAACAAAGTTTCATAGATACTCAGCTGATTGAATGGCGACAGAACGGTGCAGTTTTACGGGACGGTACGCGCACACGGACGAATTACAGTTCACACACGGATCACAGTTCACCAACAGATCAAAGTTTTTCGAAGTTAAAGCCAGTCCAATATTCACAATTGGATCCCGCACGGCATGGCCTGAATTACCGAGGAATCTTGAATGTTTAATAGTCTTTTCTCTCCGATCCCTGGCAGTCTCTCTAACTTCGCAGATTTAAGGGTTCATTTGTTTATTTAGAAAATAATATTATTACTGTTTGTAAATTTACATGCACAGTTTAAGTGTTTGCAATAGATTAAACAAATTATAATGTATTTAATTATTTAAACTCCCAAGTTCGGAATCCAATCTACATCACACCTGTTTGGTAATTGATAAAATAGTTTTTAAATGAAACCTAACTTAGTTTATGATCTAAAAATAGCAATGTCTGACATAACCATTCAAACCTCTCTTTGATTTTTTAAATTGTGGGTCCAATTAATGTATCTCGTTGTGGAAGAAAGTAATGTTGATTTTTTTGCACAATTTTAGCGTAAGAGTATATCGCTCTGAAAATTACAAATTTATTTTTACATTGTCAAAGATTTTGGACATCATCAAAAACTATACCGGTTTGTTGATTTAAACAATGTAAAATCAGTCTTGAATTTTCATATAAATGTATATTCTCAACTTTCAAATATAATTAACGCTTCTAAATGGGTTAGGTTGTGTTTATTAAAACAAATCTGTACGTTTTTCTTATATACGTTAAAACTTAAAATGAATTAAAATCGAGATCGTTTATATCATTGAAAGTGTCAGATACATTCAACGTAAGTTATTTTCGTTTTGTTTGCAGTAACGTTTAAGATCAAGGTCTAGTTAGTGATATCAGAGTGCCTTTTGTGGTGGAAGAACCATTATGATGTCATTACTGATCTGAAGAATCCTTTTCCGTATTGTACGGCTTTTAAGGAACTATGTATGAAACAACTTCTTGACATGTTAAATCTTTGGAAAAGTAGTCCCTATACCTATCTTTAATTTGTCATCATTTAAAAAAAGATGTCAAGACCTTGTTTAATTCCGTGTTTTAACAGACTGTAGGCAATCTTGATTTATTTAATTCGTCAAAATGGACAAAACAGTTTAAAACTGATTTTTCATTGTGTTTACCAAAATATTAGCCCCGGCACGCCCTATCAAACAAAGCTATTGTTATGGAGAATCTTATATAAGAATTTATACCTTAAATTTTATAGACCTGAAGACATATATCTTTTACTAGATCTTAACTTTAATGCATTAAATTAAGATATATTTATATAGCGAAAGAATTATCTCAGAAGTCTTTGCGGAAGGTTACTTCATATATCTTAAAATGAACTGTTGTTAATTTTCTTTCACCAAAAACATTCCTTTGTTGCTCGATCATGCAAGATAGATATGCCTTGAAGAGTGCGAATCGACCAGTGACAGATAATAAAAAAAAATATCCTCTGTAATCTCTTTTTAATATACTGTTAATTTACTTTGGAATAAGATTTAAATGTCAAAAGATTTCAGCATATAATTGTCTTAAAATCTTGACACTGTTGTACACAATCAAATAACAAATAAGATGAATGAGATCTCTTTAAAGGCGGTATTATGTGTATGAAAATCCCCGACTTTGAGATAAGCTAGGACAATGTTTACATGTACTTGTATACATACTTGTGTTTCCGCGAAGCAAGAATACGAAATAATGAAAAAAAAAATGAAAAAAATATTCTTTCTAGATTTCCCGATCGTTAAAAAGCACTCCAAAACAGGGACACATCGAAATGATAATCCTTCACCAGTTAAGATTTTTTTAAGTTGTTTAATACTGCAGACTGCAGCCAAATATTATCGTTTGTGAATTCCACTGAAGTATTCACGTCAATATCAAAATTTAAGATAAAATATGCATTTTGTATGAATGTATCGACTAATTAAAGTCTCCATTTGTATTAATTGTTGTCTTTCAACAGCTTAAACTATTCTAAATTTTAATCTAAAGGAGACAGATTCCATAATGGAAGAGTGATTGACCCTTCATCAAAACCTTCGTTATCGATCCCATGCTTTATTAAATGGGTTCGAATTGATTTGGAATATTAATAGTCAGATTTTTATAACATGTACAATACATAAACTAGATTTCGTACTTGAAGCAAGCGCGACAAATCGTTAACCTGAGCTTTAAATCAATATGAATAACACATTTGCAGTTAACTTAAAATTCATATTTTAATAAGATGGCTATTTTAAATCGGCAACTATCTAGTTTCTGTAAGGTAAATACAAAGAGAGTCCTATGGATCAAGACATGCAATAAGTGCCTGTATACCTATTACTTTACACATGTAATACTGTATGTCACGTCAAAAGTTACATAAATAATCTTACTAAAATATTTTATTGTTGATAATCATTTCATTGCTTTCTACAAATGACTTTTAAACTACATCACTTTGGGAACAAATTAAGGTGGCTGACTTTAGTTTCTTAAATAAATTGACAATGTGCTTTTATCACGTTTTAATCAATTGAAGTTTTGTAGTAGTATGTTATAAGAAATAACTTGAAAAAAAAAGAAAGCGTGAATGCCTGAAAAATGTTCGCACAGAATTGCGGTATCATTGGATTTATTCTTAATGAATTCACTCTGCCAATCTACATTTTAAATGCACCAAATTTTTAGCAAAGTCTGGTCCATTTAAATGTTTTTATGAAGGAACCTCGATTGAAAATTAGATGGTATATTTTCACATTTTTTAAGATAAGATAGAAAACAATATCACTAATCACATATTAAAATTTGAGGAAAATTGCTATTGTAGTATATTTTGAATCTGCTATCAGTGTTGAAAATAACGGTCTTCCATATATTTTGATAGGAAATGTTCTTATGTGTGGAGATGGTCCTTAAAAAAGAACCATAATGAATGGAGATTTTCTGAAAACGCAGAAATGCTCGTGTATATTAGAGGTATATTACATATGGTTATAAATTAAAAAATGTTCTTATAACAGTTTTTACGTAACAAAACAAATCGGTTTTCTTAAATTTCTTTCAAAATAATCAAGAAATTGGAATCAAACGGTACTTATATAGTATTCCTTGGCTACCCTATATATACAATGTACTTATTTAAACAATAAAATGCTTTCTTTGGTGATTCATTCGGGATATGATGGTAGCGACATTGCAGAAAAAATACATTACCCGCATATGTAATTTTTTTCTGCAATGATCGCTACCTTCATAACCCGCATGAGTCATCAAAAAAGCATTTTATTGTTTATATTAACATCTTTCTTTTAACAAATCAATAAATTGATTATGAAAAGTAAGTAAAATTCACTAAATTACTGTTAATGTGCACAAGTACGTTAGCTAAAAGAAACGGCCAAATCGTCTCCTGTGAGACTTTGAGTCTGACATCATCATGATTTTTTCATGCAGTCCATGATGTTTTGTACGTCGCTGTAGGTTTTGACCAATCGATAAACAGGGCGTGTCAATTTCAGACCTGTCAATTTCTTCTCAAGTTTCAGCCGCTGTATATTTCGACCAATCGATAAACGGGGCTTGTACATTTCAACCTGGCTGTTTCTATAGAGCTATGAATTAACTTTAAATTTTCGTAAGAAATAGAGGAAATAATACTTGGTATATGTAAATATTATAGAATAATTCTATTTATCAAAATATTTCAAATCTACAAAAAGCTATTTTGTATTCAAAAATTCTCCTTAAACCTCACAATATGGAGGTCATACTATACCTTCAACAACATAAATGTAACTAAACGATTTTACCTTCATTGAAATTTACTGAATGCGATAAAAGAAACACACACACACACACTTGAATTTGACATATCTATTGAGCAAATATCTATGTTATAAAACGTTGAATAAAAAAATATATATAAAATTGCAAATAAAACGAGTAAACAACACTGTTGATTATCTGTAAATTACTCTCTAAGGTATTTCAAAATATAGTTTATAGAGAAGTTTATTTTTGCAATGTATCTTATTATATTTTAGATCAAATATTAAAATCGTATCTCATACCACAAACTAACTACAGAAATGCATACATGTACTCTGATGTTATGTTTTCAGTGTACATGGATTTTGCATAAAGTGACATTTGATATTATCATCTATTAAACCTTTTATTATTAGCTCATGTTTAACATGTATAATGAACTTGCTAGCTGCTTTTTATAGATTTAAAATATTCAATCATATTTCATGCTGGTATCGGAGTGATATATGTTATGTGTAAACACGAATGCGGAAAATAAGAAAAAACTTTCAGATTCATGTAACATTACCTGAAATTGTAAGAAGCCATTAAAAAGAAGTTAACAGTTTATGTTATATATACACATATATGTGTTATATTCTACAGTGTAAATACAATCAAAGCACATGAACATGTATCATGTGTATAAAAAAAAATTCTCGTTATGAATAACGTAACCCAAATTTCAAGAAGCAAAACATATCACAAATAACAGTTATCAGCCTTAGCTTAGGGAAGATAAACATTGATAATATGAAATACTTAAAAAAACAAGTAGCGCAAAGTACGAATACAATATCCAAAAACGTATTGTATCACATTAAACAAATAAACATGTGTACAGTTGAGAGCGTAATTAATGTAAAAGTAGTTATCTACACTGGTGGTTAAGTATGCGTTTCTAAATAGTCAAACAATCTGCGTGGGTATACAGGTATGCTATTTTCACCACAATAAATTGTCCATTCTGTTACCATACGTCCGGGGGTATTTTACACGGTTTTAAGGGTACAGCAAAACTATAGCAAATTTCCCCAATGCAGTAAATAATCACATTTACAGAATTTTACTGACATTTTGCCACGTAGTGGCTACAAATAGATATGTACATTTACAGCATGTCTTTAATTTTAAAAATAAAATCCTATTAAGTCACTTTCATTAGTCCTAAAGTTTTGCAGGGTCTAGTGACTTGTCTATTTCTGGGATACTCTTGTAATATTTCGGCATGAACTTCCCGTACGCATGCTCAACGGTTGTTTTCCTTTTGTCGTTCGTTTGCAACGATGATGTAAGAGACCTACAAAATAAATTATGATCAATTAAGGCATAATTCTTGTCAATATACATATATTTGTGATCGGCTTAAGCAGTTGCGTCTAATGAAGAAGCATCTGGCAAATTTTATTATTAACGCTAGCATTGCGTCCCGCACTATTTTGTTCACTTTGCAGTGACCAATGACATATCCATGTAAGTCTTTAATTACATGTAGATTACTTAAACATTATCCCTATGCGTTTGCCATGAGATAAGAACATTTGCAAAATTACATAATGATTCAAGTAACGTAATTCTAACAGTAGTAAAATTGTAAGTTAAGATCGTCTACTAGGAGTTATGTTTATTCTTCCTATTTTGAAAATCAACAAAATGGTGTGATATTTTTCCTACATGTATATACATGCATCATTTTTATTGTATATAATGCTTTCGCATTACATAAACACGAAGCTGACCAATGATACCACATGCCGATATTTCCTGAAAAAAAAGAATACTTTCGTATTGTATGGCAAGACACTTACATAAACAAGACACTTACATAACTGAATTTGATAGTAAACTGTCTAGATTTTCTGACAGACTTAATTGAATCCTTTTCCTTAGATGAATAGTCATCAGTTTTTCCTCTAAAATGTGACGAAAATAAAAATTAAAATGCCAGCTTACTACGAACAAGACATAAACAGTTGCATCATTAATCAATCTGGTAAAGAAAACATTAATTACAGTTATTGTGTCCTGTTAATAATTGTTTTATCAAATAATACCTGGAGTTATAAAAAATGGGTGCACCAATTGTTTAGAAAATGACTAAAAATGTGTTTACGTTTTTCATCAGGGAGTGTCTAATAACACGACATAACCTGTTTTTAATTGGTCTATGCGCAAGTTATTATCGTACGCATGTGCCTTTCTCTGCCTACGTCACAGAACGAAGCGTCAGAATTTGATGAATTCTAATACGTCACTTTTTTTGTTTCGTGAATATAGAAAACAAGACTGAACTCTATACGGGAAAATGTTGTTTTGGTTTTTTTACTGATCTTTATTGAGCTACAATGTAAAGGCAAACATTCATTTTTTTCTTAATTGTAATACATTTTTAATAATATCCTGATTTCATTCAGGTCGAACTATCATTGTAAATGTATACTTACATTATTTGAGAAGAAGATTTGGTATAATCCGAGCTTAAGGCGAAAACAGCAGGAGACAGAATATTGAATGACCTATAACGGAAAGAAAAAAAAACATTGCGACTAATAACGATTTACTGTTGTGGCATTTAAAAGCGAATTCAAGAACAGTATCATAAAACAATGATATTTTCATTATAATCTTTGCATGCTTCACAAGCCTTCAAAGTGTTATTATCATGAAGATTTGATTGTTTTTATTTGATAGCAAACAACATTTTGCAACGTTGCTATTTTTTAAGTATACTGTGGTTTCATCAATATTCGTTGATTACAAATTTTCATGGATTTCGTTGTTTAGTTGATCCACGAAATATAATGTTCATTGAAGTGCAACTCTTAATAACATGTTGTATTTATAGGGTCATTGGCCACGAATTTACGTATCCTTGAAATTGTAAAATTCACTTTATCCACGAAAAGTGATGCCCTTCAATATTAATGAAACCACAGTATGCAAAATTTAATAGTAGCGCACAAACTACTGACACAAAGAATGTGTCCTTTGTGTCTATGATGTAGATTTTTAAATATTAGGTTTAATAATAGTGACTAAATGGAACATGTATGCTAATAGTAACAATATATTTACTTTTATTCATTATTCAGATGACTGAATAAATAGAACTTCAAAATGGTTTCTATTTTTTATCAACGCCGTAAAACTGAACTTACTTTGTATTCTTTCCCGTCAAATCAGGCAAAGATTGAGAAAATGAAAGTGATCTTTGGTCAGATTGAAGAGAAAATTCAGATGAACAGTAGGATATCTGTGTTCCTTGACTGGACATTCCCGAGGATTCCGAAAACCCGGAAGAGGACGTTTTACATGATACATCCGAAGAGCCGTCTTCCAAACTCAAACTACAATGTAAAAAGCAAAGCTACCGTAGAGAATATCAAGAGATGTTTAGGTTGACCCATAAAAATCAAATATCATCAATAAAATTAAGATAGAAATTAGATATACAATGCGCCTGTGGATGTTTTTTTTTTTCTTTCTTTTTTTCAATTTAATTCACTTTAGAATAAATATAGATTTCTTAGTATCGATACCAATGGGAAAAAACATGGTCACGATTCACTCCTTGTAACAAAAACATTGTTTTTATCATTAAGTTTTTCAAAAGATACATTATTGTTGCAGAATTCAAAAATGAATCCCTTCAGCACCCTATCACTCTAACCAACTGATAATGTATATCACATATATTAATGATGGATAATTGAATGGCTTTTTATCATTAAAATTCTAGTTATTGTGCAATTTGTTAAAATATACTGTATCGAACAGAAGCAAGGAATGTAAGGCATGCATAGTGTACGTAGAAGAAAAAAAAAAGGTAACGTATCAGTGTTACCTTAACAAACTAAAACAATTAGAACACCCTCAATCATTCGACTTTTAAAAGTACGCTGATTTGTATGCATGTGTAGTTCCGCTTTTGCAAGGATTAGTTGCTAAAGAAGGGAGACAGTGTAATGGACTAAGGATTGAGTCCTTGACAAACAAAACAAATTAAAAAGTTCGGCTTAACAGAGAACCAACATATATCTAATTCAAAGATCTAAAGAGACCATTTCCAATTAATTTTACTTGATGCTTAATGGTTTGATTGATTTTAAATGATATTTCTGTTACTTATTCGTATTGTATGAAACATGCTTTGATTTTAGGTACAATATGTAACAAACTATAATATAAAACAAATAGTTACGGGAAAAAAAAATTTATAGAAATAGCAAACATTATGTTTTCATCAACATTGTCTGTTATTTACCGTAAACTCCAAAAATGAGAATGCTCGAATAATTTGACATTGATCAAACATTTCAGTTAAGTAAGGATTATTTACCTTGATGAAAATTTGTCATATTCTTTTTTGTCACTATCTTTGTTGTCTAAGCGATGTTTGCAAGGTTGTTTCATAATTCGGAGCATTAAGGCCAGAGCCACAAGAGCGCCAACTGTTGACAAGGCTCCAAGTAAAACCCTGTCCTGTATTGAAAACCCAGCGTCAATATCTTCAAACGACACCAGAGTTGTTTCATTCCGAGAACTTGCTGGCATGTTGTCCATTTTTGTACCACAATTGAATTTCCTTATTTATGATAGGGATTATTGTATCTTAAAAAAGACATACAGGTAAACATATTAATATTACAAAAAGGTATTGAAGTAAATTGTAATGTAAAATGATTTATCTTTCTTGGGGTCAACGTTAATGGGGCGTCTCGTAGCTAGTGAAACGCATAATTAAAAATTAATAAGTCAGTTTTCATATTAAACAAATGCTCAAATGAACAAATATAGGACGAAATTCTCTGACATATAGGCAACATAATTTTGGCTGAAGGTAACTAAAAGGTAACAAAATGACACAGTTTTACCATTTAGCCACCTATCCAAAATCTTTCAGTGAACATCAGTTTACTGAAAGGCATCTATTAATCTTAGGATAAACCGAGTTCAATGTGATGGGAACCCTTGGTTTTGATCTAAACATTATTATATCGGTTTGCATTGCAAACAATTATTTCCCCTGGTATGTGAAAATAAAAAAAAAACAAATTATTGTTTTAAACTTTGAGCGAACTTTTAATATGTTTAATACATTAATCCTTCAATAATTATTGATGCACATTCATAAAGATATAACGTCACTGTTTTCTACAGATACTATTGAGGTTAACAAACAAACAAAAATACTGATAGTACTGTACATATAGATGTATAGTTTGACTTATAGGTTTTGGTTAGGTATATGATAAATTAATAATAAAATTATGAAAACGGTAGCGCTGCATTAGATTCTTGAGATTTTGAAAAAGACAGCGTTTCTACAACCGTTTGTGCGTAACATAATCTGGTGCTATGCACTGTGAGATCGCATTAATCATTTTGGTTGGTAATGGTATTTTTCTCAGTCCTGTTTTGTTGTCATGCTTTGTTAACTGTATGTAAAACAATTAACACAAGATAACTAAAACACCTAGGCTAGGTTAATTAAATATAATACACATTCTAGTCTCTCTGGAATGTCATCAGTAAGATGTGATATAAAATATGCTGCGTCTAGACCTGCTGGCCTATAATTATCCGTGAGATAATAAAGATAATACATAAGAAATATAAATGCAAACATGGTAGAAATCAATATCGTGTACGATTGTTTAGTGTCGGCGACGATCTTTATTTATTTATTTTTTGGAGAATGGGAGTGTACATAATTAATATGAAACATATTTTCATTATTAAAATTGAAAATTTTTGGTGTAAACATTACCTGTCTAACGTTGTGATGTTATTCTACTTAAAAGTGTCTTTCTCTCTTAACGTTTTGACTAAATAGAATAAAAGAGAAAAGTAATTACATTCGCAACCATGGTAAAGTCCAAAAATACTTACTACACATGTAAAATATAAGTCTCTCTTCCACAGTTGATAAAATACACTATTTAAGAACTGATTAAGCCCTTAAGTAATTATTGCTTTACTCCTTTGAAGAGTACATGGCAACATTTAGGGTATTAAACAATCATTTTCATGAAAAAGACATTACAAACACCTGTTCATTTTCCTATTCTAGTATACAGCGGCTTTGGAAAAAGGAGGTCAACTTCTGCATATCAAACACACTCATAAAATATCTTATCCGTACTAACTTGCATAATATTTTTTATGACAAGTGTTAATAAAAAATAGTAAACCGGTTTGGGGGCTTAGATTAATGTGTTGGGCGTGTGGAGAAACGAAAAGGTTAGAAGAGCTTCCGTGCACCAAAGATAAAAAAAAATTTAGCATTTAGATGTAATTTTTTATCAATAGTTATAACACTGCGAACATTGGCATTGCCAACAATTCAGCACATTGAAACAAAACTATAGTAAAGCCATAATTTTTTTAAGTAAAACATAGAAAACGAGACAAAGTGTCAAATGAATCAAGGCCTCTGTACGGGCTTGCCATTCAAATAAGACTATAAATTGTTTCATTCTGACCGGTTTCCTGAACGAAAAATATTCATTTGCAAATCTATTCATATCTAAAAATTTTAAAACGCTATTTTTATTCTAATGGCAAGAATATTGCAATGTATTTCAAGTTTATGGTTTTGTAAATCTTTTTTTTATTAAAAAAAACCAGATTTACCAGTATTTTAAGTTAAAATATTAAAAAAGAATTTTTTTAAAATGAAGAAAAAAAAATTTAAATTTTATATAGATATTGTATCTGGAAAAAGACATACAGGTAAAAATATTATAAAAAGCTATTGAAGTGAATTGTAATGTTAAATGATTAATCTTTCTTAGGGTCAACGTTAATGGGGCGTCTCGTAGCTATTGAAACGCATAATTAAAAATTAATAAGTTAGTTTTCATATTAAACAAATGCTCAAATGAATAAATATAAGACGAAATTCTCTGTCATCAAGGCAATAGAATTTTGGCTGAAGGTAACTAAAAGGTAAGAAAATGCCACATTATCTTACGATCAAACGTGTTCATTGGGATGGGAACTCGTGGTTTTGATCTAAACATTATTATATCGGTTTGCATTGCAAACAATTATTTCCCCTGGTATGTTAAAGATACAAAACAAATTAATGTTTGAAACTTTGAGCCAACTTTGAATATGTTTAATATATTAATCCTTCAATAATCATTGATGCACATTCATAAAGATATAACGTCACTGTTTTCTACGCGTTTGGTTGAACGAGACTAGACTTCAATAGTGCTTTGATCCATAAATTTTCCAGATATAGTTCTATCACTGATACATAGTTTGATTGAATTAATTCTTTCTTTAAGTATTACTCAATATGATTCATGTAGGGTTTTATCAACATTCTTGTGTCGAAAAAGTCCAAAAAATCATATTATAAAAATGTGCATAATTCAAATACAGATTAGAAACTACTCGTTGTGGTAATGTAAAATAACATGTCATTGATTTTAAAATAAATAAACATCGATAAAATCAACTTCCGTCAGTTCTTCGGTACTTTGATTTATAGTCTTCTCATTTTAGTCTTTATTATTTTATAGGTATAGTTCCATGCATACAGATTCTTAAAAATATTGTCCATGCGATTCGTTTCTTACATGTACGTCAGCAATCTTGTGGCGGTCTTTGGTTGTTACGTAACAATTGTGTACTTCCCGTGTCATAATTGTTTTGTGTGCCATAAATGTTATGCAAAAGGTCGTGTAGGATTTTAAATCAGCAAAACTGTTTTGCTATTGATTGAAAAAATACTGTTGTTTCAATCACAAATTGCAATATCTCACTTAGACAGATAATCAATTTCATGCTACATTTGATAAGCATTAATTCAAGCATGCTATATTGTAAAAAAAAAAAACAATTTAAACATATGCTCGTTTTTAATGAATATCTCTATCATGAAAATTGTAACCCCTCCGATTGATACTATTTTTTCCAGTTTAGGTCAGTTTGTTTGCTTTAAAAAATTATTGTTTATATAAAGAACATGTACATTTTATTGCTCTTTTATCAAAGACGAGCACACGATTTTGGGGGTTTTTCTGAGGATTAGCATTCTCAATAAACAAACATAAACTCAAATTATATAAGCACTAGATTAGATTCACTAGGTTAAACAATGGAGAGTAGACTATCAATAAACCATACTACTGCTTCGTTACATCGATTGAATTCGATGAAACAAATATTAGAAAAATAATTCATTTTATTGATCTGGTTTTTTTTTTCGTCTAAATTGAGTCATTTGATTGAAAATGAACACTTCATGCGGGAACCACTCCCCATGTACTTAGAAAGAACATCATACGTTCTGTATAATGTATGATTGGTCCAAATTCTATATTTGTACAAAATGATGAATTAATACCGTTATCATGAAGGGATAACTCTGCTAAAGCGCAAATCACAAAAAGGCATGTCTGAATGTCAAATTGAACATGTTACATGCATTTCGACCGTAAGCAAAATAATATCGTCGACATTTGTAGCATGTCATAATCATATACATGATTTGTTTTTTCTGCGTCAGTGATATATAGACGGTTTTACAATTCTTTGTAATGATTAGCTAAAATCAGTTTTATCTCTGACTTTTCATATCTGAAAACGTATCAAGTTATTAAATTAGTTTATATCAAAAAGTTAGATTTTTTATGATAATGTTTATGTTCCAAGCAGCAGTAGTAATATTTGTAAGACACATATTCAGAAGGTATCTTCTATTTAGAAACAAAAAAAAGAGTAACTTACAAATTATTTTTTTTATTTCCATTTCTTTATTTACTAAGCAACTGAGTAGTACTAATTAGTATTTGCAAGTTTTAAAAATAGAAGAAACACATATATCAGGTATACATATAGACACAGACGGGATTAAACATCTGTTTTCAATTAGACCCACTACGATAATAGTTAACACACATGCATATATATCACACACTCCACTTACCTTCGTTAAAAGCAAGTCTACTGGTAAATAATCTTCGCTTGTCTAATATTTAAACAACGTTGCTCACTGACAGTAGTAGGAGGTTGAGCTTCATAATCACATAACTCTAAATATTTTTCATTTTTGATGACAACCAATTTCGTTTCCGTCAAATAGGTTGACCTCGCCTGTTTTGGGTATTTGATATGACCATTGTTTTTACTTTGACATTATGGATGTGCGGTAGAGCTGTTTGGGATTGACTTGGGCTGGTGGCGGTTGTGATGTAAACGAGGGTTTTTTTGTAATCGATTATAACAATTAGCCTTCACGACGTAATTGCTTGTTAGTTTTAACTTTAGTGAATGGTTTTCGGTTTTAATTTAAACCTCGGTGCAAATAGATTATTTACGTATAGTGTCAACCATTTATGTTTCCTTCCGAAAATTATATTGAAAATCTTTTTTCACCTTCCCCTTTAAAAAATTTGATATGAAACGTTAATTTTGGAAAATAGTTAATGAAATTAAAGGAAAATGAAACTTTTTAGCTTCATCTAATTAGTTCTCAATTATTTTGCGAGAATACGCAGCATATGTGATTCCTTCAAAGAAAAACTTGCATGATTGGACAGATGTTATGTATTTAAATTAATTAAAAATATTGGGAAAAGATATACATGTAAGCGTAATTAAACGCCAGGTTAGTGTTATGCTCTACATTTAATTGGATAAACTTTTTCAGTAACTGGGAACAGATCTAAACTAAGTCATTTTTGCGAAGGTACATATACTTAGAATGTTCAATCGAAATTATTTTTGTAAACAGTAAAAAAAATGTACAAAAGTTGTGGGAGGCCATGATTTATGGGTTGATGATCATTTATTTTCTCAAGATATTATTATCTAATGAATCATAATTCAGAGGGAAAAAATCAATTTAATAACAAAATGAAATGAATAATAAACGTGAGGAAGAGATAACATCATGAATGATTGAGCGGTCTACAATCTTAAGACGATCCATTAAGTTCACGAAGGTCATGCTAATTGAGTCATCAGAAAAATCAGCATCTCTCATCATTGGCTGTAATATATATCAACAGATGTATATTTTCTTCTATTATTTTATAGCATTTTGTTTACAAAATATTTGAATAAATTATTAAATGATCGATATAATTATGATATAAATTCCAACTTTCAAACGGATAACAAATTATTGACTGACGTTTCTCCCACACATATTTTTTATGGGCAAGTATGCAAAAAAAAAGTTCAATATACTATTAATTAGAATTACAGATGATACAAGATTTGGTTTACAAGTACATGTACAATTACAAGCAAATAAGAAGGAAAGTATGAGTATTGTGTTATTTGAGCTTCGATAATTGTTTTGGTTTTTCTTTTTTTTTTGTTTTTTTTTCATACTAAAAGGTATGGAAAGTATTTATTTTTTATTCAGCCACTTTAACACTGCATTTGTATATCTAAGTTATTTCTTGACTTGTTAATGGGAATTTAAAGTCACCCAAACAAGACAAAAATAGCTGGACGAAAAAATGACATTTTTTTAATTAATAATCAGTTATCATTGGAATATACTACAGATGATTTGCTTTTTTTTAAGCTTATCAATATCGTAGAATTAATCACTTATTGGAGGAATATTGCATTATTTTTTGTAGCACTGTAATTAACAGCAAAATACACTTTCTTGCAAGGTAAAAAGTGTTCAGCTTTTTTTGCTACGTTGTGCTAAAAATAAAAAATGAAGAAATCTCAAATAATGAGATATTTCATTCGTGGAGTAGTTAAAGGAAAATAAAAGGATTGGTTTTAGTCGTAGAAGAAAATAATTTAACATATGGACTTATTTTATTTTCTAAAAATTGTGTCAATTCGTCACAGTATTAAATATTACGTCAACTTTTCTACAGAATGTTTATTTGCCATGAATCATATTTCACAGTTTTTCACTACCCCATTTTCGTTAGTATGGTGCATTTCATTCAAAATTTGCATAGTTTTAAACTCTAATGAAACTCTCCTAGGTTCTATAGATGATTTCTGTCCTTATTGTGATTAAGTCACCTTAAAATATACACATATGGATGGACGGCTCTTCAAACTAGGTTAATGAGTGCAGCAGGGCGTTTCACAGAAGTACAACATTCTCTGGCGGACCATTGTGATTAATGGTGTTTGTGTAGCAGAAAACTAGACATAAAACGAAGAGACAAAAGAGAACCTTATGAAAATTCAAATAAAGTTAACATTTAAACTTGATTAACAAGTCTTTACTCAATATACACGCAAGATTTTGTACACTAGATTAAACTATTTATACTTTGGTCAGATAATATAAAAGATAAGACCGTTAATTTGAATAAATATTCTCTGTTCTATTTACATAGATGTTCCGACCGCTCAAATAAGCAATGAAGGGTTATGTCCCTTTGTTCTTGAATAGCACTAAAGTGTACATTTATTCTTTAAAGGATATATTTATGATTTATTGTTATAAATCGGACGTAAAATGATGGTGATGATGATGATTTAAGAAAAATAGAATTGAGAAGTGAAATTAAAAAAAATTGTTTCCCCTTTTCTTAATAGTAAATGCATTATCAGCTGATTAGTCTGTGGTTTTTGAAATTGTTCAAGTGATCTTTGTCAAATATTTTAATTGCTGCAAGAAAGATAAATTTTAAATTTTCCGATTATCAATTTGTATTCATTACTCATATCTTACATCTTTCATAATTGTTAGTGTAAATGATATCTCACTCAACCACATTTTAACGATGAAATCAGTAACGATATAAAAAGAACTGTTTCCGGAAAATTATTATTTCCTTCTAGTAAAATCTACTAGTCTGTCATTTCTTAATAATGATATAGACGTTCTTTAATATCCATCAATTAAGCTTTTGCTTAATTTTTTTTTTCTTTTATATATATAAATAATGGTATTGGTTCTAAATGCATTTTTTTAATTCATTTTTTTTTTTTGTATTTTTCTGTTTTACTTTTGTTTTGTTTGTCTGTTTGTTTGTTTTATCTATTTGATATGTTCAATAGTTAATTGATATTTCTTGACTGAGGTCGAAATGTAAATGTCATTTTTCAAGTTATAAGCGAGAAACAGACCTTACGCTCACAAATGTTATGTAAACATGTTTAAGCCATATTTTTATTCACAGTTTGAAAATGATAATAAAAGTTTTCATATTATTTTTATGTCATTATTTATTTTTTAATTTCTGTATTTATTTGTTCGTAGTGATCACAAATAAACAGTGTCTGCTGTTTATTATCTTCTAATTTGTTTTGCGTTCAGTTCAAATTTTGTTGAAAAATTGAATGTGACAAATTTCCTGGATAGAGAAAAATGAGCTTTGCTAATCGCTTTTAAATGTATCTCGAAAACTGAAACTTAATTTCAGGTTGACCAATAAAACGTAAATTTAAAAAAAATATGTTTGTTTGGCACACTACCATGCCCCATAGAACTGTTATTCGATTCTTAAACATAGCACGTACGTAGTTGGAGAAAGAAAATTATTCCTTATCATTTTTCATATATTGATAAATTAAATACACCAAAGAAGATGGGGGAACAAGGTAGCGCAAATGCCCATTTGGTTTTGTCGTAAAAAACAATTTCAAATTAATTTTTTTCCAACCAAATATACTATATGATGTCATATTACAAGTTTAAAAAGCACGATTTCTAACTATATTCAGTTTTGAATATTTTAACAAACGATAAGAAAAAAATTAAATTCTAAAGTTTTGGTGGTATCGAAACCACACCCTAAAAACCCCAGCTCTATAATGTTACCTGATGTATGGTGCTCTAACCACTGAGCCATTTCAGTCACAACAAACTTCATTGTTAAATGCTAAATGAAACTTCAACCACGAATTTGCGGACTTGTAGTATTTCTTTAAAACGTTCAATTGTTGGGGTACAAAATGACATTTTTAAAGTATAGTGGGTCATCTCTCCATGTTTTTGTTGATTGAAATCAGTTTGATTTCCTTTAAACCTCATATAGACTATGACAAAAATATGGAGCCCAGACCCACTCTATAAAAGAAAAGGCATTAAAGTTCTATAAATGACACTATTTGGAGGTTTTGACACGCATACTCCAGTTTAAATCAACCTACTCTAAATATTTAACATATTTAAAGGTTATAAATCGATGTTATGGTAAATATACATTATTTCTAATAACTGAGAAAGAAATTATGAGATTTGTTGATATTCTAATTTTAAAGTATCTTATCTATCCTCATATGGGCAGTTTACACGCTTTATTCACCCATCTTCTTTCGGGAGATAGCGTATATATAAATATGAATAGTGTTAGTTTCTCACAGTTCAGTCATGCTCTTCCAGCAGCAATGCTAACAAAATATATTTGGCATTCCATTTTGCGAGAACATCTGCTAGATAAATATTTCAGGACTTTAAAACAAGTAGACAGCAACTTTGATAGAATAAAGATTTTCACACGAGTTTGGCCTGTCTACAATAGACACAAAACGGTGTTATAAATTTTTTATACTACATATATTGACATTAATATTGCTGTGATATTTTAAATATTTTAAAGAATTTCTTTTTTATTCACCTCATAGATAATTTTAGAATCCAAAACAAAACCCCCAAAACAAACTAGGATGGTAACGAAATAAAAACAGTTTGTTCATATAAGAATATCCATTTTGGCGTGAATACTTGTCTTTATTACGTGATGAGGTGTCAGATTTCATGCAAAGACCCACCTTTAATGGCTTACGCAGTTAATCTTAAAACAAAAATATTAATAGAGCAAACAACAAATGTTGTCAAACCTGATTTCAATGTCTGCATAAGGGCATAAAAGATTATTTTATATACAAATTAAGTGAATCATGCTGTTGATATTACTAATAAGCATTATGAAAATTAAGAACGTTCACCCTTTGCTAGAATATAGGTTTTGTATTTTTTTTAAATTCTACTATAGTCTGTCCCAAGATATTTATGCAGCACATTTGGACGATTTTTAATAAAAATACACTTACCTGTGAAAGAAGTGCAATTAAAATAGTTGAAAGGGATATTTTCCTAGATAATTTCATTGACTCATTATCATCTTTCACTCAGAAAAATTCACAGGAACGAAAACAAATTCCTTACGGAGATTTGTAATGGGGAATGTTTACATCTTTTCTCCATTCGGAATACACTCGGAATACATCGCACAATATTTCAACGTTATCATCCGGGCTTGCAGCAGTACAAAATCTCCGTAGACATCACATTTTTTAGCATTGTATTGAAACCTGATAAGTTAACAGGGGCGTTTTGACTGAGAAATCTTGGAAATTTTTCATACTTTTGAATGAACATCGTTTGAATCCCGAGGTATTTATAAATATCAAGCAATTAAGCCAAATGTGAATCCAAAATATCTTGGGACAGAGTATAGTTCTAAATTGATACTTGCTGATCTTTTCTCAGATATGTTTCACTAAACATGTCATTGTTGTTAAAAACAAAAAAATCTCTAATTTCAATTTTTGGTTGGAATTTTCAAATGACTTTGTACAGTTGCTATGTAAATATAGGCATGATACGTGTAAGGATAATTTAGTGTGTTAAGCTTTTCAATCTTTTTTTTAAGGTCTAGATAGCGAAATTTGCCGGACTTATTAATGCCTTTAAAATTAGATAAGAAATTTTCCTAATTTATGTTTGTTTGACTGTCACAGTTTTTTTTTACTTTTACTTTTCTTCACTATCGTTTCTCATGTTAAAGCAACAATGTGTATTGTTATATAATTAATAGCTCGCTTCGATTGCCGGCGCGCAGCACCGGCAAGCGAAGCGAGCTCTAAGAACCAGAGTGCGCGGGAAAAAGAAGGAGCTAAGCCTACTGTTCATTAAACAAAGTTTTTTGTCTACGTCCCTTAATGCTCTCTAATGTTTTCACCCGTGGTACTGTGCCAAGAATGGCCGACTTTTAACTCGTTATTAACGGCGTCTTAAAGTTTGATGACACGTTTGAGTATGCTTTGGCAAGACTCAAAAGATTTGTTATATGCTTCCGTACCTTCGTATTGAGTCGAGAAACGTAAACAAAGACGAACAAAGTCATGGATGACGTCACAGTGCTCTTGCGCTTTATTTCCCGCGATAAATTTAGAGGTGGATCAAACATCTGTAATGAGTACACTAGCTATTTCAGTATAGACTGCGAAACCTGCCTCATTGACATATGATTTGTTTTTATTTATATAATAGTGTTGTGTTGTGCATGTACTATGCCTAAATAGTAGTCAGGGTTTGATACATGGTGCACGAGCCGGAGGCGAGTGCACTATGTATCAAACCCTGACTACTATTTAGGCATAGTACATGCACAACACAACACTATTGTTATTATTATGCCGACTGTTAAATATACTGACGTGCTTTGCTATAAGTAGCTCTGACGTTCGAGTGTTGACAAGTCCCCTAAAATAATCACCGGAAAAGCAAGCGTTTGTTGTTGTTTTCAAATTACGTGTACGGTAATCAATTGATTTGATTGTTTATTTAATCAACAAGTTGTTGTACAATAAAAAGTCAACAAAGGTTTATGTTCTTTTTAAGAAATAGAGAGACGTTTTGCCTTACCGAGAAAACTCGAAATGTTTAGCAGACGAAATCTCAGTGAATTTTTTTTCTTGAACATTCTTTATCAAGCGTCATTTAAAAAAGCGCTTTTGTGATTCTCATGTAGAATTTCTTTGAAAAATGTTCAATCAATTTGTTCAAAAGTTTATAGGAAACTTTAACTTTAAAATTACCGTCAATAATGAAGTTTTTTTTGGAAAAATGAATAATTTTAATTGCTTGATGTCAGTCGTATATATGTAGTTTTTATATACCTAAATACCGGTATTCATAATAACGGCTAATACAGCGTAGCGGTAACGCGTTGGGCTTCATGCTAGAATCAATGATTTTAGCGTCGTGAGTTCGAATCCCGCTGTCGGCGCTTGAAAGATTTTCGTGGAAAATATTCGCCGTGCTCTATTTCGGCATAGTATGCTTACGCTATATAAATCCTTTGATACTATGCGAAAATAGATGAGTATTGAATATATAGTGACAAACTGACAGAAGGCATAATAATTTTTTATATATAGAGATTATAACAATATATACTGGCAAGAGCCGCACTTTACTGTCATATGGATCCATTTTCAAGCTAATTGTGCATGCATGTACAGAAGGCAGATAAGTATATGAGTAGGAAGGAAATAAACAATGGGACATTTTGAACTAAATAAAAAGGAATAAAAGGAAAAATAAACAGTTAAAAAATTTATGTAGATATTGCTTATAGTCAAACCATTAAATTTGAAAGTGGGAAATTACACAACCTACAAACAGAGACCGGGCTCTCTCTCTCTCTCTCTCTCTCTCTCTCTCTCTCTCTCTCTCTCTCTCTCTCTCTCTCTCTCTCTCTCTCCAGGGGTAGGGGGTTGCGCTGTATGTATCATAACCATTAAAATTATATAATACTTGACTTTGACCCGTACGTGCACGGGTTGAAATTGCATATGATATCGGACATTTTCTAAATAGATACATCAACAGTGTATTGTTGACATTCACATAACCAAGCTTTAAGCCTACAATAATGCTATTAATTGCACTACACTCTGCGTAGTTAGAATAATCTAACTGTGTCTCGGGACATCCATCGCCACAGTTAAAATGCCTCCCATACCCGTAATGTAGCAAACAATTTCATAATCGCTCCGAAACGATTTTGGAGAAAATTGATGAAGCTGCATTGAAAATAACAGTGAATTTATCCATAACAAACCATTCTGAGGCTGTAAATATCTTTCATCTAAAAATTTAATTCATATTAATGAAGAATTCAACACTTTTTCACCAATGTTTTTCACTCGTTTCGAATTTACACACCATGTTGACGTTCGAAACTCTCGATTAAATGCACTGAATTAGAGTTATCTCCCGTATTTCCTTTGAACAAAATATATGACAACTTTTCAATGAATATTTACACGTATTTGTAATATCATATCGTTTCTGAGTTTATCCATGTAAATGTGATATTGTGGAAACATAAACTAAAGAGCCTCCTGTGATTTAGCGTGAATGGAATGCGCATGCGCAAGATTGTAAAATCCAAACAATCCAGATGATTTCCGGATTTATAAAAAGAATTTTCGTTGATTATTAATTAGTGAAGCTTATTTGAGAGAAAATAAAAACAAATTGGTAATCTTCAAGTACCAATGATGTTTAAAATATATAAATCAAAAGACAGTACTCTTCCGATTTCTCGGTATTAAAGCCCAAAAATTGGAGTCTATTATTTTAATATAGGAGTATAGATATAGTACCTTTGGCATACTTATTGTAAAGCAATACTCTCTCAAACGTTCTTTGACATTCGTTGATACCTAAATAACACTAGGTTGACAATGATGCAAGGTATGTGTAATTCTTGCTGCGCTCGCCAGAACGGTAGCACCGTAAAACATATTAAAAACAATAGAACCAAAAAGTATGTTAGCAAGGGTTTTTAATTTATAAAAATTATATCTTTATTCTACATTATCTCCTTTATTTGTCTCATGTTTTATAAAAATAAATAATAAAGTTGTTTGAAGTGAAAATACTATAATAAAGAAATTTAAAACAACAAAGTCTTGATTTGATAATTCAGCATTAAAATTTCACTGTTAACAGCAATTGCATTCATAGTTCCTCGTGATAGAAACATAATTTCAATCATGTGTAACCACATATATCACAAATAAATATAAATATTGATCACCATTATAAGAAAACCGATATCGTAGAACAAATCAGTATTTAGATACATATGCATGTAAATACAGCTTTACATTAAAAATGGATATTTATGCCATGACTTTTAAATACATGCATACAAAATCAATGGATATATCACATTGCTTTACAATAATGATATTTATATTGTCACCATGCATGGAAAAATTCAACAACCAAAAACAAAATGTCCTGTGCTTGATGACAACCTTTCTGTGTGTGTTGTTTTAATGGGAGTTCCAGTCACGTGGACTGAAAAAAAAATATAAGAAAAACTTTGGTCAACAAGTTTAGTGAATTAACAAACGAGAGAAAAAAAACCTCATTGTTATAAAATTTTTGAATGTGAGTTATCATTCTTTGCATCAATAATTATTTTATAATTAATTTCTTACACTGATTTCCACAAGAATGGATCTCTTCCATAGCTCATTGCGTCCCTAAAAAAATGGATAAGGTTCTTTTAAAAGACAACTACTTCATTTTTAAGGTTATTGATATCACTGTCACAAGTTTAAATTAAATTCTTGATATTTTTTAATGAAAATCAATTTTGATATTTATATTATTTAAATTATATCATTTTTTTTTTAGAGATTTAATTTAGTAAATATGCAGGTGTCGGAAAATGATTATCTTTCATAAACAGTATGTAATCAAAATACACAAAGCGGAAATAGACAATTAAATGATAGCAGTGATTTTGAAGAAATGTTGTACAATAAAAAAGTGTTGTACTTACGTGTTGATTTCTGTCAGATCTGTATGGCGGTGGTCTTCCTCTCTATATCCCCAAAATACATTATATAGTTATTTTAAATATGAAAGAACAAAATCACTGTCACATTCGAAATATCAATTTATCAGCTTCCAAAATATATTTTAAATGTAGGGAATTCGCTTGGAAACATAGATAGAAGCATCTGTGAAAAACAGTTTTTTGTTCTATTCTTTATTTCTAATTCGAAGGACTTGTTTAATAATACATATATATGTCATGTAAAGTTTTACCCGAGTGATATTGATCCTCTATGTAGTGAACCATTCGTTCTTCCAGAAATGGCGAATATAGGGGCTATGCTGCTCGCTTGGTTGCCCCCTTTGTTGATTTTCGAGTTATCCGGGCTGACAGAAGGAACTGTCAACTCGGTGTCTCTCCGTCCTTCTTCGCTCAGACTCCTCTGTCTTTTACCATTGAGACGCTTAGAATCTCCACGGAGTCCTAAGTTAACATTCAAAAATACCTTCGAGGTGTCTCTGTCTTTGTCGGTAAGAGTCGTCTGTCCGTCCTGGTTGCTGTTGTTGTTTTTGGTTCGGAGAATCTCGCTGTGTCTTCGCACCTTCTGTCTGTTGTTGGTAAGTTTGATTTTCGGTTTCGGACTGTTGCGAGTGTTCGTGTCCCTTTTGGAATTGGACCTTTGGGTGTTGGGATCTCTTTTGGAGCTTGAAGCGAGTGATCTTGCAGTGGAGTTGTTTCTGTTGTCGTTGACGTAAGAATCGTTGCCGCTTATGTCCATGTAATCGTAGTCATAGAGAGCTTGTTGACCTCGGGCAATGTTGTTCATGAAAAGTGATCCTCCATTTCTGTAAGATGGTTGTTAAATTCAACTCAAATGCATGGTTCTTAACTATCATAGACATAATTTTACACGCATTAGAAAATTATCTTTAAAAGGTTCAATGCAACAACGTTACGACTGGCAATTATGGATTTACCTTCAGAAATATTTTTTGATAGCGAACAGACTGATTATTGTTATGAGGATACTGATCAATGTGTAACACTGTTGTGAGACTCACCTCTTATTGTCATGCTCTGCAGGGGAAAAATCTTCCCTCAGCCGCTGACTTTAGAAATACATCAGAAAAATTTAATATTAAAGAGAACTCAACGAATTTTTACAATTTGAACAAGTTTCAAAATGCTGATCGTTTTTCGTGCTTAAAATAAATCAGTTAAGTTTGATAAGAACCTTGTTTTTATATGAATTCAGGCGTAATGTTTGGTCCTTTCACTTCATGTGATCATGGATCTGGCAATGATTATAACTATTTCTTTAAAAGGGCTGTCTATGAGGTCAAATACCTTGCATTTCACTGAACATACTTTTTTTTTGACTTGTTACATTATAAGGTTTGGCAACCTTTAATAGTCAGGTTTTTTGTCAGATTTTTAAAATTTAGGACTGGGAAATTCTGTTTCTGTATATGCGATGTTTTAGTATAATTAAATAATAGATAACAATTTAGACATTAAGTTTCAAAATATGATGTTCTCAGTGTCCACCTAAAACTTTGTAACTTGTCAGTTTAATTAAATTCCATTTGAGCAACGGTAGGTATATTACTTTCAGTCATACATGGGCAAATAGCAAGCTTTATATATAGTAGCTTTTGTTTTAGGTCGGAGGAATTTTTCTTAAATTTCAGTATATCATTCATTAATTCAACAATTTAGTTGGACTTATTATTAGCTTACTGTTTTTGCAGCTCTTTCATCTTTCGGCGAATAAGGCAACTGAAATAGACGAGAATGATGGTAACAATGAACGTCACAGCAACCAGCACACCAATCAAAATCTTGGCGTTCTCGGGAAGGTCAGAGGTTACGGGGTCATCAGCGGTAGGGTATTCGTACATTGACGGCTCTGAAAATCATTCTTATTTCTAACAAATTTGTTCATTTTATACAAACAAAATTTTCAATGATGATAGAATTCAAGAGAAGCAAGAATTTTTAAAGGAGATATATATGTTGTTGTTGTTTTTTTTCCAAACATTTGAAATAGGTTTTATTTTTTTTTCATTTACGTGAATTTTTAAGTTAAAAAAATAGTATTTCTGAATAACTATCCTAGACATGGGTATACTTCTTTCCTCAAAGTGATTATTTTTTAAATAAATATTGCTGTTCTGTTTCAAGGTTATCTAGCATGGCATATTCTTACTTGCACAATATGGCCGTGATTCAAAATTCCAGTTTCCATCATCTTGGCACGTGATAACACTTTGACCTTGTATTTGAAGGTCGTCCACGCAGGTAAGTGTCACTTCCGTTCCTGGTGTTCTGTCGTAAGTTGAAAGGCGTAGTTCGTACTGATTTAATGACGTAATTACGATTGGATCCAAGGCAAAGGGGTTTAAACGTGGACAAACAACTGAAATATAATCATAGGGCTTATAATTTTATAGTCTTTTGTAAAAAAAAAAAAAAATAAAAAAATAAAAGAGAATTTATAATCAAAAACAAACCGAAAAGAATCAGTTTTTTCAAGATTTTTTTTTTTAATTTTCAAAGAAATTAATTAAAAGTACTCCGAATGGTTTATTGATTAAATGGTAATTTATTAAGTTTGATTCTTTATACGACTTACAATAAGATTTTCATATCTAGATAGAGTATTTAAACTGTATTTTAAAAATAATCTGTTTAAAATGTTCTTGAACATTTTTTAAATCAATAATACATATTCATATCAGGCGTATATTTCCTACACTTGTAATAAATTTTAAGAATTTTTCTTTCCATAATCATAACAACATGGGTAACAAAAACCGATTCTTTTCATTGAATAAAAGATTGATAGAGCACACTACCATTGACATCCAAAGTAAAGAAATTGCTTTCATATGGGAGTATTTATGCCTTTTGTACCATTGCAAAAGAATGAAATGGAAAGTAGGTCAAGGTGATTCGAAATGAATGTCCTTTTAATATGTTTTTATCTGTCTTTAATTTTATGTCAAAATTCTAGATATGCAGAAGATAACAAGATCGGGTATCTTAACGAGATGCTCTGCACTTTTCAGTAACCATATTTGAAATGGTATCGTAGAGAGCATGTTTGAGAAATCTTCAGTTAAAAGGCCAAATGCTATAAGTTGTAGTTAAGTAAGACTACGTTGATCACATGCAACCCCAATTGATCTTCTGTAATATATAGAAAAATGTTATCATTGAATGAGTTTTAATTACATTCAGGGTTTTTTTTTTCTTTAAGTAAAAGTATTTCACTTGGAGTACAAAACTATGAGTAATATTATCAGAAACTATGCATTTCTGACTTTTGCCCTTTCATGCAATTTGTAGTATATTGCTGATTGTGCGTAAGTGTAAATTACTTACACCCAATTTTAATAACTTCTTATAGACATGGAGACTTTTATTTTACATACAAGTACAAGCTCCAATGAACCAAGGGCTCGTAATGACAGAACTCAAGAGTATCTTTGTACCGAAGAAGCACACATTTATTTTGCAGTACTATTTTAATGAAGTTGTAGGTGCAAGTTTATCGACTGTTATGGGGATTTAACGTATTGACTTATTCATATGAGCGCAATTTGAATTTACAATCGCATTAAAACGATTTCAATAAACAGCAACTCTGCAATAAAGCAGCATAATCTCTTAAAAGATCGTATTCGTTTCGAAACTCCCAAACCCTTCTGAACGTATTTTCTACTTATCATAATCAAACATCCTTTAATATTGAAGTTTTTTTTGATAAGCACTTGTTTTTCAAAAGATTTTTTTCTGGTGTAATAGTTCACCCTTCCCTGGTTATATAAATGAGACATCTTATATTTAAGCGGCGTAGGGTACAAATAGATGATGTTGATTTTGACATTAAGTAAAGATTAAACCAACCCAACCCAACCCAACCAAGTTGAAAACATCCCCAATGTTTTTGATTATATTGCGTATGTTAAACAAAACTTTAAGCAATGTTCAATATCACCTTTTCTATACTGTTTTTTTCCCTTTTATTCTTAACAACGTGACATAGGTTCACATTAGCTCCCTATCAGTAATTAAAGTAAAGTAGTAAAGTCATTCTAAAGCACAGTACACGATGTTGATCATATGAAAATAAAATGTTGTTATGATTCATGTAATGTACCGTTTAGTTTATAAACTGGGTTTGTGTTAATGCTATATACATTTTTTATTTTAAAAAATGCGATTGTCTTTAAGAAAATAAGAGAGATTAAGGTGTAGTAGATGAAAGTCATAACAAAACTAGTTTCCTTTGAGTTTTTTTTTATTTTTCTGAAGGACTCATGACAAGACGGTTTTCATTATTTGTATACAGACAAAGGTGAGGTAACCCGTATTTTTGGCTATCTTATTAAGTTGCGCATGGGTAATATATATATTTTTTTTTAGCAAGAGAAATAGTTTTTTTTTTAATTTAAATACGAGAATAATAATAATTATCCACATCCGAACGTTAAAGAAATGTGTTGATCTGAAAGCTTTCAGTAAACCAAAAATCAAACGTTGATAAAAAATTCTGAAATTTTGCAAACTTGTTTGCTATCTTTTCAAGTCTCATGCTACTTTATTTATCATTTATTACAGAACTTAAAGCTTTATTTTAGATTTAATGCATTTAAAAATGGATGTGAATATAAATTCAAAATGTCTAATACGCTTTAGCAATTTTAAAATACAACGTCCATTAAATTATGACCTGCAGAAGCACAGAGATACAATTTTGTTTATTAGGTTCAAAAATTACACGTTACGGGATTCTGATTAACAAATGGGCGTTGCAAATTGATGTGAAAAAAGATAGCGGTATGTTGACGTGACTTAAAATCTAACGAAGCAAGATACTTTTGATCTAAAATTGATGTACACCAATGGTGTTTTTATTTGTTGATCAATTTGACTCGTCAAATGTTTAATCAATATTGAAATTCAACTCATGTTTACCATGGATATTGTAAATAAAATGTAAATTTTCATGTATCGTTTCATAAATGACGATGTTTTGAACTCCTAGGCGACAAAACTTATTATTTATTAAATTGACAGAGATATATTAACTTGATATCATTGGATTCAGACGGACCTTATACTTTATCAAACAAATAGCATAAAATATTCCATTTCACTGTCTGTTCTTAAAATTTAAAGAACAACTTAATCGTAATTTTGGACGTTAATATTGGACTAACATTCAATCGCTTTTTTCTAAAATAGCATTCGAGATGAGAACCTATAAAGCAATGTTTGAGTATTATATTACTAGAATAAAAACAGGAAACCAAGTTGTATTAGTGTATAATGAAAAGCCAATGAAAAAGAAATATTTTGCAAAAAATATACCGGTATATGCATCTCTACTTTAAAGATAGACAGAACGATGCTCATTTCTTATTGATGTAAATACAGAACATGGCTTTGTTTTAGAAAAAAAACTTACGACTTGCGACCAAAAGGTTAATCGCTGATAAGCTATTACAGGTTTTAACTAAATAAAGGTATAACATAATACCAAGCCTTCAATTGTTCAATGTCAATTGTTCTTGTTGGGGATCACTCCAGGAGTCCGACTAAATTTATGACTTTGTGGTAAGTTCTTTCAAAAAGCACACCCGGACCGTACATTCCCCTTAACTGTCTTTTAAATTGTTAAATATCTCTTGTTGTGGTTCTTACATATACAAGTAGTTGTTTCCAAATCTTGAATTTTAAACCCTTTTCTAATTTTTCCCCGAATTTGAAAGTACTCCTTTTAAATGAAGTTTATATTTATTGATTTTCATCAAGTTTAGCATAGTTTCTCTCTACCAACTGCATCAAATCATATATATGTACATATACAACGTATTTTATTTTCAATAGCTATGACCCCCATGTTAACTGCACCTCTAATGTATTCTGCCAACAGAAAACCTTGTAGTTCAAATTCATTCTGAAATGATACATTCATCATATAGGCCTGGGTCAAAACGTTATGTTTTAGGTTTCGAATGACACCATATTTAAATCAATCTGATTTATTCCCATACATGTACATCTACCATCCTAACATTTTAGTAAATGCATCAAACCATTCGACGTCCATCTCTGCAGTATTCTTGACGCCATTCGCCCTGTTATGTCTAATTTATTCTGCAACCGACAACGCTTTAATCCCAATGAAGTCTGAAATTTTACACCGACCACAAAAGAGCAAAACGTCTTGAAGGAGTAATCCCCAGAATCGTTTCGGTTAAATAAACTGTAAAATCTTTTGGGATTAAACGACCGTTGACCCTAAAAGATTATCATTGTGAGTATAAAATCGTAAGATGAGGAGAAAGGTTGTAAATGTTTACTTCAGTTGTCATGTTTTCATGTGGGTATTAAGGGGGATTAAAAAAAGCGAACCTTATCATAGAGTGAATACTATTCACATGAAGTTTTTGAAGATGCAGATAACAGTTTAGATTTTAAATCACAAGATAAAACCAGTAATAACTTAAAAACTAGTACAACCCCTTTCCAACTTTTTTGATACTAAAGAATTGGACCCGGGCAGTTAAGAATGTTTTACATGCTATTAAGGTTTTTTTTAAAGTTTATCTCTTATTTTATTAAAGGTGTTAATTATGAATATGATATTCATTTCTGTCTGTGTTTTTTTTAAAGTATTTCTCTTACTTTCGTGTTTGTGTCAGATCAAATGAAGAAACATTTCAAAAGGTTTATTTAAAAATATTATTTCTTTTTAACAAATACATGTAATATCAATGCTTTATTTCATTGAAACGTTTTATTATTCGTTGTGTTACATTATAATCGATGTTTTGTGATATCGTAAGAACTAAGTTACTAACAGCTGTCTTCAATGTTCTATCTGAATTCAGAATTTGTCATATGTCACACTTTTATTTTGTTTTTGTTTTTGTTTTGTTTGGTTTTGTTTTTGTTTTTGTTTGTTTTTTTTTTTTTTTTTTTGGGGGGGGGGGGGGGGGGGGGCTTGTGTTGGGTCTTTTTCGGGGGGGTGGTATTTTATGTTGTTTTATCACTTTTTTTCTTTTTGGTCGTTTAACGTCAAATAAATAAACTTCTAGTGTTAATATTAGCAACACAAAATTATAAACTTTGTTCCGTTGACACAAACTTACCAAAAACCCTATATTTAAAGGTATAGAAAAATACTTAATTCTTAAAAGTTATAGATTTTGGTGTTCTTTTTTCTTTACAAAATAAAAGTTTATAGTTTAGAACATTTTTCCATAGATTTAAAGAAGATTTGTTGTTTAATTTGTTGACCAAAAAAATATCTAAATTTTGAGACGTTAACATTCCAATCAATTAATAACAAAAATTTGATCTACTGCATGACCGATTAAGAAAATTTCACGTTCAATAAAAGATATAAAAATACTGGCTAAGTTCGATTTAAAAAATAAATATAAGGGTAGATGAATATTTTCCTATCGATAATTATAGATTATCAACGTGAAAAAAATAAATAAATTAACAATAAGTATGTCGACTTACCCGTCATTTTTTTCTCTCGATAACCACAAATTCCAGATAATCCACTAGAAAGATGTCGTTTTCGCTTTTAGAGATATGTCTAAATGTATTACTTTAAACGTATTAGGTGTGAGACTGATAGCAATCTTTTGGCTCTTGAATTTTAAATTTTTCTAGATGGTCCGATAACGATTGGCGCGAATACACGCTTTGAAGTTGAAGCGTTTTTCCCCAGTATTTATAACCGTGACGAGGTTTATAATTATTCAATAAAAATTCACTACAAAGTTTTTGAAACTACCCTAATTTTTTGGCGGAGTGTATTGAAAGCCATATGAAATATATTTTCTTTTTCGGCAAATAATTGTCGATGGGGCCTTTTAGTAATGTAGAATTTTTTGAAAAGAAAAATGTTTTATTTGGGCGATAAATTGAAATGAAAGAAAGGAGTTGAAAAAAAAGAAGTCATTAGAAATATTTTGTAAAGTGCATGGTGACTATCAAAAGGTGATGAGCCTTTTTATGATGCAAACATCTTTTGTTGAAAATTAGCGTCAAGTATAAAAATTCACAAATCACAAATCATTAGATGTGAAAGCATCACAGAAAACTGTCAGGGTTTTTAAGGCCTTTTACCCTATTAATTATTTTGAAATTTCGTATAGACAAGGTTTTCTGGTCTAAATGGATCACCCACATTTTTTAAAAAAAAAGTTATATCTTTAAATGTTTCATATAAGGCAGATTTTACTATTTTCAGGCTGACTTACAATTTCCTCATACAATATTAGAAATTCTCACACTTTTTTCTAAGCCTTATTAACCTGCACTATTATCAAAATCACATTTTTACAGCAACAATCTTTAACATTAACGACGACTGGAAAAGTCATCCGTTGTAAAGAATATTTTAGATTTGCAACGGAATACATTAATTTCCGAAAAGGAAAAGTACACGATACTCTTCTCAAATTAAATTTTATAAATGTTATCCTCCTAGCATAAGTTTAAGACTGTTAACAATATAAAAATATGCATAGTCTTTGTAATATTATTCTCTCTTTATACAGATTTTTGGCAGTCAAACAAACTGCTGTGTTTAAGATATATGACATTTAATTTGCATTTAAAGTTAAAACTTAACTTAAAAAAAATTATCGCCATACAATTGCAAAACAAAAACAACAACTAAACATTCGTCGAAGCAATTGTATTTTTATTGTACAGGAAAGTGTTAACTAAATCAAATACATTTTTGTAGTACTAATAAAAACTCATTTTAAAATCATGTTAAAGTTTACAGGAATTTAAAAAAAGACATATACCAACGTGCATTATATTAGATGATATTTCATTACAAATGATAATGAAATTATGAACTCTTTTCGTTAGACAATTATCACATTATTTGAAAAAAAAATCATTCAGATAAATTAAAAATCTGCATTAAAAAAGCTATTTTCAATTTATATCTTGGCCATCAACATTAAATATTTTGATAAAGATAAATAAAAAAGAGTATTTTGTGTCTGAAAATATATATTTGTGTACAAGATAAATGAAGCATGATAGGTTCACCTATTGTTTGTTCGAACATAAAATTTTGCGTTTTGTTTTAAAGATCAAATAAAATTGCAGACCTTTGACGGAGTAATCTAAATTTTATGATAAAAGTTGACAATAATACTTTTTTAAGTAAATCGAAAATATTCATCCCAGAATATTGTTATTTCTATCATTATTTTAAAAGTTATTGGATATAATGTAATGTTGTAACTATTTGAAACTCTATTTTCAAGTAAAAATTCTCAACAAAAACTGCCATTTTCAAAAATATAATTCTTTATCTTTTAGCTCCGGGAGAGGATTTTTACGTTTAACGGAAGAACAACAAGATAGAAACAATATACAACAAAAAATGTCTCAATGTGGAACACGTACGTTAAATGCAGATTGCATTGCGTAAAAAGCACTTAAAATATTAAAGCACAATTTGTAAAAAATCGTTTCATCAGTGGAAGGTGCGCTCTTTTTAAAAGGAGGTTTGTTTTGTGTCATTTAGCAGCCGCCGGTAGGTGGTGTAGATCTTGTCGAAGTTGTCGTTGTCCAATCCGTTTAACTCCCTAAAAACAGAATGATGGTATAAAGGTATTGCTAGAACATGTTTAACTCCCTAAAAACAGAATGATGGTATAAAGGTATTGCTAGAACATGTTTAACTCCCTAAAAACAGAATGATGGTATAAAGGTATTGCTAGAACATGTTTAACTCCCTAAAAACAGAATGATGGTATAAAGGTATTGCTAGAACATGTTTAACTCCCTAAAAACAGAATGATAATATAAAGGTATTGCTAGTGTTTTGCTAGGAAAAGTAGCCAGTTTCATCCGGATCATTAGCTCCAAATCGTTTACTTATTGATAATTCACTCACTAACGGTAAAATGATTTCCCCAAAAGAACTCTTGCTTGAACATTCCAACATTTGCAATGGTTCATATTTAGGTAATTGACCCCAGCTTGTATAGGCATGTATATTTCCTCAAATACAACTTTAGTACGGCAATTTATTTACGACACTGTGCATAATCTGTAAAGTAATTATGCGGTTATAACATGGATAGGATATGCATTTTTAAACATCAAATTCATATCTATTTATTTTCTGACATTCCTTTGAAATCTATGATTGTATAAAAGCAATGTTTACTTACTGTCGGAACTCTCTTTCCATAATGTATTCCTGCTCCGGAAGTTGTGATGCGGCAGTAGTGATATTAATCTGACGAGTACGCTCAATCTCAATTCCTCCACCCATCGATCCCATAGCTCCCATAGTTCCCATTGACCCCATATTGGCCCCCATGACGTCAGCATACCCGTCTCCCCGATAGGCGGCGTTGCTGTAGCCCATGGATCCCGATCCCGATTGATAACCGGCGTCCATGTTCATCATGTTTTCATGGCGGAGAGCCTCAAGTTCGTAGTTCCGGATGTCTTGTCCCTCCCAGTCGGTTTCCAGTTCACGCAACTTCCGGTCTATTTGGTCATTTGGAACGCTGTTGAAAAAATATCATTTTAATTACCATTTACAACCTTAAGAAATTTAGAGATAGCAAATGAGGATGGATCTACGCTAAGTTGCTTTAAGATCCCTGAATATACATAGACTCATACTTTTAAGACCCTACATTTACGTCACAAGATTAAAATGTTTTGTTAAATTGTTTGTATCAAAAGATATGTCTGAATATCAACATAGCTTAGTGGTTAAAGAATCGGGCTTTTGAACTGCATAAAATGTTTTTTATTGACTGTATTGCGTTTGTAAACTATGATTTTTTATCCCAAATTGTAGCCTATTTGACCTAAATACGGTTTAATAACAACCTTAAACGCTTAGATAAGAACGATAATATGATAGTTGATATGATAGTTGCATACAGGAAATTAATCATACCCTCGCAATGATTCCACCCAGGCCCTCGGCAGTTTCATATCCCTGCAAAGAAAACAAAATAATATTGATGACGTCAAACAATATTAATTTAGAAACATATTCGACATCTGAACGTGTGTGGCTATATCATTTTATCAAACTGGGTATGTTTTAACTATGAATGCTACATTTGTAAAAGCTGTTTACAGCCGTATAATTTTTTTCGTTGCTAACTATGAAAAAAATCCTATCTGCCTAAATGTGGTATTTTGTTTAAGGAAACAAATATTTAAGCCTTATCTTTTTGTCAATCTTAAAGTTTATCTATCTTATAGTTTCTGCTAGTCTTACAAAGCGTACATGAATGCTAATTTTTAGGTATATTCAGATGTTTCATTGACGCAAAAACTCAACAAAAAAAATATTTAGGGGGGGGGGGGGATAAAAATTGCCAGGGTACCTGCCATTTTTTACGCGTCGGGTAAGCTGGAGCCACGCCCTTTTTTTAACGAAAGGTAAAATGCTACAGTGTAGATATGAAAAGCCTTTTAATCAGTAGGTAAAAACTATCGTTTTTACTCAGCGTGTGACTCAGCCTCATGCATGGACTGTAATGAAGGGAAGATTGTGCTGCCCTCAATATATGTCATTTATCAAGCCCACATAGATCTACGGTATGCATCTACATCCTACACTAGAGGGGGAAACGGGCCCGAAATAGAAAAATATAACGCAAAAACTTGTTGGAACGGATTCAACGTATGTACGAATTGAGCTTTTATAAAATCTAGAAAAAAAAAATTTGCATGATTATAAAGATTTTTGGAGCCAATTCAAGAGATTTTACGATTTAAGCTAAGTTTGCCCAAATCTACAGTAAAAAAAAAAAACATTTAGAAAAATAGAAATTTCACACAGCCTTTCGGAATGCTATTCAATAGAATTCAGGCTAAACGAATAATGGATAGATATAAAAATTGCAGGGAGAATTGAATTTACAAATGCAAATATATTTCATGTTCTAATAATTATGTCGTTGGATGGTAATTTAAATGCTATTTCGACTGAATCACTTTGAAGAAAAAAAATCCACGCTTTTTCGTAATACATAATATAGCGATCGTGAGAAGAGGACTACAGATAAATGCAAAGTGACATATGTTTAATCATTCATGCTTAATATGTATTATTACCTGCTCACTAGTCATTTAATTGTCTTCATATAAAACTTAAAAAAAACAAATTAAATCTTTGATCATGCAAACATGTGTGCATTATTAAATACTTCAACATTGTTTCTTCATTTTTGATGATGGAATGAAAGAAACGAGTAAACAAATTTATAGATCTACTATGGATATTGACAATGTATGAACTAATTGAATAGAATTAATGTGTACTAAAACTTGTGACTTGCATTGTACATTTTTACAAATATTATGTATTTCTATAACTCTTTTGATAATACACTTGTGAAAATTTAATTGTCTTTTTCTTTTCTTTCTTAAGCGCTCGGACCCAGATTAAAAAAATGCAAATCTTTTGCATTTACTGGGATTAACAAACCGAGGTGCTGTGTTATGATGGTCGCCAACACAACAAGAACCTGCAGCATGCAATAACCCTGGGCGTCAGGAAGAGGTTAAATTTAAGTTGTAGGCCATCTCTGTCACGCTTTAGTGACGATTCACATGCATTTAATTGTATATGGACTTTTTGCCAGTATCTTACATCTGGAACATTACTCTTCAATAATTTTCAATTCTCAGTCTCACTTTTAAAATTTAATAAATTAAATATATAAGTATGTTAAATAGTAATAAATTGAGATTATGATAAAAAGTGGGCGATGGTTTGTTTGGTGAACCGCGTGGGGTCTAGATAAAAATATGAAATATGAAAATAATTTCGACGGGGCGTAAATCATCAATCAATTTTACTTACACTTCGTACAGGTTGTCATAGTCGTACTTGTCCAGTTTGTCCCACTCCTTGTTAAACGTCCGGAAACTGTGTACCGAGTCCACGTCTGTACTTCTGTGGCTGGTGAAAGAGAGAACGACAATCAAAAACCGTCATAGTTCCGGTTTACAACATATCAAACAACTTACGATATAAAAATGTACTCTCTTTGTACGTTACTAAAACTAAACTAGGTTTTGTACCAATGTGAAGATCTTATCTCGTTTTCTCAAAGAAACATCAACTATCATTAGATTTGATTGAATTACATAGACATGTAACTAAATATCGAAACAAGACAATTAAGTAAGAGAAATGCACGACTGTATATTGACATGACATGACATAAATCTTAGAATAATAAACCAATTAAACTCTAAAGTGTTGACAATACACTTATTAAGCATTGGCTTTGTAAAATATGGAGTTTGGTTTACCTAACAGTTTCCATTTCTCGCATCTTAGCCGCTCCGATTGCACCGGCAGTCTTCTTGTGCTTACTTCCGGCTGCTCCGCCGCCGCAACATGGGCAACAAGGAAGTGGGCACAAGCAACACAAAATGGGCAGCGCCAGGAACAAAAAGGTTGCTAAACCGGTCAAAATTCCCGCCAATATAGCAGTGTCCTCGTGACTTAATCCTCCAATTGCTGGGGCTGTTGCTTGGACGATGGGAACTGTGTCAATTTTATCCACAGTGGCTGGAAATTATAATTTTGTGGTTAAAATTATTACTAATTTGAAATGAGAATGATTGTAATTTCTATTTCACGATTACAAGTGTTTGCATATGTTAATGTAATTTACATTTACCATGAACTTCATATAACATGTCATTTTGTAAGAAAATGCCCTTTCATAATTTTCTTTTTATTGATCATTAGTTCTTTAAGTCGATCATTAGCAACAAACAATTTTAATGATGATATTAATACACAAAAGATAAATGTTGGCGATATAGTTGGACTTTTAACACAGTACTGTAATAACACAGAATCAACTTATTTAAATACTAGTATGTAAGTCATATTCCAACTAAATTCTACTCACCAAAACCCCCACTGCAGACACACGACGGATCGGCCATAAGGTCGGCATAGTTGTCAAACAGGTCCGCTAAAATACGGAACAAAGTTTATTACATAACGCTAACGTTAGCTTATATATTCATATACCGTATTTTTTTAATTTCCTACCCAGTAAGTTCAGGTTTTACAATATTCATGACTCGTTGGTTTATAGCCATAAGTTAGTTGTAGTATAAATTTACAAATGATTCAATAAATTAAATAAATGATTAAATAAATGATTCAATTACACTCTCTCTCTCTCTCTCTCTCTCTCTCTCTCTCTCTCTCTCTCTCTCTCTCTCTCTCTCTCGCTCTCTCTCTCTTACACACACAAACAACAATCTCCCCTTCACACACAAACAACAAAATCATATCTAAACACCAGCCTTGTACACAATCTAGGCTGCAATAACGAATGAACATGCATTTGTGTAACATACATTAATTTTTCAGGTTTACATTTTCAAATTAAATTCACTGCAAGATAAGACGCTAAATAGTAGATCCTGATCTTGTTAATGCCAAGGGTAGGTCATTAGAAAACTATTAAAACATATCTTAGTAATCCATCGCGTCTCTCACCTTTTAACTTTATATATGTGTTTTATTTAAAGAGATATCATTTCCAAAATGCACTTTAGAGACTAAAAGCTGAAATTAGACCCAGGGTCACCGCGAGGAGTAGTTCAGGATACAGTGTATTCATTCGGGTTCAAGACTGTCACATGAGCCGTCAATGAAATATTTACGATAATTATTGTATTTTTTAATTTTCAAAACTTTAGTCAACGCGAATGGTGTCAAAGGGAATGCATTTTCACATTGTAGGCACGTAATATGAGGATTATGTGTGAGAAATGCATGTGATATTAAGCATCTTTAATAGTAAAAGTTAAATTTCAGAATGCATTATAAAATAGATATTTGACATACTTTGCTTGCAAGCATGATGAATTTTATCAACGAATGCACTTTAAGATTAAGATAATATATCTTTCTTTCTTTTTTTCTTTTTTTTCTTTTTTTTTTTTTTGGGGGGGGGGGGGGGGGGGGCAAGGGGTAGTCAACTGAAAAATGTCTACTTCTGCTTATGAATTTACAATGTATCAAGAATTATTGCTTAAACCAAAGCATCCTAACAAATAGAGTTGAGTTGATTTTTGGGGGGATAGTTCATCTATACATGTATTCTGTGTCTAAACATTTGGATTCCTAGTTCCTTTAAATATTATTCTTTCTCAGCAAAAAAATAGATGTATAAACAAAACAAAAGATACAGAGAAAATGTCTTATGAAGTTCCCATACCAACGCCCAACACGTTTCAATTATGATCTTGAAACGACATTAATTACAGGTAAAAAAAAAAAAGAAAACTCTGAAAGTTTGTTAATGAAACAATTAAAACGCCATGTCTTTATATCGACTGCAAGTCGTCGGTGCACTTGCTTTTGTCACCAAAAACAATGGCCCCCGGGGATCACGTTAACAGAAAGTCAGACAGACGTTAACCTCACAAAAACAGATGTGTATCGCGGAGCGAAATCGGCCCCGGGGGTGAGAGGCCGGTCCGCGAGAGAGAAAGAGAGATACACAAGGGGGCAGGTGTCACGGGAGATATGGATTTCATTAATTCAATTTACCGTAAAGGCATGTGAGAGTTATTGAGCGTGTTAAGTTTAGGGAGAGGCTCTCTTTGTTTTTGATAATGAAGTTAACGGATTTTTGTTTCCGCTGGTGTTGGAAAGGGGGGGGGGGTGTTGAGAATTGGTGTATTTTTATTTAATTGTTGATTTTGTAATGCTTGTAATATTTGTAGAATTTTAATAAAATTAGTCAATCTTTTCGTCTGCTTTTGTTGATACAGTATATTAGAAATTCGTTGACATGTATATTTATTTTTTTTTCGCAATAACCATAATAACAAGAGTAAATGAATAGACTTGATATTACTTCCTTGATCTTTCATCATTGAAAATACGGTTTCTTTTTTTTTTATCTTTTTTTTATTGGACAACCTCATTACTTGGATAAACATATTAATCAAAGGTCGAAATTACACTGACACAATCAACGTTATTTACGTGTGCTAATGTTAAATGAACCGGTTTACAGCTTATTGTTATGAAGATAGGTATAAATAATTAAGACATCTCTCTCTCTCTCTCCCTCTCTCTCTCTCTCTCTCTCTCTCTCTCTCTCTCTCTCTCTCTCTCTCTCTCTCTCTCTCTCTCTCCCAACCTACTACATACTCACTACAGTTTAAAATATGTCAAAAACTAAGTTCGTGCCCAAAAATAGTTGTCAAACAAATATTCGCAGCAATAATTGTCGCCTACAAAATATTGGGTTTCCGATGTGTGTTAATTTCTTTTTATGTCATAAATGATTATATGAAAGAAATTATAAATATAAGATGGATGCAGTGATTATTTTTGCTGTCGTAAAGTCTATATATCGATGTTTAATTTTAAAATATAAGGTAGTTCAGAAATATTTCTTTTACCCTAGAAAACATGAAATAACTCTAGCCCCGTTCTGTCTGAAAATTCACCTTTTAAAATAGTATACATGATAGCCTTAACCTAATAATATTTAATAAGACAGAAGTAAACAATATATTACTTGTAATTCCAGATATGTTGAAACTAAAATCCTTTAATTTTTTACAAAAGATTTTTTAATAGAATAATTAGATAAGAAATAGCGTAAATACTCACAGACAAGAAAACTTTTTGATCCGTCAAAATTCATCTCGGAATTAACAAGTTTGCACTATGGCGTTACATCGAAATATGTGTTTTAGGTCCTCATCGGCAATGTAGTCAGCTGACGAAACATTGTTTTATTGCAAACATACAACCATTACCAGATTCAGGGGCCCACGAAGGGGTAGCCAACCAAATACGGGCGTTTTTAAGATAATCAAAAATATGAAATTAAAAGCTTTGAACAAGCGCTTGTTCTAGATAATAGTTTCAATCAGTTATGAGGGAAATGAAAGCGTTAGTTTGCAAAATTGGAAAAAAATATTTCTTATTTGTCCTTTTTTTAGTTTTTCATATTCCTCTGCGCATGCCTCGGGCGAAATCGCGTTGATGTCTCATCCCATGTGACTTCACGATAATTCTCTATCCAAGTCGAGATAAAGGGAATACCACCTTGCCCACCGGTCATACGAAATAGTTAACGCTCGATTCACGGCACAGGTAAACGTGCCTGTGCCAGAAGATTAAAATCTGACCCAAGGTTTTCTTCTCCCGAGTTAATGAGACTCTCCTTTTGTTTCGCTGTGAAAGTTCACCTTATAAGTTGTGTACATACATGTACATGTACATTGTACAATCATGTTCCTGAGTATATATTTGTGATATGTATATGTAGCAAATTGATTAACTAAAAGTTTTAATTTCCTTAAATATACATATAATATAGGTGCTGTTAGCTCATTGATATAGTAGTTTTCAAACGAGAGTGGTAAAATTTCATTGATTTCTTTTTTTTTAGGAAAAATAGAAAGTAAAAAATAAATGTTAAGTTAAATATAATTTAAAAGTCTTTAAAAATAATATTTGGGAAATATATACATTCAGATTAAACTGATTAATAAGTTTTACAAGTGTGTCTAAAATATTAATTAGGTAATTAATTATCAAAATCAAATTTATTGTTATCATGATCATAATAAATGACCTTGTACATTCATGCACATGTAAGAATTTGAATGGCTATTTCAGTTTCACGTGCATTTTATTGCAAATTGCGACACCAGTCCTCAGTCTATTAAAGTTTATGTATCTATAAAGCTTTTATGAACAGACATGTACATGTCAATTGATTATCAACAATATTTTTTTTATAACACATGTGCCTGTTCAGTGACCGACACCATTTACACTATATACCGCTACAGGTAAATAAAGGTGAAAAAGAAAAAATAGGGCGTCTCTATATAAAGATGTATAAGATTTTACCTGTTCACACCTGTCATTTGATACATACCTGTTGATTGATACATGTGTTAATGAAAGCTGACACCTCTTTGTTGTCTGTGTGTGTGTTCAGACCGGTTAAAGTGTTCAAACTCATAAAAAATAAAATGTATGGTCAACATAAATCTACATTTAGTTAGATTTGACATTGATATTATCATTTTTGTATGTAGAAGATATATAGAAACTGTATCTGTTGGTCTTAATGGCTTTTAATGCTACAGTGTGCCTCCATTCATGTACCATAGTGTCCTTTCCGATATATTTCATTTTATCAAATAAAATATACAACATGACTATTTTAAATATATCGGAAAGGCCACTAGCTAGCGATTTGTCTTGTGGTCGAGGGAAAGCCGCTTGTTTGAATCTAAATGGATACTCAAATATGCTTATAAAATGCATAAATAATTTTTATGTATATATGAAATTATCATATTAAAACCGATGGAATCAACCTATGTACCTTTAACGAAATACATTATTTTAGTTTTAAAGACATGGTTTTTGTTGGCTACAATCTATTAATTGGTCAAATTAGTCAAGACAAAATATTTTAGCTATATGATTTACATATTTTCTTATCCTTTCATACAGAGCTCTTCTTCTCAAAGAGGCAAATAAAATAGTTTAAAAAATGATCTAGACAATCAAACCGTCCTTTAAATTTGCAATGATTACACACGCGTAGCATTGTTTCTGAGTGTGTGTGTGTGTGGGGGGGGGGGGGGCATCAAAAAGAAAGTGGGAGGGAAACTTTTCAACATCATAAAAATCCAAATTCGGGGGAGGGGGGAGAGAAGTGTACAGTACTAACTTCAATTTTACTGTTATTTTCCTTCCTTTCTTTTCCATTTTTACATCCTCCAAAAAAGTGGGGTTTTTGGGGTTTTTTTTTTTTTGGGGGGGGGGGGGGACTTGTTGATTCCATTTCTATATAAAAATTTAAGAAAAATTGTGGGTCCCCTCCCCTGTAGCTACATGTACGTGCCTGGATTGAATGACGCATGATACAGAAACGATGAACACACAAAATAACTTTCGATATAATAATAACTCATTCACACAATATCTCATGTATTTATGTCAATTCATAGATACACAACTCCCTCCAAAAAATGCCTGTCATCTCAATAATGTCTATCAATTTGAATTCGTTTATGTTCTATTTTAAGTTCTAAGTTTATATACGACTTTTTTTTCTCGGTTATTAGGTTATGAGCCATGCAGAAAATAAGTTCTACCAAATACCATGTAGTTCTGGACAATTGTTCTGACATCGGCGTTAGCACAATTAGCATACCATCTACTTTAATTGATAATAAAATATACATAAACTATCAATTCAAATAACCTCATTTTTTTTCTCGTCATAAAGACAATTTTAGAGAAAAAACTATTTCGTGCTTGAAAATCTCGTTCAATTATTATTTTATGTCTGTTTATAAATTTACGATACGTGGATCTTATTTTTAGCGGAGGTGAAAAAAAACTGCAGACCTTGTAAGCAAAATCCCTAGATCTCTTTGATCGTTCGGTGGAAATGTGTAAGGGACGCCAGATTTGTTTTGACTTTAGTAGAATGTAAAATCAAGCAGAGGTCGTCGTCACTTAACATGATAAATTTAATGAAAAAAAAAATAAGACTGGACTCTCGCGTTTCCACCAGACCTGGAAAAAACTGGACCCCATGGATTTTTTTTTTCACACCCCCCCCCCCCCCAAACTTAAAAAACCTCGAATAATACCTCGAATAATCATTTTATGTAAGATTTAAAAATCTGGTATTAAGTACTAATTGGAGATGGGTTTAATTAAAAGAAGGGGAGTGGTGGAGTCAGGTTTAGTTGAAATGAACATCACGTTGGTATATTCGACGCTGCAAGTAATTGAAGTTCAGTATCACATGAAGTTGTAGTCGGTGTCACGTGTTGTTGTAGTCGACAGTACATATAAAGTTGTAGTCGACAGTACATATAAAGTTGTACTCGACAGTACATGTAAAGTTGTGGTCGATGTCGTTGAAGTCGACATCATGTGTATAGTAGTTGTAGGAGATTTCTAAAATATTAGTAGCATCAAAATTAACAATACGATTATTATACAAATTGTAAACCCTAAATACCAAAAAATAATTGGGTAATAAAACAATTATTTAATGCCTGAACAGTCAAAAGACCTAATTTGGTGCAGGGAACAGCTTAGCGTTGCGCACGACCAATAGATCATACTGAGTTGTTCCCAGCACCTCGGGGAAAATATTCTGGTCTATTGACTGCTCCAGCATTAAATAATTGCACATGTACAATGTATAATGTTTAATACGCAATTTTTTTAAATAGGTTATATATTTTTATGGTTGAATGTCACCAAATTGTATAAATGATTCTTTAAAGCTCTTCAATCAAACCCCGCGTTTGCGCAAACCTGCTCTTTTATCAGGTGCCATCTATTTCTTTTAAACATTTCGGTTTTTTTTACATCAAAAAATACCAGGCTTTAAAAAGGAAACAAGATAAAATTTACAAGTATTTTATTTCACATCACTCTTTAGTTTGGAATGTATATTAATGTAAAAGATAAAACGTAATCTTGTCTTCTATAAATACACGTCAACATTTCAACAAAGATAAATAATATGCATCAATTTGATTTATGCAAGTAAACTACATACATATGTATATAAAAGTAATTAAACGAATATAGACTCATGGAAGACAAAGAATTTCAAAGTGTTTCAAAAACTAAACAAAGTGCGTTGCCCTATATATAAAAAGTTCAAATTAATCTTAGTTGATGACCTTAATAACTGTCCATGACTTCACGCTAAATAAGATAAATAATTAAATTCCGATTATAATATGAACATAGCCATATGCGTTCAAAGCATTTTACTTTGTACATGTAAAGGTACATTATAAAATTAATACGTTTTCATTAAAAAGCGTTTTATTCTAAGAGTGAACAATTCACTGTGCGTTATTTAAAGTGGTTCAATTTTAAGTAAGGCTTCAAGAGTTGTCGTTCTTTTTCTGTAATAAAACTTTGCATATATTTTATAATAAAAAAAAAATAATGTATACAACTTTGACACATATGGTTGTTGTTAAATGCATAGACCATATGACATAAGTTTCCTGAGCACCATTTGGAAAGGAGCTGTATATGACACTTTTCCTAGAATTTTCTGATTATATCAATTACATGTATTATTTACATAAAATACTCGGTGGTGAATTTAAAAAGGTGTCGTTTTTCGTCAATCATATTAATATTTTTTTCCGTAAAAATATACCTCGCACACATTATAAAACACGATTTTGTAATCATTTTAAGTGCATTCAATCATAATATGTTGATGTATAAAAATATATGAAGATATAAAAAATATATTTGTTGGAATTTTAAACAATAAAAAAAACATTAAAACGTAGCATAGCCAATCTCGTAGATCCCTTCACTATAGGTCTCCCCTTTGTGACACAGAATTTCGTTGTAACGCACATGTACATGTATGCACCTATATGAAGTCGTTCTGTCTATGAAAACACTCCTGGTCCAACCGCTACCAACTTTCCTTAAGTCAATACTCAGCCTCAAGTCTGATCGAGTTTTTACCTCAAATGTATGCACCTTCCTTTTAAGGATTTGAGTTGAGGACTGACTTGAGTGATTTGAAAATAATGGTGTCAGAGCCCATCCCATTGGAAAGTCTCCTTTTCACCCCCTCCCCCTCCTCAGCTTATACAACTTTCCTTTTGATTTAAATCGCTTCCTCCTCTCCATTACACAGTTTTACCTCCTCAACATGAGAAGGCAAAGAAGAAGAATTGTTATTATACACCACGCGCTTTTCGCTCATATCGTCGTCTTCATCGCTGTCCTCGTTATTCTCCTTCGCTTCTTCGTCAATGATCGCGAACTCAAGATGCTTGTAGTACATGATGAAATTATTGACCAACACTGGCACAGAGAATCCGATCATCAGTAGCCCGGATAATGCCGTGAACGACCCGACGATGTAACCCAGCTCCGTCACCGGGTACATGTCGCCATAACCAACGGTTGTCATGGTGATGAGGCTCCACCAGAAGCTGTGGGGGATACTCTTGAACGTTCTCTCTGTCGTCCACGAAGTAGATCAATGAGGAGAAAATCAGCATGCCGACGATGAGGAAGACAATCATGAGGAGTAGTTCCTTGAAACTGGATTTCAAGGGTGTAGATTAGGATCCAGAGTCCCGGAACGTGCCGGATCAACCGGAAAATCCGGAGAACTCTAGCCACACGGAGAATCGCGATGTAGTTTATGTTGCCGTCGTATCGCATTTCCGGGTGGATCGCGTACACAATGAACTGGACGTAGTCCGGAATGATCGCAAGGATGTCGACCACGCCCATCAGTGACGTCATGTACTGGAACTTCTTCCGGGCGAATATCAGTCGTACGATGTAATCTATCGTGAAATAGATCAGACAGGAAATGTCGATTGCCAAAAAGGCGGGGTGTGTCACTTTCAATGTGACGTAATCGGTGTCTTTTGGAATTGATGCATTTTTCAGAGTTGCGTTGAATGACGCGGATGTGTTGTATGGAAATGATGACGTCACGTTTCGAGATGCGTTGAAAGTTCCTGGTTTGAGAATCTTGACTCTGTTGTCAAAAACGGGATGTGTTTCGACGACGAAACTTGCGATGGAGATGAGGACGAATATTAAGGAGATGTATCCATAAGCCTGGAATAGAAGACGCCATCATGGTTCTTAATGCATGCATGTGCAATATATATATATATAACAGATCTCAGCTGTAGTGTTGAGTATGAAGAAGATCCGGCACAACTAAAATGAATCACTTTAAAGGTTGAATAGTATATGTATCCAGGACCTAATTAACAGTTAAATTGTTTTGAATAACTCGCGGAACTTGAATCAAAGGAGTATTCACATCAACAGGTTTCACTTGGAATTCATGTTATATTGTACAAATACAGTCTATCACATCATTACCAATATGCGATGAAAATATGCAATCCATCTTTTATATATGGACACTTTTCAACATAAATAAGTTATCATGTAACTTGGTGTTCCTTGCCTGGGAGTAGAAGAACACCATGTCCTAAAATCTAGACAATAATGGTGTCATGACGATAGACGGTTCGAGATTTTTTTCCTTTATTTTATGATGGCAGAAAAGATTTTGATTAGGTTTATTATTATTTGTCTATAGTTTCGCATTGCATTATATATAATAATTGGGCTTTGGTAACCCGACATTATCCGTTTGCGTCAAGAACTCGACATTATCCACTTGCGTCCCACTTTGTATATATATATGGCAATGCGTCGAAACATTTGGACAAGCAATACAGAGTTATCCTTCTTTTTCTTCAGAGCCGATGAAATACATGAATGGGTTTATTCACTGTAGAGTAAAATGTCTCTTATTCATGTATGTGGTTAATGACAGCGGAAAAAACGTTACACATATGTTGTTATGTAGAAATGTAAACGGCGGCCTTGACTTGTGATGAGTTCAATTAACACAAGGATCTAACGAGAGAGAGAGAGAGAGTGTGTGTGTGTGTTTTACTGCCTGTATAGATGTTTACAGGTAACAACAAACATTTTTATCCCGGATTTAACAAAATCCGTGATAAATGACCACGTATATGACCAAACCAGTTATTTGGCAATCCAATCCAATTGTCTGGAAAAAATAAGAGTTTGGCGAGGACTATTAAACTAGAACATTATTTGACCGAAAACTGTTTATGGGGTAAGGCTCGGATGAGGTGGGGACATTTTACCGTATACGTAGTTTGTTGCTCAAATATATGCTAATTCAAATTTTGAAAAGGTCATTCTACAAAAGCGAGAGAGAGAGAGAGAGAGAGAGAGAGAGAGAGAGAGAGAGAGAGAGAGAGAGGGAGAGAGAGAGATTGTTTGTTGTGATGGTAGAAGTTAAAGCCTATTTAACATAAACTGAATTTTATTTCACATTCCAACTTCTATACTTTTCATGTGACATTCAGCGCTCAGCTGCTTATTGAGTTTTATTGACGGTCTGAACTTTTGCTCCTCTAAATTGTAGGTTTCCTCAAATCTAAAGTTCAGAACATCATCGGATTTCATGTGTTCCGTGTAAGCGACAATGTCACTGCCCGCCAAATGGAAGATACATCGCAAAGAGTTTGATAATATGCACGTTTAGAAAAGAATAGTTGCGCTCAAAGAAATGTTTCGCGATATTTAAAAATAAAAATTTTCCTCATTCTTCACAGGTCATTCGTGCAGTATTTTAAAGTCACGTGCATCAATGACTTCTCATTATGATCTAAATCATCATATGAAAACATTATGAAATGCAATTACACATTATTGGAATCCAGTAAGTTTCTATTTGTTACAATTTTCTACAGTGCAAGGAATATTAAAAATATGGATTGCTAGCATAAGTTTGACTTGAAAATGACAGAAAAAATCATTTGGGTGGAAAATCATTTTTTTTTTTTAAATTGTACTACTTTTCATGACAATAAGTCCCTGCGGTATTCAAACTCGGGACCTGCAGATTGGTAGATTGAAGCTACGGCCCATTGCGCCACAGAGATAGGCAACGAATATTGGCAATACAAGTTGCTGTCCTTTAAAAAAGGACTACAATACGTGGACCATTTGCATGTGTTTCCAAAGAAAACGTGAAAGCCTTAAGAATATCAGAGATTCCACCCACTCTAGTCCCCTGCTTTTAACCACCAAATTTGAACGTTGTATTACGTCTATGTATAGCCCTGACATTTTATCTCAGAATTGAATGGGTTCATACTTCTAAGACAATTATGATATATCTATTAATGAAGTTTGCATATATAGTATCAGGCATTTGGCGAATTCTACTACTGTTAACCATCTTTTATTTGCTTGCGAAAAATTTCCACGAGGTTCGCAAGGGCCTCGTTGTCGTGAATATTTCTCGCAGCGAACCATTCGTTTTCGTATGGTTGTTATAGTAAGACTGGTATGGAGAAGGCTTGTCCGCGAACATTAGTCGTAGCGAACCAATTTATCAGAAGTAAATCGCGAAATTAAGTCGTCGCGAATAATAGTAGGTTTACAGTATTTGCACACACATTACGATTTGCACTACTTTCTTAACTATGCAGTGACAGCTTTGTGTAAATTAATTTCATATTTTGATGCATTTTTCTTGGGATTTAAACTTTTATACAGTGACATAATTATTCAATCATACTTAAATGCTTAAAAATTTTTAATCGCGAAGTACTCTAGCCTCACCTACTATTAAAGTAAAGTTAAGATACATTGTATTCGGAAAACAACAAAACATTGCAAATATGCTATTTGATGCATGTTGTAGTTTCGGCATAACATTAACTTATTTCATAATACTGACATTTCATATCACATGCCGATCATTTCTTTGAAAGGAATACTTTGTTTCTGTACTGTTTACCGACAGCGCCTTTGAACTCATGTATGCATGGCATGTAATCCCGATCCCGATTCAGATAAACGTGTGCTTGCCTGGTTCCCTGAGCTACCCATTACGCACAGGAACCAGGCTAGCTCATGCGCAGGCTGAATTTTCCCCATAGCATCCGGTTTAACCTCGCTTATATATTTTCTGCGTGGACCTCAGGGTCCACGCAATAAACTGTTTCACAATGCGTTTAAATCGCCATGCTGTGACGTACTGTCAGTAAAATTATTAGTCACGGGGTGTCGAGGATCCTTAATTTTATCCAATCATTACTAAGTATGCATATATTTACACACCTTGGCAGTTCGGCTGGAGTTTGGCTTGTTCAGTATCTTCCATAACTTGGTTTGTAACTTCTCCCATGCCGTACCCTTTGACCTGCCCTTTGAACTCGTGTACTCGTCCATGGAGCCCTTCCGGTCCTTCTCGAGCTGCATCAGCGCCTCTAGCGTGGAGTTCCAGCTGTTGTAGTGCGACCAGCAGCAGCGCTGTATGATGTCATCGCTGACGCCCCAGAACTGGAAGGGAGAAAGGTGCATTCATTAGCCCACATTCTTTGATACGAATAGTTATCTTTTTCTGTTCAGATATATCAAAAAGCTGTGGGAATGTCAGCAACGTTTTATGAATGCAATTAATACCAGAACTGAAAGGGAGATATGTGCAGTCATTACTACTTATCATTAGCCCACATTCTTTGATTGGAAGTGGGAATGTGATATTAAAAATATTCAGAGATTTGATACATGTACAAACAATTTATGCAGTAGGTACATGTAAATACCAATAAATGATTACTTGTACCAGAAATTATTATTTCCTGAATCAAAAATAACTCTCGTCAGTTCTTTCAGAACGTTGATTATAATAATAAAAACGTCTGTTGGTATTACCAATAGTTCTTCCCTTGCCGCTGGACCACAGATGAAAGAAGGCAGGTGAAGCTCGCCGGTCCGCAGGTAATTCAATATGGCCTGAAATTTAATATACAGGTTCATGTATGTATAAAGATTGTCTGTAATTTGAAGTACATGAGCATGTATATGTGCATAAAATGATAAAACAAACCGAAAACTGCATGTCGAACTTGACTTATTTTACAACAATTGATACCGGTAAATAAGTACATGTATATATATTGCACCAAATATCTTTCGTCGACACTGATGCTAAATGTAGTGCGAGGGGATCATTGGATATAAAATAGTTGGAAATAGTATATATACAAAAAGTCATTATTTATCAGGTACATGTAGCACAAAAGTGACTCTAACTTAAAAAAAACATGTATGATGCTAGGACACAGTCGATACATTTAATGAATCATTAGACTAAGTGCACGTGTACTCATTTATCGTGTACAAATCAAGATGTCCTATGAAATAAAGGCGGCCATGAAAAATGGTGGTACACAAGCTAAGGCACGACGACTCGTAAAATTTGTCAGATACTATAGTAATTCTGTATGGTATCTGATATAAAGTACATAAAAAGTGCAATAATAAGAGACATTTAATAGAAATAAAATTTAAGTCCTTCGACTTTGATTCTGCTTTTGCATATATTGCTAAACTGGAAGGAGTGGGATAGAGATGGAATATGTTGAATTGACTTTGACATACATACACCGGTTATTCCTTACAAGAAAAATGGATTGAATATTAGTAAATAGTCAAATATGAGCTTGCCATGGTTTTGAATGTAACCCGTTTTTCTTTTCTTTTGTTTAAATTTTCGCTTAAAGAATAAATAAATCATGATTAAGAACAATATGATTCATTTTAAATTTACATTTGAACTTGATCTGCCTGGGTTTTAGTTTATATTATTATTGAAAAAAAATTTAATCAATTTGAAGCAATTCCGTGTAAGAATGCAATGGCACATGCAGTAAGACATGCAGAAGGCGTGGTCATTTCAGAACGGCTTTTCTGTTCCTTTTTGTGGTTAAATGGCATTCTCTGACTAACTCCAGAACTAATGGATCAAAACTAATTCTCAAGATTGCAGATATATGTGCATTTATTTTGGTACGTAAGTCACGATTTGACCTATGCATATTATGCAAAAGTTCTTATTACGCAATTTGTACGTATTATAGAGTCCCATTCCTCAAAAAAACTAGAAAAGGGGCGTGTATGTAATTCAGAGAGAAATAAAAAAGTGCAAACATTAAAAATGCGCATAAATCATTGTTTTGTTGCAGGAAATTCATTTGAGTACGGTAATACTGGTAAAGTGCAAATACGAAAGTCATCAATTCATTTCATTTTTTTTGGACTTTTTTTAACTTCCTTAAAGAAGTTTAAGAAAGCATCCATAATTACTATATACCCGGCATTAAAATTTAAAGCATTGTTTGTGTAACTTGTTCAGCAATACCGTATATACAGGAAATACCCTAGACGTTTCTTTTTGTTCTAAATAGTCTTTAAGGAAGGAAAGATGGGGTAGTATTATTTACAACAAAACGCTACCAATTGTTACTTGCTTTTAGTTGAACAAAGATTTTAAAATGAACATTTAATACATGTATGTGAGATACCAATGTTATTAAAGTTCACAATATTAGATATGCAATCGCCCTTTTTAAACTTTTCAAATTGTCAATATTTGACAATAGAATATGTGCTGTTTTGTTGTTGTTTTGTTTTGTTTTGTTTTTTGTTTAGGTAGAAACCCTTTAGAGTGCAGATTTATTTAACCGATGGCGCTTCACTCTTTTGCGCTACGTTGTTACACATCCAGATTGTGAACAAAAGTACTAATGCGAGGATACTAGAACCATTTTAACAAGACCTTGGACTTTCAGTAGAACGTTACTATCTATTTCTTGCGTCAAAACAAGTTAAAAATGACGCTGGTTTTAAGCGAAATATACACCGATTGCGTAGTCTTAGCTCAAAAGCCAGACAAATCTTGTTGATTTCAAAGAGCAATGGCCGAGTGGCCTTAAATGAAATAGACAGGTCTACGCCACATTGCTGTCTGACACCATTTCATTCATTTCATTTTATTTATTCTCATATTGTATAAAACAACATAGAGAAAATATACAATACATACAATATTAAACAAAAAGCAAGAGTGTATACTGTACACATCAACCTGGAGAGTTGACTCTCTTATTAATGATATTGATGAATTTACATAAGTTATTAATAACAGCTAATTTTTTACATGAAAATAATTCAAAAAATTTGAAAGCATTTGGTCGTCTAAAATACATTGATGGTAAATAAGCTTTTCTATATTCTTTCAATTCTGGACATATCATGATATAGTGATATTCGTCGCCAATGTTATTTTTACATAAATTACAAAATCGTTGATTTCTAGGTACATTGTTCCATCTGCCTGTCTCAATTGGCAGTTTATGGTTGCTTGTTCTAAATCTAACTAATGTAGTAATGTTATTCATATAAGCACCAGAGTTTATGTAATTTCTAGGTACAAAAGTGTTATTGGTAAACAAGTTATAGATCAATCCTTTACTAGATGCGTTACAATCAGAGACCCATTTTTGTTGAAATTGGTCAATCAAAGTTTGCTTAGCAACATTTAAAATCCATTTTTCATTTTCTACATTATGCGTCAACCAGACATAGCTTAGACCACATTCATGTAAAATATTCTGTATACATTCAACCCATTTGAAATTATAATTGTTGATTTCTGTTAGGCTATGTAAAAAACTATACAATATATATGACAATTTTGATTCTTTACCTTTCAACAATCTTATCCAAAAATTCAACATTCTAATTTTTGCTTTCACACACAATGGATATCTAGCAAGTTCACCGTAGATCATAAAATTTGGTGTGGACGTCTTAAGACTAAGTATAAGTTTACAAAATTTAAGATGCAATTTTTCAATGATACATAAATTTTCAAAACCCCACAATTCAGAACCATACAGTAAAATTGGAACAACCATTTTGTCGAACATATCAAGTTGACAATCAATCGATAGATTTAATTCTCTTGACTTTTTAATTATTGCGTACATAGCTCTGGTAGCTCTAGTCACTACATATTTCCTAGTACTGTAGAAAGAGCCTGTTCTTGAAAAGATAACTCCTAAATATTTAAATTCCTTGACGATTTCTATTTCGTTACCATTGTATAAAAATGATACATTTGAGGTTTGTCTACCTTTGCCAAAAATAATAATTTTAGTTTTCTCAACATTCACTTGTAATTTCCATTTTTCACAGTACATTTGAAAACAATGAAGCTGATATTGTAGATCATCTTCGGTTTCGGACATCAGCACAGTGTCGTCTGCATACAACATAATCATAATTCTTAGATAACAATTTAAATTTTGTTCAATTTCTTCAGACAGGCTTTTTAGTCCTATGACATTTTCATGTGATAAAAAATCTTCAAGATCATTAAGATATAATGCAAAAAGAAACGGAGATAAGTTTTCTCCCTGACGGACACCATTTTGACAAGGGAAATATTCGGAAAAATCATTATTATAAAATATTCTTGATCTACAGCCATTATACATATTGACAACAACCCTTAAACATTTCCCTTTAATTTGATATTCAATGAGTTTTTTCCATAATCCTATTCTCCACACTTTATCGAATGCAGCTTTAAAATCAATAAAAGCACAGAAGAGTTTCTTTTTCTTAAGTGAAAAAAGTTCAATCAGGGAGTAAAGAACAAACATATTGTCAATTGTAGAATAATTTTCTCTAAAACCACTCTGATTTTCCCTGATAAGATTAACATTATCAGCAAAAGTAGTTAACCTTCTACACAATACAGAAGTAAAAACCTTTCCTAGACAGCTCAAAAGAGTAATCGGACGGTAATTTTGTGGGTCAGCATAACTACCCTTTTTCTTATATATTGGTTTTATGTTTCCGACCAACCAGGCTTCCGGAATAATACCAGTATCAAACACTAAATTAAAAAGTTTAACATATAATGGTATCATGATATTAATGGATGACTTAATATATTCATTAACAACAGTATCTGGTCCCGGCGATTTGTTATTTTTAATAGTTTTAACAACCTCAAGAATTTCGGCCGCGGTAACTGGGTCATTGAGCAAAGAGTTACAAAATGTATCTTCGCATCTATCATTGAAGGAAGAATAGTCTAATTCAATATCTAAATCATGTTCGTTCGCGTTAACAGTTTTAAAATAGTCATAAAAATCTACTATGTTAATATCGTTAGATTCGTTACAGCTTTTATCATTCACGAGTTTCCAGTATTCTCTTGGATTTGAACTTCTTAATGTTTTAATGTTACGCTGTAGGTTATTTCTATAAACTTTGTAAGATTTATTTAATATGCGCTTATATTTTTTCTGTGCTCCTTGCAGCTCGGATTTAAACACGCTGGTTCCATATAACTTGAATTTGCGTCTAATTTTCCTACAATTTTTTCTTGCTGTGAAACAATCCGCATTAAACCATTGTTTTGTTTTGCTATTTCTAACCGAAGTTTTATTGCGCGGTAAAAATGTTCCAAAAGTGGTTTTGGCTGAGGATAATAGTACATCAGCTAAACTATTGAACAAAAAATCTACATCTTCCTTCTGTATTTCGACAGAGTCGCGTACTTTATCATCTATAGTCTGTTCAATACTTAATAAATTTAATGTATTTATATTTTGGCAAAACTCGCTCGACTTGGTTTGATCCCATGATCTGATTCTTTGTGTAGGATTGACATGATATGATATATCCTTATAATTTTCGTTATTTAACATTTCACAGCTTAACTGACAAGTCAATGGCATGTGGATATCAGAGTACAGACAGTTAAAATCTAATACTTCAAAATGTTTAACAAACTTAAAAAAATCTGCATTACAAATAAAATAGTCAACAACACTTGATCTTGTAGTGGTAAAATTCCCACTATCTGCATCTCCGTTAACTCTTCCATTCATTATATATAAACTATTTGTTTTACAAAAATTCAACAGCTGATTTCCAAAAAAGTTTGTTTTTTTATCACAACTTTTTCTATCAATATTAATGTTAAAAATATTCAACTTGTTTACATCAGTTAGGATATCACACTCTGTGTCTATCGATACTTCAAAATTTGACAAATCACTTTCCTCAAAAAAATCTTTCTTGTCAGATACTCTGGCGTTGAAATCGCCTGTTAAACACACATAGTCAAACTGAGAAATTAAATTTAAGTACTCAAGTTCTATTTCGTTAAATGCTTCTGATGAACTATAATTTGAACATTGAGGTGGGATGTATACAAAACCAAATAAAACATCGTTCTCACAATCAAACAATTCACCCTTCACCCTAAACCAATAAACATATTTACATTCTGTTTCTATAGGCGTAATACATTTAGATAAGTTTTCACGGCACCCGACGACGATACCACCCGACCGGATTCGCGCACACACCTGTCTATTTTTCGCAAACAATACGTAATTGTCCAGTTCGATGGTGTCCAGGTCGTCTGTTTTTGTTTCGGTGAAGCACAATAGATCATAACGGTTCACTAGTTCTATGAACTCTGGATAGTTGAGACGTCTGTTGATACCGCAGACGTTTATGGATAATAGTTTGAGAATATTTCCAGAATATTGTAGGTTAACATCATCAGAAGTATCAGTCTGAGAATAGTTAAGAGAGTCGGTGCCATAGAAATCATGCTGGTCATCAATCACGTTTTCATCGCGCCCTCCATGGTTTCCCTATCTCCACTGTCCTCTGCCTCCTCGACCTCCGCCCCTGGGTCTTGGTGTGAACGTCGGTGCCGCTGCTGATAGCCGTCTCGATTCGGTGGGCCCAGAACGTGTCGGAGGATCTAGTTGTGGATTGTTTGTGTCATCTTGGGGTGGTGGTGTGAATAATTCGCCATCGATGTAAAGTTTGTCATATATGAGTTGGGCCCGCTTCTGCTGTCTTTTTGCTGATTTATAGTAAGGATATAGTAATTTTCTCTTCTCATTAATTTCACGCGGAAACTGTTCGTTAATTCCATAATTTCTATTTTGTTCTCCTTTTAACTTAGTAAAGGCTGCTTTCCGCACTAGTTCCCGTTCCTTAAATTGAACAAACTTCGCAATGATGGGTCTCGTTTTTCCGTGCACCCTGCGCCCCATTCTATGAACTCGATGGAATTCTACGGTGTGCCTTATTTCTAACTTTTCTGCAATGAACTCTTTTAACTTGTCTTCACAATTTTCGTTATCTGTTTCGACAATTCCATGAAAGATTAAATTGTCCCTCATGCTCCGTGACTGCAGGTCGACATGTCGTTCATTCAAATCATTCATTTCACAACTTAACTTTTGCAATTGGGCAGAAAGAGTGGCGTTAGTTGTTTCAAGAGTTTGTATGCTCTGTAATTTTGTTTTAATTTCTGAATTATTTTTTTCACTCTCATCTAATTTTTCGCTAGTGAATTTGACACTTTTTTCCAGCTCATGCACAGTTTTTTTCAGTTCATTTACATCCTTGGTGACAGCGGTCATCTTGTTCTCAAATGAGTTGATTTTGGATTCGATATTGTCCAACTACCCAAAGTCCAAGCTCCTGTTAAAATGGTTCTAAATTTTATGGCTTATTTCGAATAATATGCGTCAATACATGTAGTAGCTGCAAATCTGTAGCTCTACGGGAACATTAGTGTTAACAGATCGTTGGTCTACCTGGATATTCTTGAACTTCAGAGTTAAGGTTAACAGACCGTAGGTCTAGCTGGATATTCCCGAACTTAAGTGTTAGTGTGAACAGACCGTAGGTCTACCCGAATATTCTAGAACTTCGGAGTTAAGGTTAAAAGGCCGTAGGTCTACCCGAATATTCTTGAACTTCAGAGTTTAGGTTAACAGACCGTAGTTCTACCCGAATATTCCCGAACTTCAGTGTTAGTGTTAACAGATGGTAGCAATTCAAAATTTTGGTTTGGCTAAATACCGGTACTGTAAATGCAAAAATTAACACTTTTCCTACGGGATTCAAATTTATTAACCGACAATTGCAAATCTTTTTTAAAAATTCATTCGTTGTGGAGAGGAACTATATACACTGCCTATTTATTATCCAATCTCTTCATAAATGTACTTATTATCATGCATTCTAAAATGTTGTTCAAAAATTTAAAAAGAATAAATATTTCTCAACCCTGAATATATCTTATCTCTCAGCAGGATTTTATATCAACATCCGGACCTTTTACCTTGAAAACATCCGGGTCTCGATCAAAGAAATACTCCTTCCGGTCCTCGTTGTAATGCCTTTTCATAAAAGTGTCGTCTGCAAGCGGACTGTTCGGTTGGCTGCACAGCGTGGATCTGTAGGTTTCGAACTTGGTTCCTCCGACATTGAACATCACGATGTCATTCGAAATTCCCACTTTCACCGAAATCTTTCCGCCATTCTTTTTATCCAGCTTCGCTCCCGGCAGCAGAGCGTGCAGCAAATTCTGATTCGCCAATCCGCCCTTTTTCTTGGACGCCATTTTCGTGGAAGAGAATTTCGCTTTGCCACTAGAGGATCCAGTTTGCACTTTTATTGTGGACATTGCTGGTCCGCCCTGTTAAATCCCGCTGGTTAAGATCGAGGGAACCCCTTTGTTAAAATAAGGGAAAAAATGTTAGAGAGAGGTATATAGAGGAAAACATCTTTATAACACAAGACATTAAAAACGCATCATCTTTTTGAGTCGGCAGGGTCGACCCTCTGTTTAAATGGACGAGTGCGTGCATAAAATTTTGACGCTGGGGCCATGTAAACTGTTACCAAAAAAAAAAACTTTTATTGTAATAGAAAACATTTGGCAGCGGGGACACATTCTCTTAATGCTTTAAATGAAAACAAAACGTCAAATTCGCTTTCCCCCCACCTACAAATGTTGACATACTGTGTTCCATTAGAATGTGTAAACTAATACCAATTAGTTTATAGTATGTAAACAGAGTCGCCATTTTGGGCATTGTATGAAATGTTTATTGTCAAAATGAAGTGGACATTTTTAAAAACGCGTTTCCTCCTAGCTTCTTAAGTGTTCGTAAATCCGTTGTGTGCACAAAAGAAGAAAAGGTCGTTTTATTTCACTTAATTACTAGGTACTTGTACGGAAAGTAGCGGAAAAAAATGTCAGGTTCATTACCGGGTCACCAAAATTATAAAATAAATGAATGATTGACACATTTTTAATACTCAATATCTGATAAAAGAAAAAAGGAGTGGGGGATGGATGTTGTTCAATGTTGAGCTTGATACACTTCTGTGTACTTTTATTTTTTACGCTGTACCATGTAACACCTCTCCCCAAATCTAAAAGTTATGTTCATTAATCTCTCTCTCTCTCTCTCTCTCTCTCTCTCTGTCTGTCTGTCTGTCTCTCTCTGCGTGTCTGTCTGTCTCTCTATCTGTCTGTCTCTCTCTCTTTGATTGCCCTCTCTCTCTCTCTCTCTCTCTCTCTCTCTCTCTCTCATACAAAGAGTTTACTGTAATATAATTATCATTTGCACTAAGGCATATACCACGATACCACGAGATTATAACTCATTTTGGAAAAAAGGGAAGGTGGTGTTGTCTAAGCCAGATCTTTTATGAGATTGTCGTAAACAAAAAGAGAAACGATTATTCATCAAATTTAGTAGTAATTCTGTCATTTACTTCTATTTCGCTTTGCATTCATTATAAAAAGCAGCTCGCCAATGCACGCCCAAAACAATTTTTAGAATATACGTGTAAGTATAGAAAAAATAAATCCACGATTTCGTCATTTGATATTGTTGGAACTGAAACATTTGTTTTGGTATTTTGAGAAATATTACTTCGCAGAAAGACCTGTTTTCAATTCGACTACATTGCAGACCTTTTAAGTGGTAAAATACCTCTTTGAATTACTTAATATTTAAAAGATGAAAGTATATATGTTCGTTTTTTTTTAAAAAAGTATAAAATGTTATGCATATTCTTTTACCTTTGTAAATTTTAATTCATAAACAGAAACCTGTAAATTGTTATTTGAAATAGTTTATCTCTTTTTTTGTAATAAACCATGGTACATACACGTATGCTTCAAAGCTGCACATCAATTTATAATATTATAATGCAATTACATGTAATCCCTGTTATCTATCATTGCGCTACAGTGTATGTTTTGAAATTAATTCAGATACATGTTATCACATTTCAACAGTTACATTTATAATTGCATGCTTCTGTGTATTATAATTAAGGGTTGAATCCACATGCACCTACCGTTATTTTTACTTTTCTCATAATAAAGATTAAAATTAATCATATCCCCTATAACTATTATTAAATTTGAAACACAAAGGGGTTGTAATTTTTTCGCAATTAGGAAATATTTATGACGTCAGTTACGTGTGATTTAATCCTATATATTGCAATTGCAAGCCGTTCGATTGATTTTTTAACCTTGTCCTTTAATTCAAAGTTGGTCCCAGTGCATTGGATTAACGTCTGCATTGAGTAACCGAAGGTCATGCAGGGATTATCTGTTCAAACCGATGCGCATTAACTTTTGATCAGCTCGCATAACAAAATAATCCCTTGTTGTAGAAAAAAAAAATGACCAGAGGTGGTTGAAAGATTAAACTAACCATTGTTTCATTGACCTTGTAGGATTAACTAATCCACGTCCTTAGAGAATAAGGACAGATAAACGCACGGCTGTTTCTAACCCCCACCCCCACCCCACCCCCCCCAAAAAAAAAGAAAACAGTGTTCTTACCTGTTCGTGTGCGTAGAAACCGCATTACATTATTGAGAAAAAAATACTGTATGGAGTTTTTTCGTCGTTTTCAAGGAAATATTTTTATTTTTTCAACGCGTTGCGGTAAGCATTAAAAAGTTGAATAACCTGGCAATTAAGTTTTTCTTTTGAAATATCTACTCTGTTAGAAAGGGTTTCTCGGGAAACGAATGAAATTTTTAGTAAATACACGGGGTATAAGAAAGAGAAGATAAATGCGAAATAGAATGGAAACAGCAATTAAAATTACTCGCTTGGAAAAAAATGGGAGATGCTGATAATAAAAAAGGCTTTGTCGTCAGGCCTATTTTGATGTCCTTAAGAATATAAGTGGTTTTATGTATTCAGATAGAATTTAATAGTTAACCTTGAACTATCTCTTTCTCTCTATCTCTCTCTCTATCTCTCTCTCTGTGAGATATATCAAAAACATGTCATGCAATTTATATTCTACAGTTGAAAAATATAAAACAATGTTGAAATCTCTCTCTCTTCCCCCTCTCTCTCCTCCCTTCTCTCCCTCTCTTTCTCCCTTTCTTTCTCCCTTCTCTCTCTCTCTCTCTCTCTCTCTCTCTCTCTCTCTCTCTCTCTCTCTCTCTCTCTCTCTCTCTCTCTCTCTCTCTCTGAGACCCACGATTTACGACAAAGAAACAATCACACTCGAGATAACAAATATTAACTTATATAATAGATTTAAAAAACACATACCGGTATTATACTTTGTAAAAACAAATTATCAGAGCAAAAATACGAAAATTAATACAGAGAACAATTAAATACTTTAAAACATTTAACAAAATAAATTTTCTTACATTTTGAATAGAATGTAGCTGCAATGGATCGCTCCCTTGTTTTCACGCGATTTGATTTTCCACTGGATTATATATATGAAATCATAATGACTCAATGCCTTCCCTAATACATCAAGTAAGGCGGCGTTTTAATTCTATGCGGCATAAAACAGCTGAAATCCGTGCATAACATTGCAATGTTTACGACATGACATGAGTTCTCTTGTATCAAGGAAGTATCAACGTTATTTGTTCTTCCCGGTGTTAACATGTTTAAGTTGTTTTCTCTTTTATCTTTCATTCCCTCCACTCAACTTCTTAAATCATTTATTTAAAAAACTCTCTTTCTTTATCTTTTTTTTTTATCTCTCTCGCTATTTTTTTTCATCCCTCTCAATCTTTTGATCTATCTCTCTCTCTATTTTTGACCTCTCTCTCTATCTTTTGAGTTCTCTCTCTCTCTCTCTCTCTCTCTCTCTCTCTCTCTCTCTCTCTCTTGGGGGGAGGGGGGGGGGGGGTTAAAAGAATATAACAGTTAAGCTAAACGTGTTCTAAAAAGTATTCGGAGTTTTTTCTTCGTTTTTTTTTTTATTGTATTTGTGAATTTTCATACCCTTCTTAAGGTCCTGCTAGCTCTTAGTGAATTTTGTTAATCGATTTTCTCGATCTATTTCGTTCAATCTGCTATCAAACAGTTCTTGGAGCTACAATAATCCTTTGAAATCACTTTTAACAAAAATTAACACTTGAAATTAAAACATCGCGTGAAGAAGGATTTATGAAATATAAACCTACAGGAATGACGTAAAGAAACTAGTCTTTTAATACACTGATTAATCTATTAAATGCAAAGGAAATTCATGTTTATCCTGTAAAGCCACTAGAAATGAATAGTTTAATGTCTATACATGTAAAGTGTCAAACTAAATACAGATTAGAATACTTTGACGTCGTCAGGACTGATTTGATTTAATTTATTAATATTTAAAGTCAATTTTATATTTGCAGCAAGCCAACAACATACCGATACTCCGCTAATACTACACAACTTTAAATTTACAAATACACAAGGGGAAATACTCTCTCTCTCTCTCTCTCTCTCTCTCTCTCTCTCTCTCTCTCTCTCTCTCTAATACATTATATGCTGCTGCATGATTATGAATTATACAATTAATTAAGGAATAAAGAACCATTCTATGAGGTGACCAAACAGGGTAGGGGTGAAAAAAAAAATAATTACAATCAAAGAAATTCAAATTAATAATTACCTGAAAATCCAAGATTTGGAAAATAAGAGAAAACTCATTGACAAACAGACGATAACAAAATAAGAAGCCCATATGTTCACGGCTGAAAACTTTCATAAAGAATGGACGACTTACAATCGATTCAGTTTTATCAAAAGCGATTTATAGTTAAATTAATTTCACTCTATCCATTTTCGATAGATAAACAACCAACTCGTTGAACAAAAGGTGCATTTACCGATTTATAGCTGAGATTTTATTTCTTTTGATTAAGTCCAGGGAGGCCAAATTTATACGGTATGTGTTCTTCTCAACCCTTCGGTCAGTTTTTGACCGAATTAATTCTCTTGTGACCAGCTGTTTATAAATTGATTACTGAACATGTTTTCAACAGGTGCAATAGACTTTGAACTTTCCTGCAAAAAAAAAGAAGAAAAAAAAAAAAAAAAAAAACTAAATACTCCCTGTCTTCATTTATATAAGGTAGGAAGTACATCATTCCGAAATATTAGATGCCCCAACCCTTGTTTAATCTCAGCCTCATTTTCATAAAATAAACGTCATTTTTAGATATTAAGGTGGCTCTCTACACCACTTTTTGATGACGCAGTACGCAAAAAAGTAAATCTGGAAGCATGCAATTCCGGTACTGGCTGATTTAAACTGAGGCGAATTGTGTGGGGACCGCTATATTTAAAAAAATGTAAAATGAATAGTCTTAGATTTAATTTGTTAAATGGAAAAATCAATACTTACAAGTAATATGATACCTTCATGTTGTGTCGTATTATTTATCGTAAAAAACAATAAAATCAAGTTTAATTTTTTAAATAATTTTCTTTCCTATTTTCGATGCCCTACAGCGTAGCTCAGTGGGTTGGTGGATTCACTACAAATCCGTAAGTCATGAGTTTGAATCTCGTTGAGGACAACAAAAATTTTAACTTTCCAAAATTTTCTAAGACGTATTTTTTGGGTGAATTCTGTGAAAGAAAATTCTAAACCGGTGAAAGTATTTTAATTATAATATACTTTAATCCACATTAATATTGACAGATGTTCCTAACTATCATAAGGGGATGGTAGGGGGATTTGAATTTCTCTCAGGTTGGGATACATAAATCCTATTAGTTAAGTTTACCCTTTATTTATTTGACTTAGTTTTGCATTAAAGCGAATAAATTCGCTTATATAGGCCTGTAATGAAATATGTATTTATTTATCATTCCATCGTAATATTTAGGAAATTTTCTTTAACTCAGAAATGAAAAGTCCCCAAGATGTTTGGGCCTTGGGACTTAGGAACGATAACTCTTACCTAAGGAACTTTCATACCAAATAAAATTTAAAATATTTTTTGTGTTTATTTGCAATGATTTTTATTCAAATTTTTTATGTCACAGTTATTAATATACATTTTTTTATAACATCAAGCAGCTTTTTCAGATGATTTGTCAACAGAGTAAGAAAATATGAAAAATTATGTTTTGGAAATATACCAAAAAAAAATTGCAATAATAACATTTTTGAATGTTAAGAATTATATTATATTTATTTTTAGGTGTCCGAAGGAAATATCCATCATATGACAAAAAATATCCCTCAATTTCTTAATAGTTAACGTTTTAAAAATTATTTTACAAAAACACGAAAAAAACATTTGAAAATTCTTTAAAAATACCTATAGTATCCCTATCATCATTTTAATATTTGATAAGTATATGTTTTGTGGTCTTCTATTGAAAATTGGAATAAACTGTGGGTGTATAGAGCCACCTTAAGAGTGAAACCAGTATAGTACAAAGAATTCTTTCCGCTAATAGACGGTAAACAATTAATATATCTCACAATATATAACACTAAGGAATTGTGTTTTTATTCTGCATTTTATTTACAAAGACACATGGGACACCCAGTGGGGCCTATTCCGATGCCTTTATCACACGGTGCTACACACCGCAAGGGGGCGCAGGTAGCTGGTGACGTCATCACTTTTTGTGTAGTTGGTTTCGATGGTGTAGTTGTTGTAGTCGCTGGGAAAGTTGGTACTGAAAACATCGGAAATGACATAAATAAGTTTGCAGCAAATCAGATTGATACAATGCATGCACGGATCCACAAAAAAATCCCGGGGGGGGGGGGGGGGTGTTCTGATTGTGATTTGTGTTTTTCAGGAGGAAGGGGGGGGGGGGGGGTAATGCATATTTTTGGCAATTTTTAATGTAAATGTAAAGAAATTTGAATTTGCATGGGGTGCGGAACCCCCTAACCCACTTCTAAATCCGCGCATGTAATGAATAAAATATATAGGAACGAGATTGTTATGCAGCAAAGAAATATGTGCGTATCATAAATCCACAATTTAGAGGAATTTTTAAGCGGATCGTGAACCATCGGCTGGAGAAGATGATTGATCTTTAAGTTTTACTCACCTAAACAAACCGGACATCCGTTGATAAAGTGAAGATATTTAATGTCGGAACACGTGACTGGTGGACATGTGTGTCTGGCACCTGTCACTTGATGGATAAAGACAGAAAATAATGATTGATTGATTGACAAAATTTATTGTATATTGAAGAATTTTGCTCCATTAGAAACAATGCAGCATATATAGAATAAACCAAAAAGAAACATTACTTCAAAGTTCAAAACCAAATCTATAGCCCTCGTTATGTTTTAGAAAAACGTACTGTTTTCTTTTAATTTTCTTTGTAAGAAAGACTAAACGAATACAATTTTACCCGTTGTTTTCAGTGCCGTTGTAGTAGATGGCGCTACCGTTGTATGAACAGACAGCGGATTGGCTGGATTTCCTGAGATCTGACTTCCGGGACCCGATGGCTGTCCACCACTGTACCCGTTTGGTTGATACCCAAACATTCCGGTGTTTGTACCGGAAGAACTTCCGGAACTAATCTGGGCCGGATTAGCCGGGTTGTAGTTAGTTCCGGTAGCGAAGCTTCCGTATCCGGAACTAAGATAGGGATTTACAGGTCCAAGGTTTCCGGGGTTATAGTTCAGTAAACCGGAAAGGGAATTAATTGAACTTGGGGATAGAAATGACGATCCTCCGGATATTGATAACGAGGCGCTTTGAGACCCTGCACTTCCGGTCATTGAACTTCCTCCGGTTATTGAACTGCTTCCGCCGATATTTGCCCCCAACTGACTTTGGAGATTATTTAAAGGTGCTCCTAAAATCGTTGCACAGGAAGTGACGCAATGAGAACAGCCCCCGAGCGTAATGATGCAGTTTTGGGGACAAATACTTGGAATAACATTGCATTGTGACTGTTTTTGTTGGCCGTTAGCTAAATTTAATGGAAATGTTATAATGAAAATACACCAAACTAGATTCTATATACATTATTCACAAGAGTGTTTTAACTGTATGTTTAAAGGGTCACAATAAATAGGAAAGAAATTTTACATATATGTAGTTTTATAAATTGTACAATGTACTTTATATTTTATGGAAATGCCATTTATCGATAAGTGAAAAATATCAAGAATTCCAAAGGAGCTCACCAAAAGCCGACGAAAACGCTAAGAGAAAATAAATAGTCCAAATTCCCATTGAAATCGACAGAAAATTTCCTAGTTTAGCTATGTTGAAGTTGCCGCTCATTCGGGACACTTCTTTATTTACCTCATTTTGAAGTCCTTTTCCTTTATCTTCATGTTAAACATCTTATCGGACACCTGTCTTCTTGTCAAGCGATGCAACACGCCACAAACATCCGGCAATGATGTTTAAATCAAAAATGGACAAGAAATGTCGAACTTTGTAAATATTTTATCTTATCTGATAGTTGACCATTCTATTTCTAGCGTACATATACTAGTTAACCCGTTTTATCTAAGTATAGAGTCGGTATACGTATAATGTCGATATTGAATCAATTTCTTATAATTCAGAAATACGCCCTTCAATCACACTTTCTAAATTTAAGTTGCTGCATATGAGATGTTAAAAATAATTTTTTTCTATGAGAAAAAATACTTTTACTTGAATTTTACCTTTAAAAATTGCATGCACTTAGAGTCGCTGAAAGGGTAGTGTTGTAAATTAGACAAAGAAAGATTCAACATGTTTTCAAACACTGCAATTAAAAGAAATAATTTTCACCTAAACTCGTCGGTTCCAAAAACGAATCGGATTCTGCGTAATACAGTCGATAATACATATTGTAGTTTGTACTGTTTACCAACTTTTGTTCGCGAGGACTTTATTTTAATACGATATATTCTAAATAAATTTGTTAGCCATGACAAATTTCCGCGATCAAGAGGATGACTACCTGAAAAAAATAATATAGAACCATTTGAATAATAATTTGCAAATTTATTTGGACAAAAGCTATACTTTAGACAAATCTTGTTGATTTCAAAAAGCCACGACTGAGTGGCCAACAATGAAATAGACTCGCAAAGTCACTTTGCCGTTTGACACGACTACCCAAAGTCCAAGCTCTTATCAAAATGGTTCTAAAAGAAACCTTTTAACACTGGTTCGCGGCTAGAAATATTCGCAACGACTAGACGCATGCAGCTCTAGAAGCCCTCGCTAAAATTTCTCGTAGGCGGATTAAAGTTGGTTTAGAGTATTCTGAACTGTGTGTCAATCAAGCGGTTTCTTATTCATTGCATGCAATATATAGTTTATTCGTTCTCGGCAAATCTTTTTGCACTGTGCGAAATAAAACTTTTCTTTTTTCATGGCAATCTTACAAAAAAATATAAGAGTTGAAATTGCGTAACTGACAAACGGTGTTATATGTTTTGCACACCGTACATAATTATACACAGTTCAGTTAGAAACCATGATCTATAATGATGGTTCTAAAAAATTCAAGATTGTCTCAATTGACTTTATCAAAATATCTATATATCAATTTTTTTTTAACGAAAGATTGTCAGGAAAAAAATATATAAACAAAAATGAGATGGAGAAAAAAATCAGAGATATGTATCTTGCAAAATAACCCCCCCCCCCTTTTTTTACAAATTCATTTCAGGAAATAAAGAACTAAGACTATTTGTATGAGTTAAAATATTTATTACTTGGCTGTCTAGATTTTGAAATAAATTATCATAGAAAACAGAGACACAATACAATTTATACATTATACTTGTGCAAAGCAAAAGAGAGCAAACAATTATTACATCAATGTTTTTAAATGTGGACCAAAAAAAAGCATCAAAACAATATACATTGTTATATAAATGTCCAATATTCTAATACAACTCAAATTTGCAATCTACATGTAACTTGGAATTAAAAATAGACTGTCCATCTACAAACTTCAAGAAAGAAGATTTTTTTTTTAAGTTCACTTGCTGGTTCTTAAGGAGACTGGGTGGTCAACATTTTACTTTTTAAGATCTGCTTTAAAATATTTTTGATACAATTCATTTTGCTACATGTACAGTTGAACTTTGATATCTTGAATACTGATATCTTGGAAACAATGGATATGTCGACGTCAAAGTGATTTGTGATCCCAACCACTTATTTTTTAAGTATTTAAACCTCGATATCATGAATACTCCGATATCTCGAAGTTTTTAAACTGTCTCATATAGCTCGAGATAATGAGATTTGACTGTATATATACTATTATATATACTATTATTTCATCAACAACATTTCCTATATCTTAATACAGAACTCTTCTTTTAAAGGAGATTATAACAGTGTAAAATGGCCACGCTCATCTAGCCCCCTAATTAAACACAAATTATAAGACGAAGTATAATATTATCAAAACTTAATTTTTTTTTCTATTTGTACAACGAATTATTCCCCTTTCCAAACAATTGCAATCTCTTTTCATTTTTAATTTTGCCGGATTCAAAGTCATGATAAGTTGAAAAATAGATATTAAATAAAAGCACATGTGCTGCTTTTAAAATGTCTACCTATCTCATACTTCTATGTCAAATACACAAAAGATAAGTAGTAGTTTACATGATCACTAATTTGGCACCATCACTCTACATCAGCCTATCAAATCACAATTCAACAACACATCCCACCTTTCAACCCTCCCTTCCCTTAGCCCCCCCCCCCCCCCCATTTAAAAAAAAAAACCTACCACACCCAAGTGTTATATTTTTCATCAAACATCAACAGGTACAATTAGTCTTTCGTAAATTTGCAAAGCATCATGGTACATTTATGACTTTTTACATAATGATAACATATATATGAGTCAGTCATCTTTTATTTTTTGTTAAAAAAGAATTGCACATTTTTACAAGCACGTTTTAAAAAAAAAAACTACAGGAATATATGTACCTACAATAGCATTGTAAGTTTAAAATTTGATTATGTAATTTCAACCCTGTGTACTTGTCATTACTTGGTTGTCTTCCCTTTAATGCTATTTATATCTCATAATTACATCATAATTATATCATTTGGACCCATGACTATATCCCTGTATAAAACTCAAATAAGAATGATCACATTTCAAAGCCAGAACTAGACGATTTTTAATGTACTGAGCATGATGTTAATGGCTTGCAAAATCAAATTTAACAGTTTTCATGGTAGATTAGATGTTGTCCAGAACCCCCCCCCCCCCCCCCCCCCCCCCCGAAAAAAAAAAAAAAACATCCCTCAGAATCAATAACAAAAGTAAACTTAAATCAAAGTATATGTGTTTGTGTGCAAAACCCTGTATGCAGTATTAAATATTTTAAGTAAAGCAGAGATGACAAAATTGCTTGGCACAAAAATAAATGGGCTAAATACAGGCACGTAGCATCAGGGGGGCCCAGGGGGGCCTGGCCCCCCCACTTTTTCTCGCAGCAACCAATTTTTTAAAATTTACATATAAAAAATGGAATAATCATGGAGTTGGCCCCCCCCCCCCCACTTTTTGGGGAGTATGTAAAAAATTGATATGAAAATATGATGAAATGAGGAGTGAAATTGAAGTTATATAATACGCCAGCCCCCCCCCCCCCCCCCCCCCCCCCCCCCCCCCCCCCGATTAGGATTTTGAAGATTTTGGGAAACTTAAAACTTTCCTTTTTTTTTTTTTTTTGGCTTGTCAAGATTATTTGGATGAGTCTGCCCCCCTCCCCCCCCCCCCCCCACTTTCAAAAGCGATGCTACGTGCCTGAAATATATAAACTACATTAACTCACCATATTAATGAAGA
>VIAA01000124.1:46474-186381 GCA_015776775.1 Magallana hongkongensis | reverse complement strand
GTAATCCAAACAAAAAATTTTTTTTTTTGATGTCGTACTATCTACTTTGGTAGTTTACACATAATATGTACTTTCAAACAGTGCTTTTATTGAATAAATGACAGCCGATTATTAATTTCTTAACATTGATACGCGTTTTTGTATGTTGATGAAGACATGTTAATATTTCAGAACATTTCAGAACCGGTAAAAAGAAAACTATTCCACGATGCTGAGCTGCAAACTTACGACTTAAAAAAATTTAAAAGATCTTAATTCATTAGATTTGGTTTTGATATTCAATGTTGAAAAATAACCCCAATTATATTTTCAAACCAACGTTTCTTGCTACAACTGAAGAAGTTTTAATTGTAAAGGGGTTGTTTTGATATACACTTCCAAATCCCAAATTACAATGTCAAAATAAGGGAAAATGGCATATGTTGACAATTCTGAAAACCACGCGGAAATTATCTGACACTAACCCTCTGCTTTTAGTTTACGACATGTACATGTACGCATATGACAGTCATGTACTCGTCAAATCAACGAACATGCTCTGTTTGTCATTGATTTGTAATTTAGCGGAAATCATAGACAAAAGAACAGTCTCAAATGGATATTGTCCTATATTTGCCTGAGTGTAGAACATCTATATAGAGCAAATATCAAGATAATTAGCCAATTTTTGATGTTATGTTCATAAAATAAACCAGAATAAATGATGTGTTGTCAGAAACGACTTACGTTCAACAAGAGCTCTCATGGAAGCGGACATTTTGAAATAAGCAATCGACATTTCTTGAATCATTCATTGTTCTGGATTGTTCTATTTAACAAACGACAATTTAAAATCTAAATAAACACTATTTTAGTTTTTACTTTTCACACGTATAGTCTCCTTTATTCTAAGCAGTTTGCCCGAAAGAAAGATAAAATTAAAATTCATATTTCAAGTTGTCACGATATTGAGAGATTGCATTTTAATTGATCACGTGACATTGACATTTGATTTTAGATCACGATACAGAGGTATTGCATGTTAGTTGATTACGAAAACCTTTTTTTCTGCTAGGAAAGTAAATCTTACTTTTGAATATCAATTGATCACGTTACATTGACAACAAATTTAAACTAATATGCAAAAATGGGTTGAGGCTCATCACCTGCATAACAGCTCTAATTGTTTAAGAGGACATAATATCATTGGGTTTTTTTTAAGGAAACACTACACTTTCTTTTGTAAATTATGAATAAATTCGTTTTATAGGAGTATAAAAACGAGTAAAAAAGAAACAAAGTGTGTAAAAAAATTAACGATCTCCGATCATCAGCAATGTTCGATAACTCTAAATTATCAAGATTCTTTTTTTATTCGTACTATAAATCTGTCATTTATGAAGACAGACTTGTTTGGTATTGAAGTGTTAATATATTTATAGATTGCACTTCAACAAACTGCTTGGTTTAGTGGCTCCGCGGAAAAAAAAACTACCTAGAGGTAAAAGGGTTTGAGTCATTGATGAACTGGTACATTTTTTTTAGTCTTCTTATTTGATCTCAATTTGTATACGCTATTTATTCCTTTATATTCATCATGGCCAAAATTGCATAAAATTTTCAGATATTAATAGACTTTTTGAAAAACTATCTGGAGGGGTGTGTGGGGGCATTCCCATTAAACTTTCTCGTTTCATGCATTAATCATTTATCCAGATATACGTAGAATACAATTATCTGTTCATTGATTATTAATTTACAAATTAACGTATAAGGTTTACAACTAATATGTCGTATGAAATTAAAAGACGCTACGGTATGCATTATTTTCCATTTGCATGCATACTTTTAACCACAGTTGTTAGATTCAAAGTATATGTCCGATAGTAACTTGGCCTACACTTACCGCCATGATGTCATGATTACCCCGTTCTAGAATGTTCTTTTCATTAATACTTAAGGTAGTACGAAACACCTCTGAAATTATTTATTTGAAATATTTTCTCAGATACACAATGTAATGATTTAATATTATGTAAAAATTAATTTCAGTCCATTGTCTTAAGAAAAAAATATAAATAATACCCATCAATTACTCAAGGCCAAAAAAAATTGAGATACAACGTATTTCGATAATATTGGAAAATACATTTGGATGGTGTTCATATGATTTTTGTGCATTTTAGCCTTATATCATTTAAAAAAGTGTAACTTCAAAGAACAAGGAACGTTATTGGCCGAAATTTGCCGCGTTTCAAATATGCACAGCACAAATCATTTTCAAAAGCCTGAAATTTATCAAATCCAATGGTATATAACTTATATGTGTGATTAAAACATATACATCATGAAATTAACGCTGAAAACTGTTCCGTTTTTAGCAAGACGTCGCAAGTTTACCGATCATTTAAACGCAACGTCATGCGTACGATGGTTGTTCAAAAAGATCGCGGACACATGACAATTGTTTTTTATTCTAAAAAACAACGCAATATTCAGGAAAGTATTATAATATTTTGTTAAAGACTATAATAATGTATATGATTCCCGGAGGTAGGATGATGTCACAATGGGGGGGGGGGGGGGGGGGGGGGGTTCAATCTTTTACAAAGGAATATATGTAAGAAAAATATTCTTCTAAAAAGCATTTGAAAAGAAAAGCTGAAACATGTGTTGAAGCATCTTCAGGTGGTACAAATTCAAGTGTGTTCAAATCATAATCTTCGGGGGTAGTGTCGGCCACAATTGAGGTCATTTTTTACTTTGGAATATAAACAGTAATTATCTAAAATATATTTTTCTTAAAACTAATTTGACCAGAAAAGCTGACACTTGTGTGGAAGCATATTCAGGTAATGTAGATTCAATTTTGTTCAAATCATGATCCCCGTGGGGCCAAATTACGGGTGTGTTTTATGCTTCCCGATTGATTACACAGCTTTCTATAAAAAGTTAATATGAAGTCTTAATCACTTTGACGTCACGATCTGCACTATGTTTGACAGTTCTCATAGTATCTTTTGGAAAGTTAAAATATATAATATTGAAACAGTAATAAAACCGTTCTTGTTTCCTTTACATATATGCTGCCGTTAATGCTTAATTTGCAGAATTGTTCAATATTAATAATCAGTATCAAATAATTGGCAGTTTTAAAGTTTCGCTTGAAGTAAAAGACTATTGAAAATTGACAACTGAAAATGTCTAGTTTCTTAAGGACATAATTGCCATCAGTTAACATTATAGTCTTTAATACAAAAACGTAATCTATGGTTATCAAGCAACAATTAAAATACTCGAATATCGAATCTTTTATAATGTTTAGCCCCTGTAACAAATTAAAAATACCTAAATTGGAAACAAATATGCTTCAATTTATGAAGAATTTTTTAATCAAACAATAATACGGCATTATATTATATTATATTTTTTTTCGTAATTAAAGGTACTCATGTTTATTAGTGTGCTATACACAAGGAAATATAATTGTCATAGATTTTATATTTGTAGATAAACAAGGAAAGCGTACCAATCCTCGCATGGTACGTAAGGCACTTATGGTCGGGATATATTTCATGATTTTTGTTAATTAACTTTGTTCATAATGAACGCATTACTAAAGCATTGTAAACAATTAAAATAGAAAATAAGGTTTGAACAAACTCGTTACCATGCCCCTTTAAACGGTATACTTTTAAGCATAAAAAGCGTTAAATACAAAAACAGTCACAAATAAACTTTTATTTTTAGAAAAAAACTTAAATTATTATTTTAAGATGCATTTGAAACGCATTTATTAATTTCTTTAAAATATCTTGAGTAATAAGCAGACGCGTATCCTTTGTTGAAACTGCTGATTGACAACCCTTCAAAATTCAACCCTTCTTAGTAATAGAAGTCTGCTTTGGGTCCTGCATATTTAAAATTTTATGTACATATATATTATGTTATGATGCTTTGAGAGTGATGGACTGAAAACAGATGGCCGATAAAGTTACACATAACTACTACTGATACTTAAGACAGAGATAGTAGTATCCAATGTTAAAAGATTTCAGACAAGATTGGTGGATTTGGAAATTCATTTTTTTTTACTCAAAGGTACCGTTGCTTGAGCAATTGCCCACCTACTGTTAAAAAACCTTTTTTGTAGCTCAAAATGTTCAAGGTAAGGAAAGATGTATCCTAGATTGACGGCATGTTAACAATTTTGTACTGAAAATACATGTATGCTCAATAAGGTGTCAAACTGCCAATACATTATTGCAAAGATAGTGATTTATTGATTAAAGAACTACCTATGATATGAGTTATATTTGGCCCCCATAATTCGTTATTTTTAAAGTGTTTGAGGAACAATAAAATGTTATGTTTTTATTTTGAAAAAGGGTTGATATAAAAGATATTTTTCACCTATTAATTTGATTTTGTTGCACTCACTTTCAGTATATAACATCAGTAGTGACGCCATTTCTATAATTCAATAAAAATTAGTCTAAAATTGGCATTTTTTCCTGTCTTATAATTGAATGGGAAATATAGAGCGCATGCTTGAAAAAGGAAAATGTTTGTCTGTTATTAGTCTTGGCTAGTAACATCTCTGATTAAAATATTTTGCTTGTTCAAGCATGCACTCTATGTTTTCTGAAAGAAAACTGCTTTAAAACAAGCTGTTTTATGCTAAAAATGCAGAAATGGCGGGAAAAGGTTGTGTTTATGATATCATATTTCTAAATTGTGGGCTCTTGAATTAAAATGAACATAATGTAAAAAACATCACATATCTATATCTGTACAAAGAAAACAAAGAAATACAGTAAAATCATGATGTTCATTTTAGGGGGCCATTTTAGGCCCATATCATATATAGTCCTTTGGTTTAAAAAGTATGTATCAATATTTGGACAGTAACCCATTTCATATTCAATGTCTAGATTTTTGACTAGAAAGACATTAATGTTTTACTGTTTAACATATTAGCCTTATTTATAAATGTTTTATTTGAAATGATATACAACATATTCCAGGCAACACCTTTGCAGAGGCCCTAATTATATTTCTCTCCTGGGGTGCCAGGGGCCCCCTGGAACGGTATTTCTATACCAAAAATATGTAGATGTACTTTTATATTTTAACAAAATAAAGTTAATAACAAAAAGTCATATTAATTATATTTATAGTAGACATTACACACACATAATTTAGAGTGCAAATATAATTTTTCATATGTAAAGATTTATTAAAAAATTATAAGTAAACATTTCAAACTTATTATTTATCTGCAATTTAAGTACATAATATGATTTGACAATTATGATTATAGAAAATATTAAAAACCGAATACAGTGCAATACTATGCGGTATGACTTGCTTCCACAGTCACAGTTCTTTTTGTCTTACAGCTTGAACGTACAGAAGGCCAGCTCGCCCTGTAGCACATTTTATTCTGATGCTGCTTTTTTTGGTTTTACAATGCTTGCGTTTTATTGAAAAACGGTATGTACAGTACCCTTGCACTGCTTTATTTTTCAAGATGAACAATAACCTAGAATCCACATATCATTTTTTGTCTCTTAAAGTAATATTAGGTTGTATAATAAATTGAAGTGTATTAAGCGTTAAAGACATAAAGATGATTCATAATTTACACCAATCTACACAGGAATTGATGTTTATGCAATCCATTTTTCTACTTAGGCTGTTCAAAATCAATTCTACGTTTAACATAACCCGCGCGCGTAGGTTTCGGCGAAATTGTCGTTTTGAAAAAAACAAATAAATCCGGATATGAAAAATTCGTTCCGGCTTGGGTTTTCATTTAGGGACTGAATTATACCCCCTGTATGAGAGAAAAACATGCTCATAGATTGCATTGAGGTATTTAGTTTTCATAATATGAAGAAAATGAGAGTCTACGCCACTATCAAATAAAAAAACATTTAAGAACGAACAATAATGGATTGAACAAACACATGATCGAAGTTGGCAGTATAAATCTTATTTCGACAGTGTTGGTGTATTGAAAACTGAATGGGTGACTTTCCATAAATACACACTTGTTTAAAATTTTTGTTTGTTTATTTTTTTCCTCCCTCCCTCGTAGGTTTTTAATTTTTAATGTTACGTTAAACGTAGAATTAATTATAAACAGCCTTAACATTTTAATTGTGCAAAAAAAAGTAAAATTGTTACCCTGTTCGTAAATTATTGATTTTAAACCGTAAAAAAACATATAATAATATGCAATCAAGACGGCAAAAAATACCATTGTCTATGCTATGCTTAAAGGCCAGTTTGTACCAGTGGAAAGAATATATTATAAAAATGGAGGGGGGGGGGGATACAATCTAAAAAAAAGTGGGACATCAAAGACCTGTTTTTGGATCAAACGTAACAAACGAATTGGATACTATAGATACAAAATGACTAAAATCCCCTAATTTACGTTAAATTACATTCAAACCTATTAAAATAAGAACTACAGAAATTTCCTACCGAATGATTATTTTATAACAAATTACATTCTTGATCGTGCGGACGTTACTCAATTTTAACGAGGATGTTGTTAATTAATTAAGATACAAACTTCTGCATTTATTTAAAGTGCGACATCATAATGTATTTAAAAATTTCCCTTTTAAGTTAGTGATTTTAGAGATATTCAGGGGCATCTATCATATCATATAAAAAACAGTTTTAGGAATAGGGAAAATCATAGTTAACGAATAGTGATAAAACAACAGTATTCGTTCTACGTAGCTTAAACTTGTTTTACAGGTACATGTATGTCGATTTGAAACAAGAAATAGTGGTTGACGCAAGCGCATTAGAACGACCGCCAATCAGTTCTTTTTTTAAACATAAAACTATTTGAAATGAAAAAAAATCTCGTGTTTGCATTCCATAAAAATCAACTTACAGGTATATGAAACAAGTTGTGTACATTTACACACCCATATCTCGTTATAGGTGTATAACATATTAAAAAATCCTACAACTTCAGATTTAAAAAAAGATAATTTAAGTACTTCAAATATTTAAAAAAAACTCCTTTATTAAGGTAATTACAAACCTTCTTCTAGCTAAATGATTCCAAAGAACAATTTATTTTGTTAAGTAATGACAAACCTTTTACTAGCTAGTAAGTGATTCCAAATTTCAACTTGATTGCATAATTATTACATAACGCAGCTAGGTCTAGACTTTCATAATTGCTCCACATAAACACACAGCTACATGTACATGTCCATTTTACTTTCATATTACATACCATAACCGACCTTCTGGCGACTAGTAAAGAGTTATGATCGTTAAAAAATTAAAAAAATGATATAAAAAATGTTTTAAAGCTTAATATATGTTCTAAAATACATATTATCTATGATAAGCTTTGAATTGTTATTACTTTGATAAAATTATTTTCAAATAATGTATGTTTTATAACTATTTAAAAAATAAGAGTATGTTTTGGTTAAACAATACCAGTTTTCTATTTATAAATGAGTGTTTTTCAAGGAAATATGATTCACGGAAACTCATTTTCAACAACAAAATCGAAATGTCTGTTACAATTTTGTAATCAAAAAATGAGCAGTAAAATCGTTACATGTGTTTGCTTCCTTTTAGTTGTGATATGTACGTGCCCTGGAACCAGTAAAAAGGGAATATGTAGTAGGTACGAACTTTCAGGATTTCAGTTTCATTTACAATTTAATAATTTTTCAACTAAAGATTTGCGAACCCCAAATGAATATGATTCATTTTTTTCTGTTTATTGCTTGTTTTGTATTGTTGCCCTGTTTTTGTTTGTTTGTTTTCTGTGTTTTTTTTTTTTTTGGGGGGGGGGGGGTTGTTTTGTTTTATGTTTTGTTGGGGTTTTTTTTTTGGGGGGGGGGGGTGTTTTGCTCAAAATGGTTTGCATTTTATTAAAACATTTATTATCTGTTTGATTCCTCGCAACATTATTATTTGTAGATATACCTGGTTAAGCGACTGCAAAATTTTAATGTTTTATTTCTCATTTTTAACTTCAAAACTGATAGTAGAACATACGCTGTTCAAACAAACGACACAAACAAACCAGTCAGGTTATTATATGGCGACCGAGTGCTAATATTGTATCACGTGACTTACTGTTGTCTTTAATTACCACATACTATAAAATTTGAATGATTTATTTCACATTTAACCTTTATCATATGCCCCTACGTGAAACACAGTCCCCGGACACATTTCATTTTTTATGAAACATGGGTTTTTCATTTATTATTTTTCATTTGTTTGGTTTTTAATTGTAAAATATTTCATTGACATTAAATAGTCTTCATACTAAGTTTAAAAAGTCGATCTCATTCCATGTCATAGCATGGTTCTTGTTCTAAATTTATTTCTTAAATGTTTACTGTTTTTAAGATTTTATAACGGTTGTTGTCCACACACACAATGGGACTCGGACAGCGAACAATGTATCGGTAAGTTTTTGATTTTGATTGAATTCAATAAAGTATATTTTACGGTAGTTATCCAAATGAAATTCATTGTTTAAATTTCAAAATATTTATGTTTTGCCTGTTTCGTGAATAATCTTAAAACAAAAAGTTAGTGGCATTGGCCTTTTCCCATCAAATATATATTTATTTATTTTTTTTTCAAGAAATATTTTGTTCCTTACGCGCACTCAGAAAAAAAATGACTTCTGCGATATATTAACCATTTTAATTTCTGTTTCTCTCAATGATCAGCAATTGAATAGGTCTTTTATTACAATCAAATGTTATTTTTTCTTTAGAAAAGTATAAACCATCAAACGTACTACTAAACCAAACAAACGAGCGATCTCCTTGCATAAACCATGTTGTATTAACCGTTTAGCGTTTCGTGTGAATTGTTAAGTGTTTCTCCAAAAGCGTTTAGCGTTTCGAGCTTAGTGTGCAGCGTTTCGGGCAAAGAGTGTGAGAACCCTGTGAAACGTTCATCAGGATTTATTCGGAACTCCCACAATTTAATTGTTTCAAACTGGCGCCCGAGTTTACATTTCTCCAAATTGTTTGTAATGGGCAAAACACTTGTGTATATGCATTCATGAAAATTAATTTTAAAAAAACCCGATATATTTACCTTTCAACAAACTTATATTCTTATTTAACAAATTAGAGAAAAAGATATATTAAACAAAGACTACATATTTCTACGATGTGTCCGTACGGATAAAATCTTAAAATAAAAAAATATAATATTTAGTAAACAAAAAATGACTTCAATAGTAACAGATCTAAATCAACTCTTAGTAAAACGACCATGTTTTGATAAGTTTGTAGTTTTTTTTTACATCGATAACAGAGACACTTAGGTTGTGTACAACCAGCACACATAACCTCGGACGTCGGGTAACACCAGCACCTGGTTTAACATGTCAATCAAACAATGCATTTGTTCTCATTAAATGGTCACGTGTCTCTTTTTTGTTAACAGCCAATAGAAATTTGATGACTATTAAGTAGTCTGAATCAGTATTTGATGAAGCACACAATTTAATAAAATGAAAATTTAACAATTAATTGAACAAATTTAAAATATTAATAAGTGGTCCATGGGCCACATCTCTAACCCAAGCAACGACAGCCATGATAAAATCAGCTTTATGGGGTCAAATACAAAATATCTGAACAATGTAGTAAACTAGATATCCTGTAAAAAAGATTTCATTCTTTTCCACATTTTCTTATGCTTTACATTGAGCCACTTTAAAACTGGGTATTTCATTGTCAAAGTACATATTGAGCATGCTGAACATTTTATTTCTCAAAAAAATGAAGAGCAAGAAGAGCAAGAACTATTCACATAAACACAACTGTGGTTTCATTAATTTCCAAAGGTATTAATTTTCGTCGATAAAGTGAAAATCACAGTTTCAAGGAAATGTAAATTTGTGGGCAATGACTCTATCTATCAATACAAAATGTTAATAGAAATTGCACTTCAATGAACATTTGATTTCGTGGATCAACTTAAAAACGAAATTCACGATTATTGGTATTCTAGAAATATTTATAATACCACAGTTACCTACATCAAACTTTAAACCTTTTGTATGACCCCAGAACTGCTCAAGGGCCACAGTCTAACAACTGAGAATCAACCAATGTCAAGATGCTAGCTTATAAGTAATACAATATATTAAGACGATTGAGTTTTTGTAAATAATCAAATTTATTCCCTATTTACCCCCCCCCCCCCCCCCCCCCCCAACGATTGTGACCTAGTTATACTTTCGGGATAATGATTTGAACAAATTTGCACCAGAGGTTACAGCTTGTCTGACCGATGGTTTTTGTGAAAAAGATTATTAAAGACTTTTCTTTATGTATTCCTATGTAAACATTATGGTGCCACCATAACTTCTGAAATCCAGATTTAAACAAACTTGAATTCAGAGTACCTGAGGATGCTTCAACACAAGTTTTTGTGGTCAATAAGTTTTTGAGAAAAAGAATTTGAAAGATTTGTCTCCATATATTCCTATGTAAAAATTTGACACCCCCTCCCCATTGTTGCGCCAACTTAACTTCAGACATCCAGATTTAAACAAACTGCAGTACCTGAGGATGTTTTAAAACAAGAAACAGCTTTTCTGGTCTATTGGGTTTTAGTAGAACATTTTTAAAGATTTTTCTTTACATTTTTTATGTAAAACAATTGACCCGCCATTGCGACCCTACCTTATCCCTGGATATTATAAATCTTTACTACCTAAGGATGTGTTCACACAAAAAAACAGCTTGTCTGGCCAATTTGTTTTTTGATATGAGACTATTGAAAACATTTTCTCTTTATATTTCTGTGTAAAAATTCGACCTCGCATTGTGGCTCAACCCTGCCCCTAGGGAATATGATTAGAGCAAACTTGAATCTGTACCACCTGAGGATGCTTCAACACAAGTAACAGCTTGTCTGGTCTATTGGTTTTTAAAAAAGGTTTTAAATGTTTTTGGAATTCGGCACAGTGTTTCTGGAGAAGTAGGACATAAAAAAACTTTACAAACGGACAGACAAACGGACGCCGGACAAAAAGGGATCAGAAAAGCTCACTTGAGCTTTCAGCTCAGGTTAGCTAAAATAGAGTTACGAAATCTGTACTATTTATTTTTAAGAAATGTGACAAGAATATTATTTGTAATCCCAAATAAAAATAATTTTACATTTAATTTTTTTGATTATTTCAAATATTAAAGGACAGGTGAAACAACATTATTTTCTTCTAAAAACATTTCATTTGAAATTAAAAAGTAAGTTTACAACAATTTTCTCATTCGACTAAGTTCAGATAAGAACACACAGGAAATTCCCAGCTGAAGTTTTGCCAATCTTTAAAGAGATAAGAAACCCAAGGGGCCTGTGTGTTATTCGTCAAAAATGACCTAGTCAGCAATCGGCTACATAGCAAACAGAGCAATAAACAAGGACATATTTACAGAGGATACTGCATTTGTGTTTCAAATAATGATTTTGAAATAAAGGACTATCGGATTATTGGAATTATAAAAAGCAATTTAGTGAATAGCCTATAGCTAGTATATGAACCCTCTCCCGAAAACAAAGTAGTGAGAATATAAGATGAACAAGATTACATGTTATATCGTTGGTAAATAAAATTTTGGAAAAATTCGGTGTAAATATAATCCCGGTGTCATATAATATTTTGATACCGCGAAATATTGAACCCGGGTTCAATATATTATGCGATATTATGAACCCGGGTTCAAAATATCGCTGCGATATATTGAACCCCCCCCCCATAAAATATTGAACCCCGGGTTCAAAATATTATGGCCGCGATATTTTGAAACCCTCTCGAATTTTCATTGCTCTTGGAGAGGGGTTCAAAATATTATGGCCGCGATATATTGAACCCCCTACCTATTTCCAATTCCCTTTGGAGAGGGGGTTCAAAATATTATGGCTGCGACATTTTGAACCCCCTACTGTTTCCAATTTCCATTGGAGAGGGGGTTCAAAATATTATGGCCGCGATATTTTGAATCCCCTTCTATTTTTTTTGCTATTGGAGAGGGGGTTAAAAATATTATTGCTTCCAATTCCCTTTGGAGAGGGGGTTCAAAATATTATGGCTGCGATATATTGAACCCCTACCTATTTCCAATTCCCATTGGAGAGGGGGTTCAAAATATTATGGCTGCGATATTTTGAACCCCCCTCCATTTTTTAATTGCTATTGGAGAGGGGGTTCAAAATATTATGGCTGCAATATATTGAACCCCCTACCTATTTCCAATTCCCATTGGAGAGGGGGTTCAAAATATTATGGCCGCGATATTTTGAACCCCCCTCCATTTTTTATTGCTATTGGAGAGGGGGTTCAAATATTCCCTTTGGAGAGGGGGTTCAAAATATTATGGCTGCGACATTTTGAACCCCCTACAGTTTCCAATTCCCATTGGAGAGGGGGTTCAAAATATTATGGCCGCGATATTTTGAATCCCCCTCTATTTTTTTTGCTATTGGAGAGGGGGTTAAAAATATTATTGTTTCCAATTCCCTTTGCAGAGGGGGTTCAAAATATTATGGCTGCGATATATTGAACCCCCTACCTATTTCCAATTCCCATTGGAGAGGGGGTTCAAAATATATTTTGAACCCCCCTCTATTTTTTATTGCTATTGGAGAGGGGGTTCAAAATATTATGGCCACGATATTTTGAACCCCCTACCTTTTTCCAATTCCCATTGGAGAGGGGGTTCAAAGTATTATGGCCGCGATATTTTGAACCCCCCTCTATTTTTCATTGGTATTGGAGAGGGGGCTCAAAATATTATGGCCGCGATATTTTGAATCCCACTCTATTTTTTTTGCTTTTGGAGAGGGGGTTAAGAATATTATTGTTTCCAATTCCCTTTGCAGAGGGGGTTCAAAATATTATGGCTGCGATATACTGAACCCCCTACCTATTTCCAATTCCCATTGGAGAGGGGGTTCAAAATATATTTTGAACCCCCCTCTATTTTTTATTGCTATTGGAGAGGGGGTTCAAAATATTATGGCCCCGATATTTTGAACCCCCTACCTTATTCCAATTCCTATTAGAGAGGGGGTTCAAAATATTATGGCCACGATATTTTGAACCCCCTACCTTTTTCCAATTCCCATTGGATAGGGGGTTCAAAATATTATTGCTGAGATATTTTGAACCCCCCTCTATTTTTCATTGGTATTGGAGAGGGGGTTCAAAATATTATGGCTGTGATATATTGAACCCCCTATTTTTTTTTACAATTCCCATTGGAGAGGGGGTTCAAAATATTATGGTCGCGATATTTTGAACCCCCCTCTATTTTTCATTGGTATTGGAGAGGGGGTTCAAAATATTATGGCTGCGATATGTTGAACCCCCTACCTTTTTCCAATTCCCATTGGAGAGGGAGTTCAAAATATTATGGCAGCGATATTTTTAACCCCCCTCTATTTTTCATTGGTATTGGAAAGGGGGTTCAAAATATTATGGCTGTGATATATTGAACCCCCTAGAAAATAGGGTATCCTTGGAGGTTACTCTAAATGGTAGTCCCCAGGTGGGAGAAAAGGGGCTAACGCCTGTGTACTGTGTATACACACCGGTAGTAGCTAGGTAAACAGTAGCTCCCTTCATAGCTGACATCAGCCTGTATAATATCCCTGTTATGTAATACAATTTGGGAATTGTGAGTTTCTACTGATCAATTCATTTGTGACCGCATCTGCCATGGACTTGGAAGAGTACCATGATTAGAAGGGTTTCCAATATATCGCAGCTATAATATTATGAACCCCCTTTCCAATGGGAATTGGAAATAGGTAGGGGGTTCAATATATCGCAGCCATAATATTTTGAACCCCCTCTCCAATAGGAATTGGAAATAGGTATGGGGTTCAATATATTGCAGCCATAATATTTTGAACCCCTCTCCAAAGGGAATATTTGAACCCCTTCTCCAATAGCAATGAAACATTGAGGGGGATTCAAAATATCACAGCCATAATATTTTGAACCCCCTCTCCAAAGGAAATTGGAAACAGTAGGGGGTTCAATATATCGCAGCCATAATATTATGAACCCCCTCTCCAATGGGAATTGGAAATACAGTACCCGCAACGTTATTTTTTACAAGATAAACGATAGGATAGGATTCACGCACGATAGGATAGCATTAACGCACGATAGAACAGTATACACGCACGAAAGGATAGGATTAACGCACGATAGAACAGTATACACGCACGATATGATAGGATTGATACACGATAGGAAAGGATAAACGATGTTCATGATAAACGTATGATCGCTTTAAACGATATTTACGAACAAACTGATAATGGCAGAATTTGAGAGAGAACACGTACGAATAAAGATTTACGTGGAATTTCTTTTTAGTAACAATTGCCGAGTTTTTAATCATCGCTGCATCATTTATAGAATGTATAAAAATGACCAGTTAATTGTTTTTCAACTAAAATTATGAGCTTTAATGATCAATAAATTTTCTGTATTGTTAAAATTGTTTTCATTACCGAACACCCTAGCCGATCGCCGCGCATATTTCAGCCCGAGATTAAATCCCTCGGAAAATAGCGGGTTTTATTATATAAATCCAACTCTTGTATAAAGAAAATAAAAAATCTTTCATAAGTACATTTCTTTCTGTAAAAGAAAATGATGCATTAAAAACGAATTATTACAGACAAGTTAAATAAATATTTACGCAGATAAACATTCTGCGTACAATTTGTTAACATTGTTTTCATTACCACACACCCTAGCTGATTGTCGAGAACATTTCAGCCTGAAATCAAATATCACACGGAAAATAATAACGGGTTCAAAATACAACTCGGGTTTTAATTAAATATAAATTATATCATAAATAGTTTTGTTTCTGTAAAACATGATGTAACAAAATTATATTGCATAAAAGTTAATGTTTACGCAGGTATACACTCTGCGTACGATTTAATATATTCGATATGCAGGTAAATATGTTACCTTTTTCCTAAGAACTTCGTTTTTCATTTTCAATATTAACAGATATGATTTGCGTATAATATTGGTTAATTTTGATCTAAAAAAATAAAAATTAGTATCCTGACGGAATGTTGGATAGGGTTTTACAATTCTTGTTCGATAAATATTCGTATACGGCGCACCGAACGAGTTGCAACTTAGTAATACTTATGAAAAGGCACGAAACGATTAACACGATAGGATAAACGGAAGAATTGTTGAAATTAAACGATAAACCTGATAGGATTAACGCACGATAGGATAGGATTAACGCACGATAGAACAGTATACACGCACGATAGGATAGAATTAACGCACGATAGAACAGTATACACGCACGATACGATAGGATTGATACACGATACGATAGGATAGGATTGTAAAAAATAACGTTGCGGGTACTGTAGGTAGGGGGTTCAATATATCGCAGCCATAATATTTTGAACCCCCTCTCCAATAGGAATTGGAAAAAGGTAGGGGGTTCAATATATCGCGGCCATAATATTTTGAACCCCCTATCCAATGGGAATGGGAAAAAGGTAGGGGGTTCAATATATCGCAGCCATAATATTTTGAACCCCCTCTCCAATACCAATTAAAAATAGAGGGGGGTTCAAAATATCGCGGCCATAAAATATTGAACCTGGGTTCAATATTTTATGGGGGGGTTCAATATATCGCAGCGATATTTTGAACCCGGGTTCAATATATCGCGGGGTTCAAAATATTATATGACACCGGCATTAGAAAAATATCAAAAAAATGATTAATACAAATAAAATGAATCTGAAAATACTGCGAATGATAATAGCAAATTATCATCATTTTCATCAACATTCAGTGAAGCTGGAAATATGTTCAATTTAAAATGCATATTGATCCAATTTTGTAGATCCAAACCATTGATTTAAATAAGGTTGCTATTGATCTAAATAATTTTTCTTTAACAGATTCAAATTTGAGCCCGATGAACTAGATTTTTATAACTAGTATATCACATATATAAATTATTTCTTTGTGTACTATCTGTAACAATAGGTGTTGCTGTAAAAAAAAATCATTCATTGTCCATCTGAATTTAATGTCAGTATACTAGACTAGAATAAGAAGTCATCAGTGTGCATAACAGCTCGGTTTTGTTTGTTTTTTGTTTAAGGTTTGAACAACAGAAAATAAATTGTTCACAATTCAGAAGTACTACCAAAAAATGATATTCAACAAAGATCAATTCCATTTGGATATATAAATTCAAGGAGTCTGGGATTGACACATTTAAAAATCTAAATACTAGGTAGACAAATCATTGTTTCAATGTATTAATACACATTTTACGGTTTGACGTTGTATTTTCATGATTAGTGCACGACAAATAGGTATTTCTGATCTGATAATTTACTGATGACGTTCCTGGTATATTGAAAAATAATGCCCGCGGCATCTGTTTGAGCTCGGCAATAACTGTAGTAGAAATTCAGACAGATGATGAATGTAAATAATGTTACACAGCATGTGAAAAAAGCAAACAAATCGCATTTTTTGTGAGAAACGTTTCGTTTAAATTGTTTCGGGTGCAGCGTTTTATGTAAACCGTTCAGCCTTTCGTTTGCACCGTTTAGCGAGCCTGTGGTTAGTAGTACGTTTCATGGTCTATATTATTATGTGTAAATTTTGGCTGCAGTGCGATCAAATCAAACATACACCGACGGACTTATGTGTAAATTTAAGCATGCCCGACCATATTATCACCTCATCATATTTAAAACAGCATGACTCCGGATACTTTTATTAATATACATCCAATTGTACGTTATAATATTTAATTATTTACAGTTTTATGCGATTTTTCCTTTCGTTTGAATATGCAAACGCCGTCTATGCTGCTAAAGTACATTTAAACGTCTTTGATAAAATCTTTTGAAATATACGTTACAAATGTTATAAGTAGCGTAATCACAGACAATGGCATTGAATAATTTAATTTAATTACAAGTTCCATGCACTTCAAAAATTATTAGAGTAGACTAGAATAGTTATCTTTTACATTTAATTTATTTAATTCATTTGTCCATGCTTATTTCATAAAATACTGACTATATGATGTCAAGAGAACAATCTGATACGTGTACTACATGTACCACGCTGAGATGATACCATGCAAAATTTAGTTTGCTGTGATTAAAACACTCAACATAATATGCTCACTCTGCAATTTATACGAATAAATGAATAAGTAGTATACATATAAGAAATGTATGAACTGCCAATTAAATTAAGTAACTATTATATACATCGTGTGTGTATGTGCGTGAGCGTGTGTGTGTGTGTTTGCGCGCGTGCGTGCGTGCGGTATTTTCTTCTTTCTGCAATGAAAACTTAATGTTGTATGAATGTATAGGTTGCATTCAATTCGTGGTAGGACAGTTAGAACACTGCACAGGCATGTCATTACTAAGTGATATTATGATTTGTTTTCATAATGAATAGAAATTAGCTAAATATATAATGCAGAATTTTGTTCATCGAACAAAATATCTACCTGAGATTTGGTAATTGAGTGTTTGAACAAATATTAATCTCATCATATCTATGATGTTTTTAGCTGTCTAAGTGTATATTAAGGAAACCCTGTGTGTACGTGATTTAAATAACTAATGATCATTTATCTTTTAACTGTTTCTTTGCTAATAATCAAATTTCAACAAGAAGAAGTATTACTCTTTTTGGAACTAATTACATTTTAAAACAATGTGATAAAAAATTGTGTTTCAAAGAATGTCCAGTTGGGTATTTCTTGGAGAACTGCAGCAGTATTTGTCCCTATCCTCATTTTGGAAGAAGATGTATTCAAAGCTGTTCCTGTGAAAAGCAACTGTGTGACTTCGTACATGGGTGCACAGGCAAGTATTATTTTCCTGGACCAGGTACATTTTCACAAAGCTGGCAACAATTTGCATGTACCCTTATATATGTACTAGGAACTTCAAAAGAAATGACTGGAGCAAATATGATTTTTACGTCACCTATGTCACTCAGATTACCTATCGCCATTCAATTTGGTTTTCGTCTGTAGCCGTACGTCACCATGCGTCGTGTGATGGAAATTGAATATCTTTAACTTATTTTGGGAAACTACATGACATTTTTTAACTGTGTGCATATATGATGCATTTTGATGGTAAGAAGAACATAAGTTGTAAGTTTTATGATTATTGCCCCGTAAGCGCCCTATTGACAAGGCCAAACTTAAAAAAACTTCTCTATTTCCAAACATTTGAAAGAAAAAAAATCAAATTCATAGTCTTGCAGACCAGATATCATTCAAACAATATTGTAAATTTACATGTCTCTGGAGTAGAGGTTATGACCTTAGGGTGTCAAACAGTATATATGCAGATAATGTTTAAGAATTGTCTTTGTTTCTGTTGATATCGAAGAGAAAATGGCTGCAAATTAAGAAGGACCATTAAGTCTTCTACCAAAATTTCAATTCTCCAAAAATAGGAGTTTCAACCATAGATCGGGGCCGGGACTGTCATTTAGGGTCAATATATTTTTAAAACAACTTCTTTTACACTTTTGCTGACACAGAACAGAACCTGAGTTCATATTTAAAGATACGATAGCGCGTTATGATAAGTTGTAAATTTTATATCTTTCGAGGTAAGGACTTTGAATCTAGAGCGGAGCCAAACTGGTCATAAAGTGTTAATTTACATGTTTTAATTTCTTCTTCTATTTTAACTGAATTGAAACTGACTATATATTAAAAAGACTACAAAGCCCTCGACCAAAATTGTAAATACATGTATGATGATCCCAAAGGTGTATGTTTTGATACTGTAGGATGGGATCAAATTGCTATATAGTGTTGATGTTTATAGTGTTAAAAAATCGTCCAACTTTTTCTAACACTGAAAAAAAATATTGAATGATTAGAAAGGTTTTCAAGTTACCCTCTTAAATCAAATTGTATTACACTTAAGGTAGCCTCTCTGGCTCAGGGAAGGGACAAATTTAAGATTATTACTTATGTTTTATATATATTTTTTTTGGCTGTTGAATTTATGAAAAAAAGATTAATATATATTAAGAAAAGACAATGAATGAGGCTCTCTATCAAAAAATAAGATGTCATGAAAGCCTTTGCCAAACCAAACTAAATATAAGTTTTTTTTAGCAATTGTTCATTTCAATAATATATGGTAGATTCAAGAATATGGGAAATATGACTTGCCTATAAGTATCCGATGAAAGTTTTTTTAAAGGATCTTTTAATAGAAAGAAAGGTTTATTGAATGTTGCAATTTACCTATATAAGTTTCCCTTCTCTTGAATAATCCTGAATAGCATTGCCATTGTGTAGAAATATGGAATAGCTGGCTGATCCCTACGCGTATGAGAGCCAAGGAGCGTATTGGTTATGTGTTTCTTTTTTTTTTTTTTTCATTTTTTGGTGAAAACAAATTCAAATGCTGGCGATATACATGTATATACATTACATCCGTAGTCTTAGAAAAAATATAAAACTTAAAGTTTTTAAAACGCATAAAGAAGATAGAAAACGCGAAAACATCAAATGAAAGGTAAGAATTTATGTTTTAATCCTAATTTAATGTATAAATTAAAATAATAAAATTCAAAAACTAATTTTACACTTTGAGTCTGAAACAAATAGGAGCATATATTGCTCTTTATCTTACATATACATTTTCTTTTAATTTCTTGATTTCCTTAGCAGGCTTTGACGAAAAACCGTATGGGACCCAACTTTTTTAATCTTCTTCTTATTGTTATTTATTCAATGTTATTTTATAAACATTATTATTGTTATTTTTTATCAATACTGTCATCATCGTTTGTTTGTACAACGACCATGTACAGTCACTGTGATGTACATTTATTTGGATATATAATTCTTGCCCATCAATACTAGTGTGTCCAATATCATAACGTTTATATTATTATTACGCCGATACTTTTGGAACATGTACATGCCAACCATATCATGCATATGGTTCTATAAAAAAAGTTTTAAGGATGCGTTTATGTGGTTTACTCAGGGTTGAAGTTGCCAAAGAACTAAGTTATTTATATGCCGCAAATGGCCATAAAGTACCGATTAGACCCAACCTTACACCAGAGTAAACTCCAACTAAACCATAGGTTTACTTTTGGGGTTACTTTCTGAAAATTTGGGTCCACTCGGGGTTTACTTTGTGTTTACTTGGAATTTGCTGTTAAGGTCCGCTGTATGCACTAAAGTGTGAAGCTGACCCGTCTCTTATCTTTCCAACCTTCTGCCTGTGATTCCTGCACCTTGTTTATTCCGAATACACAGTTAGCGTCTGCTTTGAGGGGTATACTTATGATCGGGGTTTACTCTCTGTGTCAACTCTGGGTCCACTCTAGCAAATCCAGAAAGTAAACCCAGATTTCAGTTGGTGTTTACTTTCTGTTAGGTTGGGTCTGATCTGTACAGTAACTGTATCATTAAATTAAACGATATTTTCTAATACATGTACGTAGACATTAATATGTACAGTACCAATCAGACCCAACCTAACACCAGAGTAGAACCCTACTAAACCCTGGGTTTATGCATTCAAGTGTGAAGCAGACCTGCCTTCTATCTTACCATCCCACTGCCTGTAATTGCTGCTTTTTGTATATTCCTAATACACAGTTTGCGTCTGATTTGAGGGGTATACTTCTGACCGAGTTTACTCTCTGTGTCAACTCTGGGTTTACTGTGGGTTTACTCTGGGTCCACTCTAGTAAACCCAAAATAATCTCAGAGAGTAGATTCGTGGTTAAGATAGGGTTTACTTTCTGTTACGTTGGGTCTGATCGGTACTGTAACTTCATGATATAGAACAATTTTGAAAATTTCTTTATATTTTAGTGTGTGCCACTGCTCAAACAGTGGGTCATTAAAGTCACGTTTTAATGACGTCGCATTTAGCACAGTAACGTTATACATGTAAGCAAAGGAAATCATATAAATCACTTAATAATGGTATCTTTGAAGAAGACGGTAAGTTGTATAATGACCATTATTATATACATTTAATTATTTTAACTATTCACAGTAAACAAAAAGTCCAATATCTCGTGTGTTTCTGGAAAGTTCATATTATAGTGCTCCCTCATAGTGATCAAAGTTAACATATAGTGCTCCCTCATAGTGATCAAAGTTAACACATCTGCCTGTACAATTACGTTACATCATTCTATATTCTCTTTTCAAAGTGTTAATATTTTTTTAAAATAAAAATTGTAAATCATTATAGTATTGAAAAATTAAATATAATCTGATTAATCTCCGTATTTCAATTTGAATCCAAACTAGTTTCGTTAGGATTTATGCTTGCGGTAAAGTTTCAAAATACTACAAAGTAAGAAATCAAGATTTTCTTGAAAAGTAACAACTTGTTTTTGTTATTGGGTGTTAGCGTCTTCGCATTCGCTAGCATCAACGATGAGTATTGTTTGAGATATGCTTAGAATCGTTGAGTATAAATGCATTTATGTCATTAGCAATCCGATTTTTTTTCATCTTGCACTTTTCGTTCATATTCACATGTGATGAGACGTGGAAATAAAAACTAAAAAGTGTCGCCGTAATCGATTTACTTTAATTTTTTTTTGTTATTTCCAAAAGTCAAACAAAGTTCGATTAGTAATTGACGTTGATATTTCTACAAATTTAAATCAACACTTACTTCCGGGAACCTTCTTTTCCATTACACATATTATAAAAACAATGAGTTTTGGTAAAAAATTCAAAAATACATTTGCATGCAGATTTACTATTACCCAGTCTTTGAGATCGATAACCAAATCTCAAAAGTCAGAAGCTAAATACTGTATATTCTTAATGAAACGCGAGGAATTAATATCCGCGTAAAATCGCGGGAAGCAAGTATATAATGCGGGTTTTAAAATGTCGCTTTTATTTTTGGACAGATGTAAACTAATTGAAACTTGCGATTTGGTTCAAAACAGTTGAATCGCGGAATGAAGTACTCACGTAAAAAAGGAATATACAGTACTTGACATAGAATGGAAAGGAAAACCGTACAATACATACTCATAATTTGTAGCAGTAGTACACTCAGTTTATTTATTTAAAGTATTATGTGTATTGAACTTTATTAGCATGCAGATTGGTCGGTTATAACGACTACATAGCATGTAGAATAATAACGATAGACATGCATATTGCGCTCCCATTTTATAACATTTACAGTTATAAAAACTAAAGACATGACTACAGACATCTCTTCTTTCTTAAAGCGGATACTATAAAGTTTCATATTAAGAATAAGTTTAAATAATTTCTTTCTTTAGTACTAACATATGATGTACATTTTTTACTGCGCGCCGTATAATATTTTAGGTATTATTTGTTCCATTATTGCATTATTTTTTGTTAAATGATCGTCATTTTACTCTCAATAAACTAATAAGAAATAGTTTTTAAAAACTTCATAATTAACCCTCAGTAATGCACACTGTGGTTTAATCGACCCATCCATCCAAACAGTGTCGGTCCACGTGTTTCTTCTGTCAATCAAATCAGTCTGCGAGCTGCACCATGTGCACCTTTCATTTTCGCTCAATTGTTTTTCATTTCAAGAAAAATGCGTCTAACAATAAATAACGTTTTTATACCCCCGCTCCGAAGGAGAGGGATATACTGTTTTACCCTTGTCTGTCTGTCTGTCTGTCCGTCTGTCTGTCTGTCCGTAACAAAAATTCCTGTCGCATTTATCTCAGCAACTATTTATCGCAGATGCTTGAAATTTTTACACAGTGTTTGTTAAGGCATGCCATATCGTGGGATATATTTTTGTACCAATCATACGTCAACTTCCTGTTAAATGAGTACTTTGTTTATTTTAGCCAAAATTTTCAAACAAATTTTCCTCAAAGAATTCTCAGCAACTGTTTATCGCAGATGCTTGAAATTTTAACACACTATTTGCTTAGGCATGCCATATTGTGGGATATATTTCTGTACCAATCGGATGCCAGCTTTCTGTTAAATGTCGACTTTGCTTATTTTGCATATTCACATCAGAGCGGGGTATCACTAGTGAGCATTGGCTCACAGATATCTTGTTTATTTAGTATTTGTGATGTTTGATGTCATGATTGTACTGCCTCTGTGAAAATTCTTTACATACACTACGTCGTTTAAAAGACTTATTCTCTCTCTCTCTCTCTCTCTCTCTCTCTCTCTCTCTCTCTATCTCTCTCATGTATTTATGTACCTGCAAACAATGCAGATAACGTCTTGTTTTCATTTTATTCGTTTTATTAATAAATACTAATGGTATGTATATAACGCTTTCAACGCATGATTACGCATCGGCTTTATCGGTATAAATATTATTTTTAAAGCACACATATAAGAACATAAAGTAAATGAAGATGTGCTTGCAAAAAACTATATTCAATGATGCAGAAAGATCGTAACGTTAAATGCATTTTAATATAGAAATAGTTGTAAAACAAGACAACAGCGTCATAAAGCTAATTGAAATTATATTTCTTTGGCTTACATCTAAAAACGAAGTACATTTACAGACAGTTAATTGCAGACTAAATCTTACTTCAGGTAGTATGCTATAAATGCAAGAATTTTACTGTCATTTTCATTGAATTTCATTGAAAAAATGTTTGTGTATCAGAATTCTTAAAACTATTGTAAGCTTTCATAATATTTTCTAATTAACTATCTTGATAAGATATTTTGTTGTGTAAGAACTGACCAGGCACATAATTGTGTAAAACTGTTTGAATAACCTTGTTGGCATTCATATATGAGATACCTTTTAAATGAAAACTGTGAGGTATAATATGTACATGTAGGAAGTAGAGTTTTTTTACTTATTATTTTAATTTTTCGAAATTTCAGCTGTTGAAAGAATTTGAAAGATTTGGACAAAATACAGCATCAAGTGACCTGGTGGATCTGTTAACCACTGGGTTAACAAAGGGGATTGTCCGTCTGTTGAAAATAAAAAAAAAGATACGTAACTTGCTGTCCGAAATTGAGATAACGAGTCGGCACGACAGAACAGAAGGACAGCAAAGTTGTTCGTTAAATTGGCAATGAATATCTGATTTTTAGAAAATTTATCGCATAAAAAAAATAAAACTTCATGTTGTTAAATTTTTCGAAATAGTTTCTAATTGATGACTTTATAAAATGATTTAACATAATGTGAAAGCTTTAAGATACTTTATATCAAGATGGATGACATTAGAATAGATGATGGTGCTTGAAAGGGGTGACATTGAGATATAATTGAGATGTATTCAAATGCTTCAGACAGGCAACATTTAAATAAATCCTGATATTCTATTACAATTCATGACAGATAACACAGATTTTGACCGGACCGCCCAGTGGGAATCGGGATGAAAACACGGTTAATGACAATGGACATGGATAGTTTTATTGTTTTTGCCGAAGGAACTGAAGTGTGTTAATGTGACCTTTTCTTGGATGCGTACAGTGCACTTCTTGACTGCATTTATGCTTTGAATTTAGCATACTTTAAAGGACTAGATAAAAGTTGTTGTTTATTCAGAACATGATTCTTGGACCTAGAAACAATGCCGAAAAAACTCCATTGACAAAATAATTATCAATGTTCTATCACTGATTAATGCTGAATAAAAAAAAAGTATTCTTGTACATATACATAAGTCTACTTAATGTAGTTTCCAAAAAGATTTCATACAACATTTCTGAAAAAAGGTATTCATTTTATAATAAACTTTATGAAATATTACATATATTTTTTTAATTTCAAAGCCGAACAAAATTCAGCAAAACCGTGTACAGTTTTTGCTGTGGGAGTTATGATATACCTGGTACAATTAAGAGTGTTATTTTCCATCGATCAAATTTATTTAGTAAATTTACTTGAAAGGCTTGTACATCTGTAAAGATTTAATTCAGCTGAAGCAAAGAATTTTACCCGCAATCTCGCTGTACTGCTAGATATACTAGTAGATGTATATCTACTTAAAAGTAATAGTAAATACACTTCCAGCCTAGTAATTACGCTAGTCTTGTCAGGTAAAAAGTGCTGTACTATTTTTTTTTCTCAAGTATTTTTACTAGATCTTGGTAGTAAATTTACTTTTTATGTTCATTGCGTTGACCCTATGGTCCACGTACATAATATATACGCGAGATGAGCTAGCCTGGTTCCTGTGCGTAATGGGTAGCTCAGGGAACCAGGCTAACACACCTTTAACTGAATCAGGATTCCGTGCTATATGCACACTTACATCTGTAAGTTCAAAGGCGCTGTTATTGTAAAGTTGTCGGTGAACAGTACAGAAACAAAGTATTCCTTTTAAAGAAATGATTGACATGTGATATGAACTATCAGTATTATGTATTGCAATAAATAAATTCACCGAAACCCCCCGTTTCAATCATGTTAAAAAAGTGTATTCAATGTACATTAAAAAAAGTAAAGAGACGACACTCGCCAGTTTGGATTTATTGGATTTATAGGAGGTCTTCGTTTCAAGTTATGTTTTAAACAAGTTCTTCCGTTTCTCCAACGATTTCTGACGAGATATAGGTTGTAAAATGTTAAAATTACTTATTCCTATCGTCTGACTACATCTGTACGCTGCATAATAAACACATCTTTCCGAAATGTACTAGATACTTGCCAAACTTATCGAAAGCAACGGAAGTTTACTTTTGAGTGACGTAAATTCTCCATATAAGCACTGAGATGTTCCAAAAATGTATGATAAATCTAGAGAGAGCAAAAATTCCGCGAAAAGATATTCGTCTTGGTTTATCCAATGCTTTCGGATCTCCTCAGTGATTACATGGAGAGTTTGCATCAACTTCCGTTGCTTTCGATAAGTTTGGCGAGTATCTAGTACATTTCGGAACGATGTGTTTATTATGCAGCGTACAGATGTAGTCAGACGATAGGAATAAGTCATTTTAACATTTTACAACCTAGATCTCGTCAGTAATCGTTGGACAAATGGAAGAATTTGTTTAAAACATAGCTTGAAATGAGGACCCCCTATAAATCCAAGATGGCGAGTGTCGTCCCTTTACTTTTTTTAATGTACATTGAATACACTTTTTAAACATGACTGAAACGGGGGGTTTCAGTGAATCTATTTATTGCAATACACAGAAATACACATAAGATTAAAAATTTTAATCAATTTTTTCTTCTGGAACAAATAATTAGAAAATTCACTATCCAACAACCAAGCCCCTGTGACTTTAATGATATGAAATATCTGTTTTAAAGTTCGCACATATATAATTGTTTTCCCTTGCACTGAAATGTCACACTTTCATTGGTTTAAACATAGCACGTGCAAATATATCTATATTTGTTCGGTGAGAAATAATACTAGTATTAGGCAATATGGCCGTCATTGGCCGACGCTTCGTTACTCATTTCGACATTTCATTGAATTCAATACATAAACCGCATGCCGTAAGTTCTTAATGTATTTGGAGTAGTTGCCCTTTGAAATTCATTAAAATTAGAGTAGTTGCCCTTAGAATATTGACGTCACATTGTTTTGTCTGGAGAAGAAAAAAATGGCAGCGTCGATATTTGATCAATCTCTGCAGAAGAAAGGGAGAAAACATTTAAAATTGAATAGGAACAAAACATCGTAAGTAAACATGGGTGAAGCAAAGATTTTTAAAGAGTATTTGAAAGGTGAGATTGACAATTTTGAAGAGTTTAAATGAGTTAAATTGCACGAGATGTTAGACATCTTGTACATGGATTTGCGTAGATCATCGCTATTTGTGAATAAACATGTCGCTTGATAGTCCTTGGGAAAACAAAACACTTATTAGGTTAGTTACTGACTCACTACGGAAATATATTGGGTTGATCAAAAGATGGCGAGGCGTAGTGAGTCAGTAACTAACCTAATAAGTAATAGTATGACGTGCCGTAAGGGTAATCAGTTGTCGTTGTGATTCAAGTCTGTATGTTGATCTAGCGTTGGTGTGTGATGTGTGCTTTGAATTCATTTGTCTTTATATGTATATTTTAGTTTCTACCGTCGATGAGAGATTTATTGGCCAATAAGTACATTTCCGAATATTTTGTTTTATTATAATCTTATGTTAATTTCTGAAAGCAAGTTTTCGAGATTGTTTGTGCATATATACGTCTGTCTGTCGGTGTATACACTTGTCTGTACATGTGCTTTTTTATCTTCGGTATGTGACTGTGTCTATATTATACTTATATTCTAAATCTCAAATGAAGTGAATATATGATGTGTATGCACTGTAAAACTGAATACAGTAAAGCACGGTTATAGCGAACACGCTTATAATGAATTGACGCTTACAGCGAAGTGAATTTCATTCCCCCCGTCTCTATTTCATGTTGTAAACTTGACGGATATAACGAATTACGCTTATAACGAAGTTAAATTGGCCGTCCCTGGGACTTCGTTATAAGCGTGTTTTACTGTATATAAGATGATGTGAATAACTTGAAAGTTCGAATAAAAAAATAATACTGAAATCTGATTGGTTTAGACGCAGTTGATAATCCGTTATATTACCCTCAGCATTAGCAACTCCCTTGGCAACGGGTAACACACAAATTGTTACATACGCGTACGGTTTGCTGTATAATTCTCGTCATTTCTATGTAGAAGCAGTAAAATGTTCACTAAAATTAAAACATTCAGTATAAAAAAATAAAAAGTCCTGTTTTGGAGGGTAACAGTTGAAATTGACACAATTGAAAGTATTAGATAGGCGTACATGGTAACATCCATTTTTATAAAACTTGATATAAATACAACACAATCTATGATCTGTTGAGATCTGACATAGACTTCATTAAAGCCAACGATATATCCTAAACTATACCACGAAAAACGACACACAAGGCTGTTTAGTCTATCCTTATTTAAATGGGAAGCAACTCCATTTTGTATAAAATTCTAACATCCGGTAATGTTAATGCATTCATGTTTTTTCCGAGCCTGTCGGGAAGGCCCGAGAAGTTGCAATTAGACTGCACTGATTAGTAACACAAACTTACAAGCGGAATACAGAGACACATGATTAAGCACATTTAATCAACATTATGATAATCTGTCTCTTGCTTTATCATGGATATGAAAATTCAGTGACATGCAATCCATTTAATGTGCACATTATATTTTTAACATATAAAGCATGTAAATGTATATTTAGCCATGATCAGTGGCAGTTAATCTCTATTATAAAACTGATCGTACGAAGAAAGCCCTGTGATGGCTTTAGAAAATGTAAAAGATTCCGTTCCGTTCCGTTAAATACCAATATCCACACGGGTATTGGTATTTTGCGGAACGGAACGGAATCATGAGAAAATTATTATTAAGTATGGAATTCATATTCTAATATTAATATCTATTTTAATGTATTACAAATAAAGCCTTCAATTATTTTTGGAAATAATGTTATTCCTCAGAATATGTTTCATATAATATAAAATTCTACTGGATGTAAACATTGTGTATTGTTAATTTGATAAACAAACTCGTTAAATCTCCCGTAAACTCCCGTAACAAATACATGTTCGTTATAGATTGAATAAATGCCGTGCTTGTTATGATATTTTTCATATTATAAAAAATTTGAAAGATTCCGTTCCGTTAAAGCTGACATGAATTCATAAATACGCATTTTTTCCCTTTTATCTCCGACAACCGCCATATTAGTTGTCGATTTCTATTGTTCTGCTCATCGTTACACACCCCTTATATAAGCTGAGAGCACTATTCATGCTTCACCGCATTCAGGTATTTCATGCACCCGAACATGTTGCCTTGGACGAAAAGACGTGTAGAAACGCGTTTTGAAGAAAAATAAAATGACAACCACTGCACTGGCAAGATATATCCAATACACGATGAAACAAGACAGACTGAATGTCCACACGCAGATACTTATAACATTCCTCGATAATTGTGGACCGTTTTCCTGTGTATGTTATAACATCGCACATGCGCAAACAACACACTGTGGCAGATCGAACAATGTCAATGATCGCATGGATTTTAGAAACGGTGGAACGGATTGAAACGATGTTACATTGTCATTTTCTTGGATTTACTATCATTTATCTACAGTGTTCGATGTAGTGCCACCGGGGTTTTCAAAAAGACGCAGACGTTATTCACTCTGTATGAACGGCACACGTGTTCGATGTGAATGCGTAGTGAGGCAGCACTGTTTGTGCAACATAATAAAGATATCTGGAAAATCCTTTCACAGAATAAACATATTTTGTATTTCACTGATTGTTGTTTTCTTTATTCTTTACTACAAACATTTTACTACAATGTGTAGTTCATGCATTTAGAAGTCCATGCAACCTGAATGCCTCGATCGGAAAGCAACCGACCGTAACTTTCTCAACTGATATATATACCCCAGTGGTAGTAGAGGAACTAATATGGCAACCAAATGCTTTTATGAGTTCATGTCAGCTTTAAATACCAATATCCACACGGGTAATGGTATTTTGCGGAACGGAACGGAACCAGAAGAAAATGGTTCAGACGGAAGGTAAGTGATGAATATTAAACTTTTTCCTTGCGAATGTGCTTGTTATATTTTAGAATTCTACGTAATATGGGATACACATTGCGTTATTGCTAGCTTGATGAACACACTAGTAATATCATCCGTGTAAGTAATGTAGTATCATAGATGAAATAAAAGTTATAGCTGTACACAACACAGGAGTGATATGCACATATGCAAGATGTTTGAATTGATGAAATGATTTGTTGGTTTGCTTTATTTATCTCAAAATAACATAGAAATAAACAAACAGCTAGTAGTTGTTATAATATAGTTCATATTTCAAAATTTTAAACGATTCCGTTCCGTTCCGTTAAATACCAATATCCACACGGGTAATGGTATTTTGCGGAACGGAACGGAACCAGAAGAAACTTATTTATAAGTGTGGTAACAACATTTGTTATATCATCATTCATTCAAATTTATTTCAAATAAGACTATCAAGTATTTTTATCGATATTATCCCTGCGCTGTGAATGATCTTGGTATAATATGAATTCTACTTGATATAAGCATTGTGTTTTTGCTAGCTTAATTAACCAACTAGTTAGTTCTGCCGTAACAATGATATGAAATTGAAAAAAAAAATGAAAACAGAGTTTTTGTTGTATGCAGCACACGCACACAAACGCTGAAATTAATAATCAGCAAATACACAAGATGACTGAATTGATTTGATTGATAGACTCATTCATCTTAAAAGAATCTGATAAAAAAATTCAAGGAACGGTGAGGAGTTGTTATGATATTTTCCATTATTTAAAAAGTATGAAAAAATCCGTTCCGTTCCGTTAAATACCAATATCCACACGGGGAACGGAATCATGAGAAAATTATTATTAAGTATGGAATTCATATTCTAATATTAATATCTATTTTAATGTATTACTTATAAAGCCATCAATTATTTTTGGAAATAATGTTATCCCTCAGAATATGTTTGATATAATATAAACTTCTACCAGAAGAAAATGGTTCAGACGGAAGTAAGTGATGAATATTAAACTTTTTCCTTGCGAATGTGCTTGTTATATTTTAGAATTCTACGTAATATGGGATACACATTGCGTTATTGCTAGCTTGATGAACACACTAGTAATATCATCCGTGTAAGTAATGTAGTATCATAGATGAAATAAAAGTTATAGCTGTACACAACACAGGAGTGATATGCACATATGCAAGATATTTGAATTGATGAAATGATTTGTTGGTTTGCTTCATTTATCTCAAAATAACATAGAAATAAACAAACAGCTAGTAGTTGTTATGATGTTTTCCTTTATTTAAAAAGTTTGAAAGATTCCGTTCCGTTAAATACCAATATCCACACGGGTAATGGTATTTTGCGGAACGGAACGGAATCAGAAGAAATCTATTCAGAAGAAAAATTCCTTAAGTAATTTTCATCGACGTTACACACACAGATTAATTGAGTTTGGTTTAAACCTCAACTTTATATTTACAGTGTCAATCAAACATCATAAAACAACTAGTGGCTTTAGGTTTTCTCGGGAAAGAAGCGTGTATTGACTTATAGAGCAATGAGTAGCATATTTTATGTAATACACAGTTCATTAAAACAGCAAAATTTGTAAAACAATCTTCCATTTACCATAAGTTAAATTGAAATAATGACGTTTAAAAAAAATCTTGTTTCCCCTTTTGGGGCCTCTTTTACTGGTTCCGTTCCGTTCCCTTCCGCAAAGTACCAATAGCCGATTATATCGAAGAAAACTTCATTTGTTGGCGATGTAGAAATTCTTGATGAAAACAAATTGGAGTTATCGGACTTTGAATTTAATGTAGCGATCGGATTACGTCAGAGGTGTTCCGAGTTTGAAATTTAGAGAAATCGAATGCCGCCGGTGAAGAGTTTTTATGACTCTTCATCATGGGTAGAAAGCACGAAAACTTGTTCATGGTTAGCATGTTTATTGGTTGTAATATTACATACAAAATATTCACAGAGGTATGGTAGACATAAATGTGCACAATACTTGTTTTATAATAAGCTCAAGGTTTGTTTCAACACATCACCGCAAACGAAAATCTATCATTTACAATTCCAAACATTGACCAGCGCCTTCAAAGATTACTTTATTGATGATGTTCACGATGGACTTGTCTGTGTCCTCTCTTTGTTCTTCTTTTATCACAGAAAACTTCAGGCACAATGTGCTTTAAGAATATTAGTCCTTATCATTCAATTTACATTTCAGCTTCATGACTTATTCCTTTAACGAGTATATTTGAAAATGGTATTTTTGATTGTTTCGTGTTGGTATATGATGTTTACGACATCCTTTACTTTATTTCGTTCAATATTTCGTGATATATATACATATACTTTTTATATAAAATATAATCAATTCGGCTACATAACGTAACATAATACTAGCGTTTTATGACGTCACAATAAGAAATATGTATTCGTATGTATGTGTATTTGTGTAACTTAGCAACATGTTTTCAAACTCCTGATGATTTAAAATGAAACTAGTTGAGTTAATTTCGGTGTTGTGATTTATATATATATATATATATATATATATATATATATATATATATATATATATATATATATATATATATATATATATATATATATATATATGTTTTATTATAGGTTTCCATTAATGTACCCTGAATTAGTACCAGCAGCAGTGTTTCCTGTGGCAGGAAGCAGGACAGGGTCTTTTGGATCCATTATTCGGTTAAACTGCAGTATTCTTGAGGCTAATTATATCATCGTGATATTGATATCACGTGAGTTTTGAGTTTGTCTTTGTTAAAAATACGGCTATTGTTCTTCCCCATTGTTATTGTTTAGTGAATGAATGTTGAAAGTTTTACTATGGTAATGGACAATAAAACGGTGATTTACTGCAAAGCACGAGAACTATCGGTACTGTTTGAATAATGCAAAACACCACAAATCAAGATACAAAATACGTCAATGGTTCTAGACATGGCGGTGAACTGTTTTAAGGATCAAACGAATGATAATACTTTAAATAACAAAATTTCACATCATTTCATTTGTTTACTGTTTAGGATAAAAGAACGGGGCTTCTGTCATCATTTTTAAAGCGCCAAGCATAGCTCAGCGCTTTATTGGCGTTAGACTTCTACTTCCGGTGCATCAAAAAACTGCCCCCTATGAGCAGAAATAATCATTTAAACTGGTTGGGGAACCAGTTTCATGGGTTTACGCACATAACTGCAAGGGCTATTGTGAATCTAATGTGCAGGGCTTATGTACATCACTGCAGGGGCTGCTAGATGTACGCAGTGATTATAGTCAGCCTTCGGGCTGATTTATTTAGTTATAGTGAAACTTCAAATGTGCTTGCGTAAATTGGAGTTCTGGGAAGGAATTACTAGACAGCCCGTGTTAGTGAAATTCGAAGTTATGAAACTGGACAGTTTTAGGTGAAACTGCATTGTATACGTGTACACTGCTACACACTTGCCTCCTCACATACAGTTATAAAAATATATGTACAGCTGCATATTATTATTCAAAATATTGATATCTTGTATTTTTATACATGTAGAGTGTGTAGTTTCTTGTCACCTAAAATGTATATAAATTCCAGTAACTGAGTTTCTTAGCTTTTAAAAAAGCTAATCTTGTGAGTGCATAAACATAAGCTGGAATGTAGAAAAATCAAAACGACTTGTAAATAGCCACATATAGTTCTTGGTGTTCACCGCTCTCCTCACAGCACATATATAAGGAACTAAACACTTTAAGTTTGCATAGTAGATCTCATCTGTGTGGACGTATATTTTACGTCGCTTACATGTGTTACTTGGACGCAACAACTTACAAGATAAATGCAGTACGTATGCAGAAGAAGATTAACAACATCAATTATAATGGTCAATGCAATACCTTTATAAAGAAAATGCACGCGTATAACGACAATACAAGTGCAGAAATTTGTCAAACAAACGTATTTAACACGTCGCACACAAGGTACATATGTGAAATATAGTGTAACAAAATCAAAAGCTTTTATATAACATGATTCAGACAGGTGTCCATTTAGAAGTCGTGTTCAGCTTTGATTGAAATTAACTTAAGTGTATATGATAAATCATAATATACATGTATATTTAAAAGAAACGTAATTTCGACCAAATTTTCTTAACCAAATTGAATTAAATAAAGATAAATTTTGGATGAGTACAACTTAAACGCCATTTCGACCCTTCTGGCATAAGTTACTTTCAATTAATATTAATTAACATTATGTCGATAAGTCTCATTTCTAACTAAGCTTGCACAAAGTAAATTTCCTTTAGAACCAAGCTAGGTTAGCGCTTTTCAGTACTTTGATTCTATACTAGGTTCATTTCTTCATTCGTCTCAGAATACCTCTTGTCGTTACATGGAGGTTTTGATAAGTCCTGAAATATATTTTTACAAAGTAAATGAGCATTTTATATGAATTGTTATTTAAAATGATTTGACACGTCTTCATTTAACATTCAAATATAAGATTTTTAACCTTAGTTTGATTCTCGTCGTTGTTAAGCAAAGTGTAACCAAACCTACAAAATACAAAGACATTTTATTATATTTAATACAACTACAAAAATGATAATCTTTAAATTCCACAATCAAAATTCATTAAGAGAAAAGCATAAACATTTGATGCATAAAAGGGAAATAAGAATGAAAATGATTAACCTAATAAGACGTAAAACAAAGTACTTACGTTTCTCGATCGCAGTACCAGCATGTAAATATAACCACCAAACAAATGAGAAGTAGTACACTGACTGTTGATGCGATGATATAATTAACAATTTGACCGTCATGTTTTTTTCTGTCTATCCTGTTTATAATGAATTAAAAATAAAGATATTTAGAAAACGAAACTATATATATATTTTTTAAAGGTTCAGAACATAAACAGATGAAAAATTCATAAATTAGTTTTGCCATTGTTTTGTTTAATTTGCAAAGAATATCACAAAAAGCTGAAAATATTGCCTTTTTTTCATAGCATTTGAATTCATGTTTACCATTAACATACCTAATCAATGGGTTTTTTTTTATAGTTTTTGATAAAAAAAAATACGCATAAATTGTATCTTATTTACTTAAAATAATATGCAAATATTGACTGGGTTTGATGGCAACATTGATTATATTAGCCCCGAGGGACGAAATATGGTACGATGCGAAGGGGAGGGCAATATATTCGTTTCAAGGGGGCTAATATAATCAATGTTGCCCAAAAACATAGCGTTTTCATGAAGAAACCAATGGAAATCTAACAAGAGGCCCAGGGGCACATCGCTCACCTGAGCAACAATTGCCTTAATTCTGATCAAATTAGCATTACAGTATCAAAATATATTGACAACTAAATACAATAAATCTTGCTAAAAAATTGAAAATCTGCCAATTTTTATCCACTTCTTTTTTTTGGTAAATACCAAGCCCTTTTTGTTGTTGTACCTGTAAGAAGACTTTTCTCTATTCCTATATACCCCCCCCCCCCCCCCCCATTTCGTGTCCCCATTTTTCTATAGGGAATCATGGTTTCATCAAACTTAAATCTGCATAACCTGTGCTTTCACACTAAGTACTGAGTTTTGGACCGAAAACTTTCCCAGAATATTTTTAAAGATTTTCTCTATATATAAATTCAAACCGAAATCACAGCCCCGCCCTATTACTAGGGACTGTGATTTTGCAAACTTGAATTTACACTACCCGAGGATGCCTCTACACATCTTTAAGCTTTTTCTGGCCAAATAGTCTTTAAAAAGAAGATGTTTAATGATTTTCTCTATATATTCATATGTAAAAATTCATCCCCCATTGTGGCCACACCATACCCCTGGACTATTATTTAAACAAACTTGAATCTATATGATCTGGGGATACTTCCACTCAAATTTGGGCTTTCCTGGCTTAATAGTTTTGAGAAGAAGATTTTAAAAGATTTTCTCTATATATAAAAAAAATTATCCCCCATTGTGGCCCTGCCAACACCCAGGGACCATGATTTGAACAAACTTAAATCTACATTATCTGAGGATGGTAACACACCAATTTGAGCTTTCTTGGCCAAATAGTTTTTAAAACAATTTTTTTTTAAATTGTCTCTAAATATTCCTATATAAAAATATGAGGTATATCCCTCAATTGTGGCCCTACCCTACCCCCGGGGACCATGATTTGAACAAACTTGAATTTACACTATCTGAGGATGCTTCAACTCAAATTTGAGCTTTCCTGGAATAATAGTTTTTGAGAAGAAGATTTTTAAAGATTTTCTCTATATATTCCTATGTAAAACTTGATCCCCCAATTGTGGCCCCACCCTACCCGGGAGACTATGATTTGAACAAACTTGAATCTACACTACCTGAGGATGCATCCATTTTAATTTGAGCTTTTCTGGCTTAATAGTTTTTGAGAAGAAGATTTTTAAAGATTTTCTCTATATATTCCTATGTAAAACTTGATCCCCCAATTGTGGCCCTACCCTACCCCCGGGGATCATGATTTGAACAAACTTGAATCTACACTACCTGAGAATGCTTCCACTCAAATTTGAGCTTTTCTTGCTAAATAGTTTTTGAGAAGAAGATTTTAAAAGATTTTCTTTATATATTCCTATGTAAAACCTTATCCCCCAATTGTGGCCCCACCCTACCCCGTGGGACTATGATTTGAACAAACTTAAATAAACTCTACCTAAGGATGCTTCCATTTTAATTTGAGGTTTTCTTGCTTAATAGCTTTTCAGAAAAAGATTTTTAAAGATTTTCACTATATATTCCTATGTAAAACTTGATCCCCCAATTGTGGCCCTACCATACCCCAGGGGATCATGATTTGAACAAACTTGATCTACACTACCTGAGGATGCTTTCACTTAAATTTGAGCTTTCCTGGCCTAATAGTTTTTGAGAGGAAGATTTTTAAAGATTTTCTCTATATATTCCTGTGTAAAAATTGATCCCCCAATTGTGGCCCACCCTACCCCGGGGGACTATGATTTGAACCTGGCTTAATAGTTTTTGAGAAAAATTTTTTAAAAAGGTTTTCTCTATATATTCCTATGTAAAACGTGATCCCCCAATTGTGGCCCTACCCTACCCCCGGGGATCATGATTTGAACAAACCTGAATCTACACTGCCTGAGGATGCTTCCACTCAAATTTGAGCTTTTCTGGCTTAATAGTTTTTGAGAAGATTTTTAAAGATTTTCTCTATATATTCCTGTGTAAAACTTGATCCCCCAATTGTGGCCCCACCCTATTCCGGGAGACTATGATTTGAACAAACTTGAATCTACACTACCTGAGGATGCATCCATTTTAATTTGAGCTTTTCTGGCTTAATAGTTTCTGAGAAGAAGATTTTTAAAGATTTTCTCTATATATTCCTATGTAAAACTTGATCCCCCAATTGTGACCCTACACTACCCCTGGGGATCATGATTTGAACAAACTTGAATCTACACTACCTGAGGAAGCTTCCACTTAAATTTGAGCTTTTCTTGCTTAATAGTTTTTGAGAGGAAGATTTTTAAAGATTTTCTCTATATATTCCTATGTAAAACTTGATCACCCAATTGTGGCCCCACCCTACCCCGTGGGACTATGCTTTGAACAAACTTAAATATACCCTACCTAAGGATGCCCTCGTTTTAATTTGAGGTTTTCTGGCTTAATAGCTTTTCAGAAAAAGATTTTTAAAGATTTTCACTATATATTCCTATGTAAAACTTGATCCCCCAATTGTGGCCCTACCCTACCCCCGGGGATCATGATTTGAACAAACTTGAATCTACACTACCTGAGGATGCTTTCACTTAAATTTGAGCTTTCCTGGCCTAAAAGTTTTTGAGAGGAAGATTTTTAAAGAATTTCTCTATAAATTCCTGTGTAAAAATTGATCCCCCAATTGTGGCCTTACCCTACCCCGGGGGACTATGATTTGAACAAACCTGAATCTACACTACCTGAGGATGCTTCCATTTTAATTTAAGCTTTTCTGGCTTAATAGTTTTTGAGAAAATGTTTTAAAAAGATTTTCTCTATATATTCCTATGTAAAACTTGATCCCCCAATTGTGGCCCTACCCTACCCCCGGGGATCATGATTTGAACAAACCTGAATCTACACTACCCGAGGATGCTTCCACTAAAATTTGAGCTTTTCAGGCTTAATAGTTTTTGAGAGGAAGATTTTTAAAGATTTTTTCTATATATTCCTGTGTAAAACTTGATCCCCCAATTGTGGCCCCACCCTACCCCGTGGGACTATGATTTGAACAAACTTGCATCTACACTTCCTGAGGATGCTTCCATTTTAACTGAAGCTTTCTTGGCCTATAGTTTTTAAAAGATTTATAAAGATTTTCTCTATATATTCCTATGTAAAACTTAATCCCCCAATTGTGGCCCCGCCCTTCCCTCGGTGACCATGATTTGAACAAACTTGTATATACACTATCTGAGGATGCTTCTACCCAAAGCTGAGCTTTCCTGGCCTATTAGTTTTTGAGAAGAAGATTTTTAAAGATTTTCTCTATATATTCCTATGTTAAACTTGATCCCCCAATTGTAGCCCCGCCCTTCCCCCGGGGACCATGATTTAAACACACTTAACTCTACACTACCTGAGGATGCTCCCATTTTAATTTGAGCTTTTCTGGCCTGATAGTTTTTGAGAAGAAGATTTATAAAGATTGTCTTCATATATTCCTATGTAAAAATTGATCCCTCAATTGTGGCCCCACCCCACCCCCGGGGACCATGATTTGAACAAACCTAAATCTACACTACCTGATGATGCTCACACACAATTTTAAGCTTTTCAAGCCGAATAAATTTTGAGAAGAAGATTTTTGAAAAATGCTAACAAATTTTTAATAATTCTCAATTATCTCCCCTTGAAAGAGGGCATGGCACTTCATTTGAACAAACTTGAGTCCCTTACACTTAGTGGTGCTTTGTGCCAAATTTAGTTGAAATCTGCCCAGTGGTTCTTAAGAAGAAGATGAAAATGTGAAAAGTTTACAACAACGACGACGACAACAACGACGAAAACGACGACAGACAACGGACAAATTATGATCAGAAAAGCTCACTTGAGCCTTTGGCTAAGGTGAGCTAAAAAGGTTAAGTTTTCAATACAATAAGTTGTTAAAGTTGGTTTCTGGAAGAACAGACTTTGAAAATTTTCTGAATAAATATTGACCAATTTTTTACTTTTTTAATCTTTAGTTTTTAAGAAACATAGAATTGTGAGCAAATCTCTGTATCTTGCTTATAATTCGAAGCTTAACACTCTAATATGGTTAGTAAATAGAAATTGTAAATAATTAAACAAAAGAAACATGCACTATAACAAATAAATAACACAATTTATTTTTTCGAAATGAATCATATATATACATGTATATACCTACATATTTCCGTCAGCGATATCAAACTCTATTTAAACTGAATAAACTCGCCGAACATCTCAACTAAACCTATTGCATTAATCTACCATTACGCAAAAGATAATGCCGAATTACCGATATAATGAATTGTATTTCAGTACTTTTTTGATACATCAGATTTTGCTTAATTTGCGCAGGTAAACAGTTAACTGTTTGATTTACCGAAGTCTCTGTTTGATTTGATGCGTAAAAATCACGAAATACAGACGATAGTTCCCAGGTTACAAAGCATAAATAATAAAAACGAAACGAAAAACAGAACAAGCTAACACCAACGTCATGTGTGAAAACTGTCAACGCATTGAAATATTTAGCCTCAATTTACTTCACAAAATCGGCACCAATATATTTTGCATGTTTCAAAAATTTCCCTTCGTACGCGAACTGTTGTACAACAAGCAAATTTATCATAGTCAGATCGACCCTTTTTCGTATAATGTTATGGCTGCTTTAAACAAAGAACCTCGTTTTAGAAGTATGGAATACGAGTCTTGGTAAAATAGGTATGCAAACCCGGGCCGTGGCAAAATAAAAGCCGGGGCAGATCGGCAATCGTCAATTCCAAAAACGCATTATTGTGTAGCAATATTTACAGCGAATACAAATATAGGCCTACTGGTCCATCAAATATCCTGAAATTTTAATGAGATTGGCAGATTAATAACTGCCAATCTTTTGTATTGCTCAGGCAAATTCTTGCCTACCCATTTTACCGTATGCCGAACCCGAAACTATTAAACTGATTGAAACACGCCTTTCCTTAATTATTAATTTCGTAATAACTCAGATTTGAAACAGAATTACCACTTAATTTTTGCAATTTATATTTTCCTTTCCATAAGGATAATTAATGCTAAACTACGTTGAATTGGACTCGGTAGTTCTTGAGAAGAAGATTTTTAATAATGCAACCCCTTTTTCTACAGTTTCAAGGTTTTCTCCGCTTTGAATACAGATCGGACTTTATTTTCTGCAATTTATATTCGCCCTTCCATAAGGATGCTTTGTGCAAAATTTGGTTGAAGTTGGATAAGCGGTTTTAGAGAAGAAGTCCAAAATGTAAAAAGTTTACAGACGGACGACGGACAAAATGTGATCAGAATTGCTCACTTGAGCTTTCAGCTCAGGTGAGCTAAAACGGATTTGAAAACAGATCGCCGTAATTTTCTCAGCTCAACATAAAATTAACGAATTCAATTTTGCGCAAAGTTTATTTCGAAAACATCGTTGACATCAAACGGTCAATGATGATCATAGGAATAAAGTTACAGATGTTCTACCTGATATTGTATCACAGTATTCGCAAATCCTTACATCCGTCAGATAGCAAACTGTCGCATTGCGCGTCCGTTGTTTCCTTGCTTTGACTGATTTACTATTATGACATCACCTTGTTTTGAAGTCACCAAGAGTTATTTACGTCAACGTTTATGAATCAATAAATCAAAAGCAATTGATTGAAAGAGAAGGAATATTCTCTAGATATTATTCCTAGCCGGTCAACACCATACAGGTGTTGACTGGGGTCGAGGGCAACTGTTGTTTTGTCGGACCGGCTCGCAGACTGTTGCCGAAGGCTGTGGGCAACAGCTTGAGAACCAATTTTAACTGCTGCCCGAGACACAGTCAAAAATTGTTTTGTTTAACCGCTACCAATTTAAAAACTCGTTTCTGCGGAATATGACGTCACCGATGAACAGTCTTTTTTGACAGTCGATTTTTACAGTATCAGTTCAAAAGTTTCAGTCCAACAGTCAAAATGCTTTTTTTCATCTAGAGTTACACAGTAACTGTTTTACATGGGTATACCAATAAAACTATTGACCGGTGAATATTTATCGGACGGGCTAATATTACAATTTTTGACTACTCGTCTGTATAGAGTTATAAAGTTACAAATACTACTGATTCTACTAGTTATTGCCGAGATCAAAAAGATGCCGCGGACATTATTCTCCAAATTACCACGAACGTCATCAGTAAATTATCAGTTCAGCAATACCTATTTGTCTCGCACTGACCATGAAAGTACAATTTCAAACCGTAAAAAGTTTTAAAACTATGTCAATTTCACGTGTGTCAGTCAAAACGATGTTTATTGACTCAAATGTTTACTTTTAAGAGATCAATGCGGCTGTTCCTACATGTAGCACCCCCTAACACGTTTTTGAATAATTTTTTTGAATAAAGTATATAACGTGTAGTAGTAATAATCTTATTAAATTGCCCTTAAAAAATTAGGAACACGATTTAAAGATATTTAAATCCAAAGTTTTAAAAATCCAAAGAAAATTTCTACCGTCTGCATGCTATTCCTTTGATCGATACACATGTAAACATTACTAACAAAACCATTGGGGTTACACGGAACAGCCGTCAAAAATGCATAGATCGTCTCTTTATAGGAGAAACGATCTGTAGAAATACTGGGCTGTTAGTAGAATAGAAATAAGGTTCTTGTTATCGTGAAAGTTGCAGGATAACCTACTCGGTCTCGAAATGTTGTTTGTAATATAAAAGCTAACGCCTCGGTTTTTACATTTCAAAACAACATTTCTCGACCCCAGAGGTTATTCTGCAACATTCACGAAAACCCGTCCTTTTTTTTTCAAATATAACAATGAATTTTATTATCGGGTAAACATATCGATTACCTGAAAAATTAATGAAACGATACAGATTTAACTAGAGGTTATAAGTAAAACGAATCAAGCATCAATGCGTTGGTTTCACCACATACTTTGGAATAATATCTCCTGACATTACAACCAACTTGCTTGTCTCATATTCGGTTTTATTGCGTGAAACCTACAAAGATATATAAACAATATATAACAAGAAGTGTTCTTTTTTGAGCATCATTTAAACAATAAAACGCTTTTTTGATGATTCATTCGGGATATGAAGGTAGCGACATTGCAGAAAAAATACATAATTCGCGTTAGCAGGTTGTGTTAATTTTTCCTGCAATGATCGCTACCTTCATAACCCGCATGAATCATCAAAGAAAGCATTTTATTGTTTATATTAAGGATGACGTTTACTCAGGGTTTGAGTTCTCAAATTCCAACTGTTATAAAGTTCAATGTAATGAGTAAAATTTGTTCTGAACACAAAAAGTATTTATGAAATGAATTATTATTGACAAAACATTCAATATTTTCACTTTATTAAGGAATTAGGCTCAAACAAAAATTGACTTTTAGCCAAACAGAGGAAATTCGGACTAAATTTTGCAGATTTTGTTTTCTGCTAAAAGTTTATTGGCAGTAGTCTATTATTAAAAGTTAGAATTTTACATTTAAGTCTATGTAATTTTACATATTTTCCGTTGGTTTTATCTCACTTATTCATTAAAATAATCTTATGGCACGAATTATAAAAATATTGAAAAATGCTTAAAAACGATAAAAGACACCATATCTCAAAATTTTTATCATTGACCTCATATAAACTTTATGCCAACAGAATAAGGTCAATATAAGTAGTTTAATACCATAAATGTTTTTGTATTATCATCATTCAATTTTTTGTAAAATTGGAGCAAAAATAGGTAGGGATTTGAAAACTGATAGAGGAAATTCTGACTGGATTATTTCTTAAAATTGTTGCTGAAATCTCAATGCTGTGTACTTATTTAGTGCCACTACCATTCATAAACTGTATCTGATTTTCAAAGTGTTTACTTATTTGTAATATTTTTATAATTAAGAAAATCTCAATCGTAGAGTAAAATTTTATGGGATTTTTCTTGATTTTTCAATAAATTTTTAATGGCCATTAACTCAAAAAGTAGGTCATTGACCTACTTTTCTGAAAGTGAAAAATAACAATACAGGCAAAGGTCTGTAACACACAATAGATGGTTTTTTATTATCATCAGTGGATTGTTTTTTTCATTCTGAGTAAACGTCATCCTTAACATCTTTCTTTAGCTAATTAATAAATTGATTATGAAAAGTTAGTAAAATTCACTTAATTACTATTAATGTACATGTACATCATCATGATTATTTCGTGCAGTCCGTGAGTTTACTTAGGTCGCTGTAGATTAAGATCAATCGATAAAAAGGCCTGTCAATTTCAGTCCTGTCACTTTCAGCCGCTGTAGATTTTGACCCATCGATAAATGGGGCGTGTAAATTTCAGTTTAGCTGTTTCTATAGAGCTATAAATTGAATTCACTATATTTTTCCGTAAGAAAAAGAGGAAATTTTACATGGTAGATGTAAATATATTCTAATATCAAAGATGCATCAACTGTCAAATCTTAATACCCTAGGTCTCAAAGTATTTATCTCAAAGGTGAAAACGTTACGAAATGAACAATAATTTCTTATAAAAAAAATAAACGAAAATGAATGTGATGTGAAGATAAAAGGATGTTACTGACATAGTATTATCATTAAACGTATCATTGCATTTATTAAACTAAAACACACACACACACACACACACACACACACACACACACACACACACACATATATATATATATATATATATATATATATATATATATGATAGAAAATAAGAGAAATCCGAATCGGCTTAAGTTTCTGTTATTTTTTATTATTTAATACTTGTGTGGATTAAGTTTACTCATTATATATATATATATATATATATATATATATATATATATATATATATATATATATATATATATATTTACCCAGCATTAGTCCAGGGCCACGGTCATTATAATTATCTTGGAAAGCTTACATAGTATTCTCGCAAATGATAGCACTGTAGTTCTTGAAGGATTTAAAAAAAAAAATTTTCTATACATGTAAAATTAATTGTTGAACTTTAAACACCCCTTGGACCCCGGTACTGACCGGTTAGTCACGGTTTGAACAATTGATAATTTGCAATATCTAAGAAGTATTCGCGGGGGGTGGGGGGGGGGGGTGGGGGTGGGAAGGGCGTTTTGTATGATTTATGATATACCCTAAATGAATGTTCGCATAGTAATCTCAAAGTGTAGTATTATAGTTTTAAAGATTTTTTTATTAATTCTTGAGAAGATTTTGAAACATTTTCAATGAACATGTATATTTATATTTTTGAATTTAAGCTTAAGGCTCAACTATTCATCCAAGGGTCACTGTTGTAGCAATGTAAAATTCACAATATCTACAGATTCACGCATAGTAATTTTACAAATTGTAGCTTTGTGGTTCTTTCATAGAAGATTTTTAAAACAATTTCCTTATATGTTTCTATGTTGAACTTTGAACCTCTCTTGGGGTTCCAGTATTTGCCTGGGGTTTATGGTTTTACCAATTAAGAGTTTACACTATCTGCAAATCCATGAATAGTCATCTCAAAATTGATTAGCATTGAAGCTTACGAGAAGAACATTTCAAATCATGTCCCATACATATTTCTATGTTAAGTTGATCTAGCAATTTAGAAAATACACTATCTGAAGATTTTAAAACATTCTCTTACATATGTTTCGAGCTTTGAGCCCTTTTTGGGCACAGGTTTTGGTCTGGGGGTCACAATTAAACAATTTTAATTCTTGACTATAAATACAAGCTTTTTTACAAGTACAACAGCTGTAACACTTTTAGATCTGTAGTTCTTGTAAAGAATATTTTTATGAGACTCGGAACGTATTTTCACTGTTTCGTGATAATGACCCTACTTGAAAAGATTATCGCTTTTTGTTTCAACAATCTACGATTCTTGTCTCACTAAAATGCTTCGTACTAAGTGATTCTGGAGAAAAAGTAAAAGATGTTAAAAGTTTACAAACAGAATGACGGACAAGGTATGTTAAGAAAAGCTCATTATTAAGTTCGGGTGAGCTTAAAACCTCCTAATAACGAGAATAAACGTTTGAAACATTTAAAATTTCTACATTAATCCAAATAATTTAAGCTGGTGTTTTTGTCGTGTTCATTATTACGGTATCAAAACAATTATTTTAATGGTATAAATACACATAATTTACAGGAATGCTCCTATTCGTACGCAATACAACTAAAATCGACCACCTTAGTTGCTAAGTCCGAATCCTTTTTCTTAAGACCTTCACATTCACCATAGTATGTTCCATTGTTTGTGCTGCATAGTTTATGTTTTGTTTCATGAATGTTTCCATTAGCAGGAGAAGTCTGTTCACTGGAATCTTCACTGGTCACAGATGAGGTAACACATTCTGAATCTAGCAATTGATTTATAATGTCAATAATTAAAAAAAAATCAACATTTTAGTTAAATATGAGCAATAAAATAACATGATTTTAATATAACATTTAGATTTCTTTTTTTTTTTTTGATAAAACAAGACCACACGTATTCTTTTATATAAGACTGCAAAACATTAACTAGCAAATTGGAAATATAACAATGTCACCTTATACAGTCAAAACAATTGAAAATTAGGGACAAATTGACGCGGGCGTCTGAAAAAAGCATTGAATTGAAACTGTGATAAAGAACCGAATATACGTGTATGAAAGTATTGGTAATTCCTATATAATTTTTGTTTAAAAACTTCAGATAGCTGGGCAATTTTGGTGAATTTTCTAAAAACGTTCGGTCGTTAAATTAAATATATCCATTGATTGTTCTTGTAAGTTGTTGTTGAAGAATATTTATATTTCACTTAAGATTATTATATTTCTTTTAATTAAAGTTTAGTGAAGTTAACGTTAAAAAATACATTATATGATGTTACGTGGTCTTAATATCAGCAACGAATTTTTCATAAATATTTACGTACCTAAAAAATCTTCAACGATGTCGACATATGTGAATTTTTGTGAGTGTATAGCTAGGTAAACAATGAATACGCATATCTATTCGTATACATTAACTTTGCAAAATCAAAAAAAAATTATCTGGGTATAACTTAAATTTATCAAATCGGAATTTAAATCATTTTCCCTTGGGAATAAACCCCGTTTCAACAATGGCCCCACTTGATTTCAGACTGGTAACTACTGATTCTCTGAAGTCATCGGACAATGCTTTGCCTTGCGTATAATCTCTCCCGAATAGGGATTTCCTTATTTTTGTTTATTACATACTTATTGATGAAAAGGAAAATTTTTAAACCGCTCTGCTGATACTAAATAAAATGTTTTTCGATCGTTCAACTCGTAAAGCAATTTAGGAACACTGAGACGGATTGAAAATACACTTCCTAAAACTACAGTTATATATATATATATATATATATATATATATATATATATATATATATATATATATATATATATATATATATATATATATATATTACGCTTACTTTCAAAACTGTTATCTGATTCATACTGAAACGGACACATTTTGCAACGACTCCTGTAATTCTCAATGACTCTTCCCAATGCCTTTTCGTAGTAAGCACAAAACCCTCCTAAAAACAAACTCATTGATATAAAAGAAATATAGAAAATAAGCATTGGCACATTACTGTAAAAAATTCTTTCTTTTTTGTTCAGTTAATACAGGATATTTTTTTTTACATATTTCTTTGTCTTTATCACTCACACTCATACGCACGCATGGACACAAATGTTTATATAAGAATGCAAAATATAAAACTGATGTGAACATAAAAAGATTACTTAAAAGTATGTGTATGATATTTCAAATTTATTTAAGTTTTAGTGATATTCGTTGTATTTTAGTACGTTTCCTCCAGAATGATTTGCACAAGTGAGTTACATGCGACTGTTACAATCACGTGTATAATAGCACCAGGCGGGCGTCACGGCCCTTTTATTCTTTCTTTTTTGGTTATACCCCAGTCAAACATTCACGGATCAGCTCCACGGTTCTACTACGAAATATTGTTCCAAGGTTTACACCGAAAAATCTAATTATCGTTAATTGATACGGTGTTAGTACGGATGCACTGCGGAATGAATACGGGTTGTTACGTACTTACACAGATAGGGTAGAAAAAAGATAGATTATAGTATAAGAGAATAAATGTGATACATGAATGAGAGAAAGAAATCCAAAACATTTTTGATACTGTGAATTTGATTCCGTGTGTTTTGTTTTAAGTTTGTTTCATGTGTATGATAAGATACGATTTTAAGTTCACGTTTCTGTCATTTAACTTCGTTATTTTCATACAATGCTAAATTCCACTCGAGATATAGGAAAGAGCCGGGGTTGGGAGTGTGGTACATCAGCTAATTAGTTAAGTTCTTGCAATAAGAGATAGTTTTATTATAGTACAGAAAGTTATCATATTAGAAGAAATATTTCAACGTCAGATATATGTGCCCTAAACTACCATCCACGCAGGGAAATCGTACCCTAATTGAGTAATCATTCATGTAATGTAGTGGTTCTGGAGGGGGAAACGTAATATTTTTTGGTTATCCTGTGCGCATATATATAATCATGCATGGTAGTATATTGCATTATTATTATATCTAAAGAGACAGTACGGTGCATCTTATAAAAAAAAACGACTTGAAAAAAATTTCCGATCGGGTTAGGTATTTTTGTATTACTCATAAATTTGTTAACTTTCAGAAAATTACAAATTATCAAGTGGGTGACGATGTGTTCCGTTTAGAGAGTCCCTTTAACCTCGTATACCATGATAACCGTAGTCGGACGAAGATCTTGTAGTTTTCAGCACGTGTCAATTACTGTCAATCAAAGTCCACGTGGTACAAATAAACGATATAAGATTATTCCGATTTGTATGACCATTGAATTTCCGAAGCTCATAATTACGTTAATTAGGTTTGTGAAAGGAAATTTTGTGTATTTCAACTATTACAATCAACGTTATTTCTTATTTCCTAACGATACAATGGTTAAATCTGAAGTTATTCACACATGTGTTTTCACCTGTACTGTCTCTTTAGTTGGCAAACAGTTATCCCTTGATAAATAACAATATATCGGGAAGTATGTGCTGGAGAAATTGAAGCTTTAGAAAATGTCTGTACAAGTCTTGGGTCTTCTTGTCATATATCTTAGAATAATAAAAAAAATCTCAGACGACGCGTAGCTACCCCATTCATAATGTTTAGTCGTGTTGGCTACTTCGGTCAATAAGTCCAATTTCTAGATGATCCCAAGTATTGATAAATACAAAGAGTACGTGTTTGTGGAACACTGATACCCATCTTCGCTAGCCAAGGGTTTTCGGTCCACTTTGCTCCCCATAAACCCTTGGCGGATTTCATTACGAAAACTCGGTGACAAGCTCCGTTTTATGATTGGCTGCAGCTGCGAGTAGCTGATCCAATCGCAGTGCTTGTAAATATAAACTTTAAAAGAAAACACATGTGTGATCTTTGGTAAAACATTCAGTGCTTTTAACAAGTTGAGGCACAAGTTCTCGAGTACAGTGCCTCCCCAACGATGGTCTAACCAGATCGCTTTAAAAACATATATATTTTACTGGGATTATATATAGTTCTGCAAACTTGTCAAGGCTCGCGTGAATGCATGGGAAGTAAACATGGCGAATGCAGAAGTTGCCTATCCTGTTAGTATATTCGTTCCTGCCTATGGTTATTGCTTTTAAAGGTTCAATGAGCTCTGTTTTATTTTATTTTTTTGGTTCGCATTATTCACGACAAAGATAACGGGTTTTATGGCATGAAAGCTTTCGTATAAATCGGCGACTTTTTCACTCCCGGTACAGATCCTTACAAAACACTACGAATAAAACATTCCGTGCTTTCCCATGGTTATAACTTAATTCGTATTCGTAAATCAAAGTTCGAACCGCTCAAAATTACAAAAAAAAAAAATCAGGCAGGTAGCATCCGGGGGGGGGGGGGGGGGTGGTCCCACCCCCTCCCCATTTGTTTTTTTGTGCGGCAAAGATTTTTCTAAAATTTACATACTTGTACAACAAATTGAACTAATACGAAGTTGTCCTCCCTTTTTATGCGACCATGTGGGAAATTGAATTCTTGGATGAATCTGCCCCCCCCCCCCCCCCCCCCCCCCCCCCCCCCCCCCCGCTTTTTAAAAACGACGCTACATACCTGAAACTAGAAAAAAAAAACAAGGCAAAATCTCGATTAACAAATGAAATAAAAGAATATTGGTTTATGACACTAAAGAATAAATGTGCAATGAAAGCTGCCTACCGTTAAAGTTTGTATTTCAGCTGAATCAAAACAAATTGACAAGGTAATTACTATCGGGCTTGATATTTTTCGACATTAATGTAAACGATAATGCTTTAAAATGAAGAGAAATCGACGTCATTTGAGTGTATTACTAAGGGAAGATTTTACATGAAATAAATGAGATGACATGGACGCGCCGACGCGCTGAATACAATTAGCCACCGCAGTCCTGAAAGGAATTTACGGTAGACAACAAGGAAACCAGTCTACCCGCTAGTATCAACGACTATTTATTGATATTCTGTGATCGAGATTAGTGATTGAGACATGAACCAGTGATAGAACATGTGCATGTAGTGATTGATATAGTGAACTACATTGTACGTAGAAGCATAATCGGCGTTAACTCCAGAAACGTGTCAACGTAATGTTTTGACTAGCTGACCTTTGTCCAATCAGATCGTAGTAGGCGGAGTTGTCATTGCATTCGTGAGTTGAAAGAAGTTGAAAGAGATTGAAAAGTGAGTGAGAGATAACTTTAATAGCTTATCAAATGACAGGTAAATTAGCATCCATTTTAACCTAAAGGGCCTAATGATGTAACTCTGCGTTTTTGGCTTTGGCAAGTGACAACGAAGGGCAAATAATCAAGTGACAATCAAGGGCAGACAATTTTAAACTCAAGGTATTTGAATAGCAGTTAGGTTAAGAAAACAACAAATTATTTTATTGCAACGGAGTTTTAACCATTTTAACAATACATTTCTATTGAAAATTGACCAAACTTTATAACATGTGACTTGAAGTAAAATAGAGCGAGGAATAAACGTAACAGTAGTGACCTAAAAGGGTCAAAACACGGCGTTAAGTGTAGTTACCTTTAGCTTGGTCAAAATATCCCAGATGGAGCGAATTTTTCAGACTGCTTATTCTAAACAATGTACGCAGAATCTTCCCGGAATTAAACATAGCTCGTAATTTGTTATAATAGACATGTCGGTAAATTACGTTAGTGTGTGATTTACATAAAATCTTTTTTCATGATTACTCAGTGTGAAACATCTTTATATCAGGACAAATTTGTCCGACATTGCTGTATTCTGTCCACTAATCTACCGCCTCTGTTGTTTTTCAGATTCAAAATATTTCAGTTCATGAATGATTATTCCTTTGCATTTCAAATATTTAACGCACATGTTATCGGACTCGAGGAAAGAACTAGGTACAGTTTCAAGCATATTTTGCCCTGGTTTAGAGAGATTTTCAAAAATATCACCAAAAATGGAAATTTATCATTTATTTACACAAAAATACCCAAACACTATGAATCTATAAATAGATACCTGATAAGACTTTCACAAGGGTAATTGTGACGTCACAAATAGTGCATTTTCCCGTAATTTTCATAAAAGTGTGCGGAAGGCACCAACTTCTCGTTGGGTTTTTTTAATAGAAAACTATGTCCACAGCCATCGCCCATGATGACACTAACATTATAACTTTATCATGTTAAAACACATAAAATATATTGATTTTGTTGTGGGCGACGGCTGCGGACACATTTTCCTCTTCAAAAAACTATGAGAAAATGTGCCATTTTTCACCATTTTTAACTATATCTTAAAAATGTGCCAAAATGTTGAAGTCATAATTATTTTTTGAAACGAGATACAAGTTTATAACTTGGCATTTCATACACACATGTTCAGGATTATATATGTGTATTTTCATGAGATTTAAATACATTTTGAATTTTAGGGCAAATATTAAAAGAAACTGTGCCTTCTTTGTTTTGGTTATTTACGTCATTCCTTATGTAGACTGTTGTCGGCGGCCAAAGACATTTTAACAATCTTACTCTAAAACACTTAATAGTTATTTAAAATAGGGCATACATGTAAAATATATACCTTAATTTAAATGCCAGTTTATAAATAATAATTCGTTTATCCGCATCACTTTTAATTTTACTCATTAAAGGGGCAATGTCACGATTTTTGTCAAAAATTATTTTTCTTTTTTTAATCTTTACAGTGTTTCGGTAAGGCATTTCTAAAAGTCAACCAAACTTTGAGTGTCAGTCGTTGTGTTATAAGTGGAATATCTCGCAATTCAAATCTCACTATTCCTTGTCAGGTTTACAAAGCTTGCGTCATGTTTTGATTAACCGGAAAAATCTGCTTATTGAAATAGTCAAAAATAGCGGCCAAAAATGCACATCGAACACGTGTGTCGTTCATACAGAGTTCATAACGTTAGAAAATTTTGAAAACCCCGGCGGCACTACATCTAAGACAGTAAATAAATGATAGTATATCAAATAAAGTAGCAACGTAACATCGTTTCCATCGGTTTCTACAAAAAAAAAATCCATGCGATCATTAACAATGCTCGATCTGCCACAGTGTGTGATTTCGCATGTGCAATGTTATAACATACACAGGAAAACGGACACAATTATCGAGGATTTTTGAAGTATCTGTGTCTGGATTACAGTTTGTCTTGTTTCGTCTCTCATTGGATATTCCTTGCCAGTGCAGTGGTTGTCATATTATTTTTGTTAAAAACGCGTTTCTTCACGTCTTTTCGTCCAAGGTAACGTGTTCGGGTGAATGAAATACCTGAATGCGGTGAAGCTTGAATAGTGCTTTCGGTCTTATATAGGGGGTGTGTAGCGATAAGCAGAACAATAGAAATCGACAACTAATATGGCGGTAGTCAGGGATAAGAGGGAAATAATGCGTATTTATGAATTCATGTCAGCTTTAAGGTACTTCACTACACCGAGACTTACACTTTTTAAGACACTTCGTCACAAGATGGCGATTTAAATGTTTTGTTAAACTGTTTGTATCCATCGATTCAGATGTATATCCTTATTGCTCAGTGGTTAAAGTATCAGGCTTGTGAGCCGCAGGTCATGAGTTCGAATCCGCCAGGGGCTTTTGTTCATGTTTACTGAATGAAATTTTTGAAAATATCATTTTTTATCTAAAATTACACATTGTTTCGCCTATTTGAGATTTATACTTCTTATCCATGCTTTCTATCATTATCAAGAAATTTTCTTCTGATTTGAGAAAATATTTCAAGGTGTAGTGAGGCACCTTAAGTACTGGAAATAAAAGAGTATGTGTACAGTCGAAATTCTTTGGAACAAGGTAACATATCTACATGTACCTGTATGTCGGATATAAAAATCGTACGCGCAAAGTTTCTTATTACGTTATTGTATATTATCTTGTATGATATTTAGTTCGTTTATTTTATGTATTATTTTTACAAAAATGATAAAACCTATATGATGGATTTTATATCCATTTAGAAAAATAGTTGTATTTTAATTGTGATCACAATTTTTCGTGTTATTTGATGTCGGGTTGAGTTGTTCAGCGATCGACTATGCCGTTTGGTAATGAAAACAATTTATACAATATAGATTATCCATGGTCAATTTTAGCGCGTAATTTCAGTTAACTAATTTTAAATAACCCAGCATATTTAAGAAGCCAACATTCTTTAATACAGTGAAACTCTGCATACATCTTGTTTCGTCAGTTTTTGTTTATCAAAGTAGGTCATTATCAATTTAATCGTGCAGATTGTTTAACGTGATTATATATTGATCAAGAAGATCGTTTTTCCTTTCCTATCGCGTATCAGTCCTATCGTATTGTATGTTTATACTATCCTATCGTGCGTGAATCATATCCTATCGTTTATTACAAACTGTAAAAAAAAAATAGCGTTGCGGGTATTGTCAATCACAACGTCAAGAATATAAATACTGATCTATTTGATATAAATTTGAAAATTGTTTGTTGATGTTTAGATGTCTACAGGTTTTATAACATACCACTGAATAAATCATTGTTTTGTCGATTTTTTTTAAATATCGCTGTACATTAATTAACCAAAAACCTTATCTCACTATCAGTCCGTTTTTATTTACTCTAGTTTGCTGACTATTGGACGGCATTTTCGTTGTTTTCCTTTTAATATCAATTACGTTACATTATATTCATTTATGTATACAAATTATCAATACTTCAAACTAACTTAAACATGGTCCAAAGTGTATTAAATCTCTTCATGAAAAATATTTTGGTGGACATTTTTAAAGCCCTTTCAAAAAGGTTTACAGCATGTTGACGTAGAAAAATATTAAACGCACTTTGTAAACAATTCAAAGTACGTAGATTTTTCAATGACCATTGCCATATACATGTACATCACAGAACGGCGATTAAATTGTGTTTGGAATTTCGTTTCTGACTCGCATGTTTTACTTCGTAGCGTCGTTGATATAATATCAGATCCCGAATTTGAATACGACAGGCATCTTCTCCATGATACAACTATTTTGGACCCCCCCCCCCCCCCCCCCATTGCCATTTAAGTGTCGCACTCGTTGCTTTAAAGAAACGTTTAACAAATGTGTGAAGGAACCTTTAATGGTTCATTTATTTTGTGTATGATTAAAAGTATGGTAAGTTTAAATGCTTAGTAAATAGATCTACATGTATGATTTTTTGCAGTATGTTATATGAAACACTATCACAATGAAATCTGACTATATCTCATCTAATTACCGTCCTGTCAGTAGCAATTAATTTTTTTTTATTGTCCATGTAGCTGAATAATTGCACATCAAAATCCCTGTTCATCTCAATTTTAAAATTTCATGAGCATCATTCATGTATGATGTCCTTTATATGCAAATGAGGTCAACGATAAACATATGTTTCAAAGGCAACGTATAAGCAGTAATTATATAAGAAACAAGATACAAGCTAATTTCTTCAATCCTTCTTTTTTTTATCAAATTGTAATTTTATCCTATCTTTGTTTATCGTATTGTTATGAAATATTGCATGTCCACAATATAATTGGCAATATTAAAACACTATATGGTATATGATTTGACAATATTAGTTTTATTTTCAACGTATGTTTCAAATAAATGCAATATTGTCACAATGAAACACACTTTGACATTTTAGCTTATCAAACCTTTTTTTAGATTGTTATCATGATTGACTTATAAGTACCTGTAATTAGACTTCTGGGAGCGCAGACCTCTACAAGCCCCCCTCCATTTCTAACACAGTGGTAAACCAATTGTTCCCCAGCGCATGGTTGATATCTGCTACAATTCTTTTCATTCGATCTTTTGTTAAGTGTTTCAATGTACTCATGACAAACGGTAACATAATTGACCGTTGTTTGTGACTCATGACAAACATCCTCCTGTTGTAATGAATTATTCAAAACATAGTACAAAGTCTATCGTAGTGTTCTCTTTTTTTGAATAACCATGCCCTTTTTATTGTTAACAAACAGCGAATTAATAGGCATTTGGCATAGTTTTTTTTTTACCGTATATTTTAATTATTAATCCTTCTTATACATAATAAAGCATATAATTAACTAACTCGTTTCAAAATAGAATGAACATACTTATTATATTAATTATATTGTAAACCTTTTAAAAAATATTCTCATAGAAATTTCAAAGTTCACATTTTAAGTAGCTTTGTACAATATTACAACATTGATTGAATCACCTCAGTGTATCGTTTCGGACGACTGGTCAATGGTTTAGAGATGCATACATGCAGATAACACACGGAAAAGAAAACAAAACTGATTTTTAAAACACTTCGATGACCTGACATCTTTAATTAGCGATGTGTCGAGCGACTTTCTGGTGCGCTATCTTCCGAGGTCCACAAGGGAATTTATTGCGTGATCTGTAAATATTTTCTTAAAAATCTTAGTATATGCCTCAGAAGTTTTTTTTCATACCATTTTTCGAAAACAATTCATGCATCAACGTAGCGTCATAAAATGATTACAATATGTGTGTGTATATATATATATATATATATATATATATATATATATATATATATATATATATATATATATATATATATATATATATATATATATATATATATATATATATATATAAATTGTTCATAGCATAAAGACAGTTCTATGTACAATGTGCTACGTGTATGGCCCCGATATATAGAAGTATCCGTACTTGGTCCCGTTCAAAAAAATCTCTATCTTATGTTTACTAACCGTGTAATCAAAAGCAGATAAGAATGCAAAAATATATATGACTGCCGTCACGAGAAAAGGGCCCTTAAGGTCAAAATTTCACAAACTCACTTTTTGTCAATTCCGATTAGTCAACTCTTTCTGAATACAAATATACAAGGATATCCAAGATCTTGTGTGTTTTAAGGATATGTGAACCTGACAAAAACAAGTTCATTGCGCAACGCGAACTGTCGTCTGGCGACAAGCAATCGTATTTCACATCGACGGTTTATTTGCTTAATTTAAGGTTTAAAACAGTGATATAAAATGTGTAAGTTTATGAATATGCATGAAATATAATTTATATCAACATTTACATCAAAAGGTTTTACTTTTTTAATCATTTACAAACTTAAAGTTTACGACATACTTGCGCCGATTTCCGGTAATTTCCCAAATCTCGATGTAAACAACAAGTCGGAATGACAAAAACTGATGGATATTATTAGTGTATGACGAATATTGCGAACACAAACTGATGTCGGGTGTCATAAAAAGGGAATGGAAAAAAGGACGAGACCATACACCAGTTCCCTGTGATCTAAACCTGCCATTTGCAAGCAGTAAGCATGGTAGGTGTCTTATCATGACATGTGCTATATTGTATTATGTTAACGTTACAGATTATTATGCTCGTATATTATCCACGTGAAAACAATATCGCCTAGCCTATATGCAGAATAGCTACACAATAATCTTAATTTGTTCAAACATAAAAATTATTCATTGTTAATTCAGTCAGTGTTTGTAATTAAAATAATCACAATTTTAGTTCGAATTTTCTTAAATGAAATTAACCATCTGATGATAAATGGTAAGGTTGAACGCATAGAGGGCCCTGAGTTTACTCTAGCATATGACAAGCTTATTTACCAACATTTACTCACAAAATATTTTTAGTCTAACACTTTCATGCACATTAGCTTGAACAGTATATTTGTAAGGAATAGGTTATATGTTTGTATTGATGATTTTTTTAGCACATACTGGCGTGCGACCAGTTCTCGCCGAGTACCATTTCTCGCCAGTACATTGTGACGTCATTTTTCGTCTATAATTTTATGTGTTGATAAAATGACGTCACAATGTACTGGCGAGAAATGGTACTCGGCGAGAACTGGTCGCACGCCAGTATAGTTCATAACATGAAGAATTAATCTTTTATTCACTATCAATAACTGATAATGTTGATTCTCTGTACTGTGAAAACATTTGAACAGCTGACTGATATTCACCTTTATTGAACTGTAAAAATCAAAGTACAGTTGAAAGAAAAATTAGTATATCATGGTTTATCGGTTGATAGAATTGCTCACATCATATTTAGATTTCATGTGCTGGGTTCATTATTGTTACAAATTCTTATTTTTTTCCCATTATTTTCAAATCATTAAAACGCAAGATTTCTAAATACACACAATTAAGTAACATTAATTTAAATTTTCAAGATTAGAATAAAATGTTGACAAGTTTCACCTGATATCAAATTTTTATATAGAATAATCCATTTATATAAGGTTCTGTCTGTCTATGTTGCATACACTTTCATGATATGCCTATATGAATTTTATATATTTTTCTACATGTAGATTCTTAAAATCATCCTTTCACATAAGTCCTTCTTATATGTTATAAGTAATAGTACCAGTAATATCAGGGTTTTTTTTAATACAGACTTTTCAAACCTCCAAGAGATGAGAACATCACTGGTATGTGTTAACGAGGTCATTCCTAATACAAGACACAATGCGGAAAAATATAAGACTAATGTAAAGAACTGAAACCATGAGTGATGAAGAGAAGAGCTGATAATCAGATTATTGTCTCTGTTATGTTCATCCTGATAAAGCCTTTCCCGATTGATGCCCTGGATCATTTATTTGGTAATTTAAGGATGACAATATTTATTTCAACATTTATGATATAATATTAAGACAATTAATAAGCAGCACGACATATCCTGAAATATGAAACTGGACCAAACCAGTGATAATCTACCATTTATGATTTATTACATTTACTTGGATTTGAAAACCATTTCTGAAACTCCAAAAGTTATGAATAATTTGGACATATAATGCATACAATTAAGAATTAGTATTGTAAAAGAATATATATTATGATAATGCATATGCTATAAGAAATACAATTGATAGATATCAATTCAAAAGGTGTTTATACTGACCAAGTGCAGTAATGAAGTTTGTAATGGCTATATACTGTTCATGTGGAGAAACTGGTTTTTAAAATATATGTCTTATGTTTATAATTATGTTTAATTTGATGATTGCATAGTATATCAAATCATCATTTCTGTCTATTAGTGTCTGTCTGTCCATCCATTTATCTGTATGAAGTCTGTTTTATTTTATAACCCTGATGAGGTTACTGATGTAGATCAAGTTGAGATCATCATTATGACACTTATATGCAACAAGCCTCACAGAAAATATCAGTCCTCTTAAATTACAGAGTTTTTGAATGAGTTATGAATGTATGATTGAGTAAAATTTTTATTTTAAATATTTTTTGAAATGATTTTTGTGAATAAGAATATTTTTGTTATAACTTATCCTTATCTATATTTTTATCATTTTTGCATGAAAAAAAATATACATATCCTAGTTAGGCCACACCAATATAATTTCTTGCTTGTCGGACATTAAGTGGAAAAGGGTACAAGCGGGCTAGCGATAAAATAATCCGATTATTTTTTGTAGCCAAAATTTTGAGGCGGTCCATAATGATATGATTTGTAAAGTTTTATTTAAATACGAGCATGCAGGATCCAATAAAAAAGAAATTTAATTGGTGTGGCCTTCCACATTTTCTATATTTTAGTTCAAATTGAGGCTGAACCATTGTAATATATTACCCTGCATAATCATTCTGATAAAGTCTCAATCATACATTATAAATAGCATCAAGACCAATATGGGGACCAAGGAAGGGTTCAAAGTTCAAAGGAATCATAGGATTGCATACAATCATGTATATACATAAGGACAAATCATAAATCATTTCAGAATCTGCAGTGTTGTTTAGTCCAATCAGATAATATGATTTAAAGAATTATCATGATTAAGTATCAAATTTCATTTTTATACCTGTAATCATTTGAAAGGTTCTCCTATTTTTCGACACCCATTTTAATGCAATACCTTACAAATCAGACAAAACTTTTAAAGATTGATAGAGGAAATTCAAATTAATTACAATCAGTATATGATTTTTATGAAACCTGTGATTTATTTGGTTTGATTGTATTTTAAATCTTTCAACAAAGGCTTAATAAAGATTGTGTGTATTAAAGTTTCCATGCATGTTTTTCTTTTTTGTGTACAGAGACTAGAGTTTCTTGATTTTATCAGATGCACAACTATGACACTCTGTTAATTACCATTAAAATAAACTCTTTAGGAAGTGAAAAAATTGTTAAATTAAAGAATCATTTTCTCTTTATATGATTAGTTTTTAGAAATACTACCATTCATGGCAGTGTTGACTTTCATGAAGCGCGCAGAGTGATTTTTTGTAAAAGTCAGATCAGAGGAAATTCGGATTTTCAGCCTTTTTAATTCAATTAGTTGTAGTATTTACAACACAACTCCTTTAATTTTGTTCTACAAGAACTTATGCAGGTTCACAGTATAACTAGTTGAAAGAAATCGCCATTTAAAACTGAATTATACGTCTTTTTTTAACAGCATGTAGGGTTTGTAGCATCTATTTCAATAGAGGTCAGAGGAAATTCAGACGTTATTATCTTTTTTTCTAATTCACGAACATGCCAATTATTGATTACTAATTTTTTGCTATTTATCATTTCTTCAAAATTACATAAAAAAAATAAGAGTGTAATTATAGGAAATTGTATTTTTTGCAATTTTTCTAGCTCGGGTCACGTCAAAAAATGTCACCTTTTTAATTGGTCAGAGGAAATTCAAACTAAAATAGCGGATTAAATAAAAGGAATTCTTATAATCCATTTTCAGATAAATAGAGTATTTTATTAACCTTTTTAATATTTTGGTGAGAAAAGTTTTCTAGTTAATTGTAAATATGTCTTTTATGACATTTTAAATTTGCATTTAAGGTTTTTTGTCTCGTTCTAATTTTTTGAACATGGGTAAGTTTGAAGGTCGTTGCCATGGAAACGAACTCACGAACATATGCTTAAAATGTCTTTTTTGACAAAAACAAATGGATTAGAGTCTGTTTAAACAATTTTTTCAATTATTCAATTAGTTTCATGTCAGGTTCACATGTCCTTAAGCATTTTATGACAATTTTAGTAAGACATGTTAACACGACTTTGAAAACGCCAAGACGTCACGGACGTCAAATTTTGTTTTGTATTATTTTTTTTCTATACTTCCTTTCATCATCTTTGTTTGAAATAGAATTAATAAATGATTTTCTACAATTCTAGATTTCTTACAATTTTAACAAAAGAGAACAAAACATGTTGAATGTCCAGATATTGTTAAAGTTCTGCAGCTAATCCAGATACACTTCCGATGAATCCACATGCAATAACCACCCCCCCCCCCTTCCTTTACCCGAACATAAGATAGAGGATATTTAAAGAAAAAAAATATCAAACATCTCTCCAAACTTTAAATATATCAAAGTTACTGAAGCTGCCGAGAAGCACTTAAGCAAACATGTAACAAACATAGATAAAGATGGTCAAATTCGATGCCGATGTTCCTACAATTTTGGAGCATTGTTAAATAATATACATAAGTTTATTTTCAAAAATAGAAATATTTATTATTTTTGATGAACCTTTTGCACGAAAGTTTTATTGCATATTTACTGATATTACTTCTTATGTATTTTTATAGTTCTGACGCAAGATTAAAATCAGTAGCTGTTTTTGAAACTCGGAAGTTACATGGTGTTAAATTATTTTCCTGATTTGTCTTCTCTTTTATACGTTATCGGCACTTAATTCTTATAAAATTACCGGTGAAAAAAAATATAGGCTTTGACTGCCTCAATGAAAAGTTACAACAAAAATGTAGACAGTTGATTTGAGCGATTTTGACAAAAAATGGCATCTTTATTTTTTAATATTAAATTAATTTTTTAATATTAAATTTACATCCACGTAGCATGATTCCCTTTATTCTTACGAAAATTGATTGTAATTCACAGCTGTATAGAAACAGACAGGACTAAAATCTACTCGGTCCAGTTCTAACCATGCAGTTTATCGATCGGTAAAAATCTTCAGCAACCTAAGAAAAATCAAGGATTGCACAAACTAATTATGATGATGCCAAACTCAAATTCCCGTATAAGACTGACGCTTTGGCTACAGCTTTCATCTAATGTACTGGTGTACATTAGCAATAATTTAGTGCTTTTAGTTACTTTTAACGATCAATTCAACTCATTAATTTGTCAAAAAAAGACGTAAATATAAACAATAAAATGCTTTCTTCGGTGATACACGCGAGCTATAAAGATAGCCACATTACAGAACGTGGGTTGCGTTAATTTTTACATGTTGACTAAATTTAATTTTCTTATTATCGATGTTACACGATGAATGAATAAATCTCTCTCTCTCTCTCTCTCTCTCTCTCTCTCTCTCTCTCTCTCTCTCTCTCATTAAATACAAATATCGGCCAATTGATTATCAATTTTAAAAAATGAAAATATTAAACAATAGTCGTTTGTTAGAGTAAACATTGACTTCAGTATCGTTGAAATTTGTTTCTTGTATAAAAAAGAAAAGATGAGAAACATGAAGATGAATTGTACGTCCATGCATGTTATTAATTGTAAACATCGCACATATAGTGTTTATATTTAAGGAATAAGGAATCATTCTTTGAGTATTATGAGGTGATAATTTCGGTCGGGGTTTGATCAAATCCAATAAAGCCAGAAGGGCTTTATGATAGATTTGATCACGCCCCGACCGAAATTATCACCTCATGATATTCAAAGAATGATTCCTTATTACTTATATTTATATAATTTTAAGTCATCGAACGATTAGATTTTTAAATATAAATAAGCAAACCCCACTGGCGCCTCACTTTGGCGTCGTTTGAAGTTATGGGTTATATACTACAAAATCGATACTTAGTGTTATCACAGGCAAAGACACTGGAAAATGTAAATATTTATCGATAAACATGAATTCTTATTTATTTATTAAACGGCAATTTCATCGAGCTGATATCAAAAGTATAGTAGTATAATGACTGCATTTACAAACCTTTTTTAGATAAATGAATTAATATTGAATCATATACGTAACTGATTTGAGATGAATATAATCATACAAAATGCTATAAAACCATGAGTTTTAGACATGTTATAACTGGGTGTTTTTCACGTAAAATAGCTAAACAAGTACACACAACAGGTGGATTTGGGTTGTTAAATTGCACAAGAAAATAGAATATGTTGCGCTCAAATAATTTCAAAAAAATTTGTACGGGTATATACTTTTATATTGATTTTTTCATGAAATCAAATGCGAAATATCAGAGTAGATTTTCACGCTGTCAAATTATTTCTCGAACTCTTCGAATCCGTTAGTTAAATGCGTTTCAAAATTTCAAAATTTCATCGCAAATTCTTTAGTATTAATAGAATTATGCGAGAATTATTTTGTATGTTGGCAGTGCATGTAGCACTATAATTGAGACATATCCGCTTCTCTCGTGTTCCTTCCGACTTATTTTAAAGGTGTAGAATCGTCTCCCGTGAGGTAAACTTTCAAACTTATGATTTGAAATATTTGATTTGTATTAATCATCATCGGAAATCCACGACCAGTCTCGCATTCAATTATACGCAATGAGTAAGTGTATGCGACACGGGCCTTTGGTTTTCAACGATGATTTATATAAAAAAAAGAAGGTATTTTCCAACAAGAGCATATTTTCATCTCACACTAGAATGGAAAACTTGGTGTTTAAGTTTCATAGCGGATGCAAAAGCAGCATTTTTTTTATATCTCAGCATCAACTTGTGTGGAATATTACGCGTTCGAAATGTAGATATTGACGTTATATGAGTATATTTCATTAATGGAATATTTATTTTTTAAATCAACATGTAATATTTGACTGTAAAAATATTAATCGCGGTATGAACACAGGGCCAGACTTTAGTTATTCAGAAAACACAACACAGACACAGAAAAATAAATAGAAACAGAAAATAAAAAAACGCGTTTACAATGACGCTACTTTGACGTCGTTTTCTGAGCATTGTGACGTCAAAAGATAAAGGCCCTTTTCTCATGACGGCAGTCATATTGATATTCCTCCAGTCTGTTCATTGTAATGTGGGAAATATGGACTGCAATGTCGATTGTACAATACAGTTAAGAACAACAACTATATCTTGCTAAACTAAAAGTTATGTTTGGATTTTATTTCTCTAAAACCTCTTTTACTTGACTTGCAATCAGTATTTTTTTAAACAAAATCGCAACAGGAATTTCTATCAATGCTTTGGATGAATGAGATCTGTGGAGAATGTATTTAGACAAAATATATCTGGTCAGGAAATACTTACACAAATATGAATTATAAAGTCTCAATTTTGATTGTGTTTGTTAACATTTTTTATAAACAAGAGGCCGATGGGCCACATCAATCATCTGAGTAACAAGATCCAGAATAAAATCAGATTTATGAAGTCTTATACAACATATATCATCATTTTTAACATTGATCTTAGTTCGTAACAGGATGATTTAAGAAATGAATTTAATATTTTTCTATTGATCGACGTATCAAAGGCAAATTTGACCGAAAACTTCATCAATACACGTAGCGCATTCATGAAAACGTTTTCCGGTCAGCTTTTCTTTGACACGTCGATCAATAGAAAAATTATAAAAGATGCTTAGTCCGATTGTTTGGTTATTACAGTATCAAACATGTTTCTATACAAACCATTTATCTTAGAAAGTTATGGGCTTTCTCCTATGTACACCAGCAGAAACAGTCTCCTTAAAAGTTAGAACTATTCAAAGTAAATAAAAATAATTTCGTTTTGTGCAAACGAAAAAACAAACCAAAATGCATCACGGGAATTAAGAAATGAAGATAATAATTTTTTCTATTGTTCGACGTATCAAAGAAAACATTGACCGGAAAACTTCATCAATGCGCGAAGAAAAAGTTTTCCAGTCAATTTTTTCTTTGATACTTCGATCAATAGAAAAATTATTATTTTCATTTCTTATCATTTAATAAAACATTTTCAAATTAAAAAAATTTGAAGTGTCATTGATCAAAAATGTGAATATTGTAAATGAAGCGGCGCGTATGTATACAAAACAACAACTGCAACAATATTCAAAATGGATGTACCTTCAGTTGATGCATAGCTACTGAGCTGAATTTAATGGATTAAACACAAATAGCGAGTTAAAATCTGTACCGACTGAATTGAAAACGAAAGGAAATTACATGCGATAGATTGTGATATTATTCACTGTTCAGTAAAATCCTAATAAAACTAGAGACGAGCTCGTTGCAAGCAACGATTAGGTTTTCCGTCGTAGCTGCGTCATACTTGTGACGTATTACAAAAAATTTATAGCTGACCATAGTACAATATTAGATGTGTAAACACTGAGAAACAAAGAAGTATATTTCTGTGACCGCGTAGATTTTACGGTGATAGAGAATTCGTCTGGATCTGCATCGGTCGTGTGCAGTACGAAGGGGGTGAGGGAATGTTGGCGTAAAGTGTATAAGGTATAAGGTTGTGGCGCGCTGTGGGCCGTAAGCTAAAACGAAGGGTAGGTTTGCCGTATTCCACCAGAACGTTCTCGCTAAAAAAAGGTGAGGTAGATGGAACGTTCATAAAATTTAGTGCGCTAACCTTCTAAAACCACGTGCTCTTTTTTCGTTGGTCATATAAAATGGTACGTTATAAAATTTTGATATATCATAGGTACATGTACAACTATAGTAGGCTAATTGTTCTCGAACAATTAGAGGTCTTTTCACCTTAATATTTTTAATGAATTGCTAGACTGCTCAATAAGGTATACAAAAAATCATTATACCTATGATACATGTTGTACTATAAAATGGGAAAACCACAAAACCATTAAATGATAAATGATTTTTAAAGAGATTTTTTTTAATTTTCAAGCCATTTCTTTAAGAATTCCATGTTGTATATATCGTTAACATTTATTGAATTACTTTTCTGAATGTTTTCCAATATGAACAAAACTGAGCCAAGATGATATTCTTTACACAATCATATAAACAGTAAACCTAACAATAGAAGAGAGTGTTCTACAGGCTAGCTGTCTTTGTACAAAATGAATGGGCTAACTGTAAAAAACAAGTTCAACTTGAGTAACCACAGAACTTGATGTGATACCTGGCTGACCCAATTGAATACCTTATTGCACAATCCAGCAAGCTATTGAAACCATTACTATTATTCTGTATATCAAATTTATATGAAAATTTATTAATTAACCGACTTCCAAATGACCATAACCTTTGACCTTTATGTCATTTTGTTCGACCAAGGTAGACGCTTCTATTCCAAGTGGTCAGAACTCTCTATGATAGATAGTAAAACAATTGGAAGTGATTATATTAAAATTTTAATACTTTCAGGGACAATAACTGCTAGAAGGGGGCCTTAGATCTTTTCGGTATGAAAAGATTGAAGAACCCTCTAAGTGTACTGAAGACAATGGTAAAAGTTCCATATCTCTATCTATTATGGTTTCAGAGGAGTAGCGATAACAAGCATTTCGTATAATAGGGGCTACAACTCTGTAATTATTCAAAGGTATGAGCCAAGGGGCTATATTATGTCTTAAGATGTCCTACTACATCCATTAAAAAGTTTTTCTCTACCACCTTAAACAAAAGAGTTATAAAAACTCATTAATTAACAGCTTCTCAAATGACCTTGGGCTTTGACCTTTATGTCATTTTGTTCGGCCAAGGTAGACGCTTCCATTCCAAGTAGTCCGAAGTCTCTATGATAAATAATAAAAAAAAAGTTGGAAGTGATTTTATGGAAACATTCAGGGGCAATAACTACTACAAGGGGGCATCAGATCCTTTTGGTATGAAAAGATTGAAGAACCCTCTAAGTGTAATGAAGACATTGGTAAAAGTTTCAAATCTCTATCTCTTATAGTTTCAGAGGAGTAGCGATAACAAGCATTTCCTTCTCAAAGGGCCATAACTCTGTAAGTTCTGGGAGTTCTTTGACACAGGGTCAATTGGTACCATAACTTTTAATGAGCAATTACTTAAAGTTAAAATTGTTTGGATAACTCTAATAACAAAAAAGTCACCCCGAGCTAAATAGAAAAAAAAAAGAATAAAAAACATAAAGAAATCAAGCGGTCTTTCATCTAAAAGGTGGAAAGACCTAATGATCCAAAAATAATAGGGAATCTATTAACTCGCGCATCTTCAGATATCAGACTCGGGGGACAAGCCCCCTTGCCTGTTATATGAAGATACACTTGTTAAAAAGTAATCTATATATAACATAACGTATGCTATATTGCTATACGGAAAACATAACGACCATAACTGTTCACATGTAGACTGTATTTAAATACAGTGAGTAGTTATACAATGTTGTCAATACGTGACACAAGAAATAATGACAATAACAAACCGTCAACCATCTCAGAAATCCATAAAACGAACAAGATATCTGTGAGCCAGTGCTCTGATGTGAATATGCAAAATAAGCAAAGTCGGCATTTAACAGAAAGCTGGCATCCGATTGGTACAGAAATATATCCCACAATATGGCATGCCTAAGCAAATAGTGTGTTAAAATTTCAAGCATCTGCGATAAACAGTTGCTGAGAATTCATTGACAAAAAATTGTTTGAAAATTTTTGCTAAAAATAAACAAAGTCGTCATTTAACAGGAAGTTGACGTCTGATTGGTACAAAAATATATCCCACGATATGGCATGACTTCACAAACACTGTGTAAAATTTCAAGCATCTGCAATAAATAGTTGCTGAGATAAATGCGACAGAAATTTTTGTTACAGACGGACAGACAGACACACAAGGGTAAAACAGTATAACCTCTGTCCTTCGGAGCGGGGGTATAAATACAAATTCATAGCAGAGCAACACGGACCTCCACAAAGTTAGAGGTAGAATCAGGTGCCTAGGAGGAGTTAGCACCCTCTGCTGACCGATCACACCGTGCGCCCAATCTAAAGGGGCATGGTCACGATTTTGGTCAAATTCGATTTTTCTGTTATCATTTACAATACTTTAAGACCGCATTTCTAATGATCAAATGAAAATTAAGAGTCAGTCGTGACCAGCCACTTTGAATCTGACAACCTTGGATTAAAATATGTAATAAACCTCAAAGTGGCACAGTGACTCAATGTAGATGTTTTACTTTTTGATTATTAGAACGGAAATAAAAAGAGCTACTCGAAATTCTATCGTATGGAAGGTTTCACGCATCACAAGTCATTACATATCAATCTACAGGTCATTAAAGGTAATCCGGAAATTGCAAATTTAAACAAAAGTGAGTTGTTTTGTACATAGGTGTAGTGTCACGTGAATAGTTAAAAATAGTTACAATGGGATTGAAACACTGATAATTAGGAATTTGAATTTGAAGCTATTCGATGTCTTTGGTAAAAAATATGTATTTATAGAAAATGCATCTTTATAAATATATAGTTCTTGAAGACATCATGTTTAAATGAGAGGTTTCTAGCTCATGATGTATGCCACCCCGAGTATTTACATTCCCCTGCGCTTGCGTGGCTACGAAGCGGAAGGAAAACTCAATACTTTTGTGTTGGCCCAACGCATATTTCATTCTATTTTTCTCTTTCTAATTGAGTTATTTACTTTGGAACACCGTAATTTTTCAAAAGTTCGTCTTTTCATATGATAAATAAAATATGTGGAAATCGTGTTAAAATCGATGTGTGCTGAATCATAGGTTTGTGCGTCACCATGTCCCTTTAAATATTAATAATCAGATGATATTCTACTTCTATATACTGCCAATCGCAACCTTTCGGGAAGTTGCGATTGTAATACTGTATGGATAAATCATGCATGCATAAAACGGGAATGTTTCATTGGGATTCCCCCTCCATATTGTTTTCTTTTATATGTTTATCTGAGATCCTTATTTACGATAGTAAAAGAAATTATATTGAAGATTGACCTAAAAAGCAAATTTAGAGAGACACTATATACGCATGCACTGGTTTGAAAAACAAATTTGAAGAATAATATTGTTTTCAAGCCATCTGTAACAAACCGGATTAAGGATACGTACATGTAAATGTGTATACTAAGTATTATCTTTTTTCTGTTAAAAATTTAATGTTCATCCCTGTCAGCTCCTCTAAATATCCAACAATGCAGTTTTTTTTTATTTATTTCAATTTTAAAGGATAATGATAAAGGAATATTTGGACAAAGGATATACGAAAATATGGTTCAAAATGTTAAGCATTATATTATGATAATGTGTAAAGAGTTTATTCCCGCGCTTGCGCGGGTTATCATCTAGTATGAATGAAAAAAAGTCTGTGCATAAATTGATTGTTGTGATTTTCATGAAAACTTTATGACACAGAGCGACATTTTTGTTCGTTTTTATTAACCTTCGTATTGCTGAAAGATGCTTGGTCCGATTTTTTTGTAATAACAGTATCAATTTTTTTTTTCATACAAATCATTTATCTTAGAAAGTTATGGACTTTCTCCTATTTACACCAGCAGAATCAGTCTCCTTTCAAAGTTGGAAATATTCAAAGTAAATAAAAATAATTTCTCCTTGGGCAAACGAAAAAACAAACCAAAATGCATCATGGGAATGTTTAGAAAAGGAAACCGCTTGGTTTCGTCCCCCAAATGATTGGGGTTATTCAATCCGCATGCTATGCATCGATTGTATAGAAAGCAGACTTTAGAAATATTAGCGAACAAAACGTACACATGTTTATTTGTAATTTGTCTGATCATTGCGACCTTTATTTAAAGCGATGTCAAATTTGTAATACAACTATACCCGTCTCGTCGTCAGGGATGAAATTTATCATGAGGCAAAATAACGAGGTACATTTTAATGTCGTTTGTTTTGTTAGCAAATTTTGTACGGTTTTATTTATTGAAATTCGGTATAATTGACGGGTAAAACTACTGCAATGTCTATTTTTATACAAATACTAAGCATAGTTTAAAAGCGTGCATAAAATTTGATATAAAATCGGACCAAGCAGCTTTAAAAAAGAATTTCACATGAGTCTTACCTGTATAATATTACATATTGCATTTATTTAGTTATATAATTTTACAAATTTGCAGTGTTTTGTATGAAAAATGCATGTTATGGTTTCTAAGGAAACTGCATGCAACTGGCTATTGAAATTATATATATATATATATATATATATATATATATATATATATATATATATATATATATATATATATATATATATAATAATAATAATAATAATAATAATAATAATAAAAAGATAAAGAAACAGCGAGCTGGGTTTAAAAAAAGAAGCAAAATGATGTAACATGTACAATATTAAAAAAAGGTTACATTTTCGCTATCAAAAAAAAGGTTACATTTTCGCTATCACTTTAAAGCACATTCTCAAAATAATTCCACTGAATATATTCTTAATGAATGCAAAATTGTAAAATTAAAATAATGATTCGTTTTACACTTAATGTTTACTTTAGTTTCATAGCCATGCATATGACATTAATGAATATTTCTTGAATGAAATGTATGAGGATTAGGATTGACGCTTAGACTGCCTTTTGACAAAACTCCCACCATTTTTTGAAGATGTATTTACCTGGTATCAGAAGAATTTGCTCTTAACACATCATTCATAACATAATTTATGTAACAAAAAATGTTTGGGTTCTTTAAATGTCACTGGATTTTTTGTTTTAACAATACGTGTTAACATAATGAATACCAGCAAACATCGAGTGCACTGGTTTTGTATTTTTTTTTACCCTTTCAATATTTTATTATCCATCTAATCCTTATATGTTTTCATGAGCGGATCTGGGGAAGGGGGGGCGGTGGTTATTCTCTCTCTCTCTCTCTCTCTCTCTCTCTCTCTCTCTCTCTCTCTCTCTCTCTCTCTCTCTCTCTCTTTAATCTATTGGGTTTACGACGAACGATATATTCTATACCATATACCATAGATTCAAAAGTTAATATATGCAAAGTTACAATTTAAGACAGCATCCAAATTTGCTGTTGATTACGTTGTATCTAAATTTGCTTTTGTTGCTCGAAATAAATTACATTGATTGATTTGAGTGATATATACGCATAACACAAAAGATCCAGTCACTAAATCTGGTGCATCGTTTCGTTCGGTATTTAAACTATGTATTGATATGGTATGTTGTGACATTTCAGGGAACATTTATATTCACTGAACTTTCAGTTTTGATATGCTTTTTATCAGTAAGCAGTTCGTAATTTAGAGCATTTTCTGATTTAAGTTTTACCATTTTCTAGCATGTGCCGCATATTCATTTAAATTATGTTATAGGAGGTTTAAAATTACTAGTTTTATGCAGCTTTGACATTTAACATATAAAAAACTTAATCAGAAAATGATACTTGAAACCTAATTTTTAAGCTAATTAGTTTTTGGTGTCTTTTTAACAATTAAGCACAGAAATGAGCTGAAAATTTTGAAAAGCAAATTTATTTTTTCCCGGAGATAACCGATTGGCAGAAATGACTTTATTAATCTATAAATTGAATCAAAACTGATAGTATCGAGACACATTAAGCAGGTTATATAAGAACAGTGGAAAGTTCATGACTTATATAAATATAATAACAGATATTAAAGTTTCAAAATTCTTGTATATTCTCCTGGTAGCGACACACACACACACACACACACACACACACACACACACACACACACACACACACACACACACACACACACACACACACACACACACACAAAAGACATCACAGTTCAAAACAAGATTAGGATGAGACACAATAGAGAGACAATTTAACTATTATACTTTGGGTAAAACAAGCATATGCATGCACTACGATCGATTGCTTTACGGGCGACCCGTTTTGTTCGGTATTTACGCAGCATTGTTAAGGCGTCCCGATGCAAAAATACGGCTGGAAAATGATATTATTTGAATCATGGCAAAAATAATTTTACCGGGAGTATTTCTTTAAATCTATGTTACATTTATTGACATCGATGTTAAACATTATATTTGATGCATTTTTGTGACGTCATATGTAGTTCGTAATCACGTGACAGGCGAATCCTAATATTGCAAATGATCTAGTTAAAACGCATCGGCGCAGGTGATTAATGACATTAAATCATACATATTTTTAAGAAAAATCCTTTGTTAAGTCATAAAATTTGAAGTTCTTGCTTGGGAAAGAAATAGATATTTGGTTTATAGAAGATATTGTTGAAATATTCCACAAAATTATCAAAATAATGCACATTTTTACTAATCAAAAGCGATTTACACAGAATTGGGGTAAATCCGTAGGTTTCCGCAGCACGATTCACATTGGTACTTATATTCTCTACCAATTTTACGTAAAATATTCTAAAATTGTGTTGATCTTTCACCTGCGCCAAGCTGGTTTTACATGCATTAAAATTTCTTCATTCAGTTGTTTACACGTAGCAGGGGGAGTCTCCAAACCACTAGTTTATAAATAGTCTTTTACTTAAAACGAAGCTTTAAAACTGCCGATTATTTGATACTGGTTTTTAATATGAATGAATTCTGTACGTCTAGAGTAAACTGCAGCATCTATATAAAGGAAACATGCGGTATTCTACTGGTTTGATATAATTCACTTTTAACGTTAAGATACATTCCCTGAGAACTATCGACAGGAATGCAGATCGTGACGTCAAACTTAATTATGACGTCATATCGTATGAAGTACAGACAAGTGACTTTCTACATATCGCATCGGGAAGCCTTAACATGCCCGCATAAACTATGTATTGGTATCTCCATATCTCTATCTATTATGGTTTCAGAGGAGTAGCGATAACAAGCGTTTCGTATAATAGGGGCTACAACTCTGTAATTATTCAAAGATATGAGCCAAGGGGCTGTATTATGTCTTAAGATGTCCTACTACATCCATAAAAAAGTTTTTCTCTACCACCTTAAACAAAAGAGTTATAAAAACTCATTAATTAACAGCTTCTCAAATGGCCTTGACCTTTGACCTTTATGTCATTTTGTTCGGCCAAGGTAGACGCTTCCATTCCAAGTAGTCCGAAGTCTCTATGATAAATAATAAAAAAAAGTTGGAAGTGATTTTATGGAAATTTAAATACAGTCAGGGGCAATAACTTCTACAAGGGGGCATCAGATCCTTTTGGTATGAATAGATTGAAGAACCCTCTAAGTGTAATGAAGACATTGGTAAAAGTTCCAAATCTCTATCTCTTATAGTTTCAGAGCAGTAGCGATAACAAGCATTTCCTTCTCAAAGGGCCATAACTCTGTAAGTTCTGGGAGTTCTTTGACACAGGGTCAATTGGTACCATAACTTTTAATGAGCAATTACTTAAAGTTAAAATTGTTTGGATAACTCTAATAACAAAAAAGTCACCCCGAGCTAAATAGAAAAAAAAGCATAAAAAACATAAAGAAATCAAGCGGTCTTTCATATGAAAGGTGGAAAGACCTAATGATCCAAAAATAATAGGGAATCTATTAACTCGCGCATCTTCAGATAACAGACTCGGGGGACAAGCCCCCTTGCCTGTTATATGAAGATACACTTGTTAAAAAGTAATCTATATATAACATAACGTATGCTATATTGCTATACGGAAAACATAACGACCATAACTGTTCACATGTAGACTGTATTTAAATACAGTGAGTAGTTATACAATGTTGACAATACGTGACACAAGAAATAATGACAATAACAAACCTTCAACCATCTCAGAAATCCATAAAACGAACAAGATATCTGTGAGCCAGTGCTCTGATGTGAATATGCAAAATAAGCAAAGTCGACATTTAACAGAAAGCTGGCATCCGATTGGTACAGAAATATATCCCACAATATGGCATGCCTAAGCAAATAGTGTGTTAGAATTTCAAGCATCTGCGATAAACAGTTGCTGAGAATTCATTGACAAAAAATTGTTTGAAAATTTTTGCTAAAAATAAACAAAGTCGTCATTTAACAGGAAGTTGACGTCTGATTGGTACAAAAATATATCCCACGATATGGCATGCCTTTACAAACACTGTGTAAAATTTCAAGCATCTGCAATAAATAGTTGCTGAGATAAATGCGACAGAAATTTTTGTTACAGACGGACAGACAGACACACAAGGGTAAAACAGTATAACCTCTGTCCTTCGGAGCGGGGGTATAAATACAAATTCATAGCAGAGCAACACGGACCTCCACAAAGTTAGAGGTAGAATCAGGTGCCTAGGAGGAGTTAGCACCCTCTGCTGACCGATCACACCGTGCGCCCAATCTAAAGGGGCATGGTCACGATTTTGGTCAAATTCGATTTTTCTGTTATCATTTACAATAATTTAAGACCGCATCTCTAATGATCAAATGAAAATTAAGAGTCAGTCGTGACCAGCCACTTTGAATCTGACAACCTTGGATTAAAATATGTAATAAACCTCAAAGTGGCACAGTGACTCAATGTAGATGTTTTACTTTTTGATTATTAGAACGGAAATAAAAAGAGCTACTCGAAATTCTATCGTATGGAAGGTTTCACGCATCACAAGTCATTACATATCAATCTACAGGTCATTAAAGGTAATCCAGAAATTGCAAATTTAAACAAAAGTGAGTTGTTTTGTACATAGGTGTAGTGTCACGTGAATAGTTAAAAATAGTTACAATGGGATTGAAACACTGATAATTAGGAATTTGAATTTGAAGCTATTCGATGTCTTTGGTAAAAAATATGTATTTATAGAAAATGCATCTTTATAAATATATAGTTCTTGAAGACATCATGTTTAAATGAGAGGTTTCTAGCTCATGATGTATGCCACCCCGAGTATTTACATTCCCCTGCGCTTGCGTGGCTACGAAGCGGAAGGAAAACTCAATACTTTTGTGTTGGCCCAACGCATAATTCATTCTATTTTTCTCTTTCTAATAGAGTTATTTACTTTGGAACACCGTAATTTTTCAAAAGTTCGTCTTTTCATATGATAAATAAAATATGTGGAAATCGTGTAAAAATCGATGTGTGCTGAATCATAGGTTTGTGCGTCACCATGTCCCTTTAAATATTAATAATCAGATGATATTCTACTTCTATATACTGCCAATCGCAACTTTTCGGGAAGTTGCGAATGTAATACTGTATGGATAAATCATGCATGCATAAAACGGGAATGTTTCATTGGGATTCCCCCTCCATATTGTTTTCTTTTATCTGTTTATCTGAGATCCTTATTTACGATAGTAAAAGAAATTATATTGAAGATTGACCTAAAAAGCAAATTTAGAGAGACACTATATACGCATGCACTGGTTTGAAAAAAAAAATGAAGAATAATATTGTTTTCAAGCCATCTGTAATAAACCGGATTAAGGATACGTACATGTAAATGTGTATACTAAGTATTATCTTTTTTCTGTTAAAAAGTTAATGTTCATCCCTGTCAGCTCCTCTAAATATCCAACAATGCAGTTTTTTTTATTTATTTCAATTTTAAAGGATAATGATAAAGGAATATTTGGACAAAGGATATACAAAAAATATGGTTCAAAATGTTAAGCATTATATTATGATAATGTGTAAAGAGTTTATTCCCGCGCTTGCGCGGGTTATCATCTAGTATGAATGAAAAAAAGTCTGTGCATAAATTGATTGTTGTGATTTTTATGAAAACTTTATGACACAGAGCGACATTTTTGTTCGTTTTTATTAACCTTCGTATTGCTGAAAGATGCTTGGTCCGATTTTTTTGTAATAACAGTATCAATTTTTTTTCATACAAATCATTTATCTTAGAAAGTTATGGACTTTCTCCTATTTACACCAGCAGAATCAGTCTCCTTTCAAAGTTGGAAATATTCGAAGTAAATAAAAATAATTTCTCTTTGGGCAAACGAAAAAACAAACCAAAATGCATCACGGGAATGTTTAGAAAAGGAAACCGCTTGGTTTCGTCCCCCAAATGATTGGGGTTATTCAATCCGCATGCTATGCATCGATTGTATAGAAAGCAGACTTTAGAAATATTAGCGAACAAAACGTACACATGTTTATTTGTAATTTGTCTGATCATTGCGACCTTTATTTAAAGCGATGTCAAATTTGTAATACAACTATACCCGTCTCGTCGTTAGGGATGAAATTTATCATGAGGCAAAATAACGAGGTACATTTTAATGTCGTTTGTTTTGTTAGCAAATTTTGTACGGTTTTATTTATTGAAATTCGGTATAATTGACGGGTAAAACTACTGCAATGTCTATTTTTATACAAATACTAAGCATAGTTTAAAAGCGTGCATAAAATTTGATATAAAATCGGACCAAGCAGCTTTAACAAAGAATTTCACATGAGTCTTACCTGTATAATATTACATATTGCATTTATTTAGTTATTTCATGACCTTTGCCCAAATAAATATGCTTTTCATGTTTCTAGCTAATACCAATTTCATAACAACAGACAATTATGATTCAGATATTTACCCTGATGTATATACAAAACTAAATAGACTTTTGTTTGTTTGGCGTAGTTGTCATGGCCGTTTAATCAAATGTGCAAAAATTAGATAAGTACATGAATATCAGATAGATATCAGTCAGATATATAGTACATGTACATCAGATAGATTTCATACATGTACATTGAACTCGACATGCGCCGTTCAAACAATATGGCAGCATATATCAAATATATATATGTAATATACAATATTAGAAATACTCTCTTGACCCGAGGAGCCTGGAAAAAACAGTGCCCCACGGAGACAGTATTCTAATCAAAATTATGCCAAATGGATCACGGACACTGTCACCTGAACCATCCGCCAATACCAGGCGGCAATTTTGACAACAATGACACCTGTAGATATGATACATAAGAATGTCTGTACTTGGACATTCTAGATTCAGATATATGTATATGATATATAATAAGATAGATAATTAAACGGACCATGACTTGCCACAGATATATCAGCTAGTATATTTTAAGGATAGGTGCGAGAGGAAGATGTCACAAACTGCACAATAGCATTTTTCAGGGAATTTATGTATATATTGTTACCCAGATCTGACAAATGCACACCATCTAATCTAAATAATCGCTTTTGAGTTATCTGGATATCTGGTTATTTGATAGATGCACCATTAAGCTTTTTCAAAACAAATGTTGCAATGGCACTATTTATTCTACGCCTAGAGTTTTCACCTTCAATGGTTGATAAAGACTGCCTCCAATTACTTCTAGGTAATATATGTTACCATACAATGAGAGTGTTTGGCAAGAGGTCTGCTATTTGAGATAAAGTTAGTTTCATGAATTTTTGAATACCTTTTAGGGTATTTTGAGGGTCCCCAATATTATTACCCCCGCAGTGAATTATCAAAATAGTTGGTTGTTTATTAGCTATTAACATACTTGACACAGTTGTATACAAGTACTCCCAAACCATTCCCCTTCTACCATTCCAATTAATGGTAAAGTGGTTTAATCCAAGGTTTAACTGATTTGTGGTCTCTGCATATTTCTGTGCCCAATGAATAATAGATGAGCCAATGATCCAAACTGAATCTGAAATTTATGTATGATTTCACAGCATAAAACTAAAAATACTATTAACATGGTCTTATGTAGGATTTGAAAGCTGACGAACTCCATCTACCCATGTGCTTGATTTGTATTTCAGAAACCCCTTTTAAGTACAGGTAAGTTGCACCTCCAATCCTAAATGAGTGCGACTTGAATGAATTTGTAGGTACCTCTAGGAATTTTAAGGATTTATACAGCATGGATGAAAATTGATATTGAGTCAATGGTTTAGTATTGCAGTGGGCAAATAGATGTGTTGCTTGAATGCATTGCCTATGACTTTGAAATTTTTGAAAAATTTGAAACATCAAAAAAGAATCTGGTGTTTTGGGTATTCTAATGGATGAACCATTACCAAATTGATCTGTTTTTGAGCAACCCACAAAAACTATAAATTCATCCTCCAACATTTGAACATGATTTCTTTCCAATGCCACTAGTTCACTTACTCTCAATAAAGCAAAAAATGCAATGAGAAATGCTGACTGAAATAAATGTGCTTCATACGAAGAAATAGTTAAATGTGGAATGATACTGGTAATGTCCTGAGTTCTGCATGACCTTTTAAATCCTGCTAACAACTTTTTGACCAAAAAGGATTCTGTAGCATTCTGCCAACCATGTAAATTTACAACAAAACTCAAACCAGCCATATAAGATTTTGCTGTTGAAAATGCAAATCCAGATTACATTACTATATGATCTATAGGTGGTGGCCACAAATGCTCAAAGGAAGCTTGAACTCTGAAATTAAAAAATGCTTGGATGCCTTGTTTATAAACTTTACTTGAGTTTTCAGATATACTGGCTTCTAACAGTTGATCTATAGTTGATGAATAATCTCCCAAAATGGAGCAGGAATTTGACATGGAAAATTGTCTGCTGTAGGAGCCAACTGTCGGAATCTTGACCACTGAAAGCGAGAAATAGCATCTGCTATATTGTTATTTTTTCCCGGAACATGTATAGCTCTAACCTGGATATTATAACTAAGGGTATACAATACCAACGCTCGAATCAAAACCATGACCCTGTTATTTTTTGAAGACTTTTGATTAATAATATGAACTAATGAGAGATTGTCAATATGCAACAATAACTTTTTTGCATAGAGTTGTTCTGCCCAAATAAAAACTCCCAAAACAATAGGCACAAGTTCAAGAAAAGTAATATCTTTTGTTGTCTCATAAAACCAATGTGAAGGCCAAGCCAAATAACACCACTGACTGCCAAATATAACCCCACAACCTATTGAACCTGAGCTATCTGTATAAAATTTGAGTGTCTCATCATCTTGCCATGTCAAAGATGGAAAAGGGGTTAATTCATTAAACTTTGTAAGAAATTCTACCCACATTTCTAAATCCAATCTGATTTCTTTTGAAATTCTTATGAAATGGAAAGATTTTTTACCTCCTGCTAAAGCCGCATATACACGACGACAAAATGCTCTTCCTGAGGGCAAAGCTTTAACCACAAATGCTAGTGACCCTGCTAATGACTGTAATTTTTTAACGGTGACCTTTTTACAACTTAAAGCATCATTAATTTTTTCCAAAAGTTCAGTAACTTTATTTTTTGGAATGAAAATAGTTCTTGAAACTGTGTCAATGCCTAATCCTAAGAAACAAATAGATGTACATGGACCTTCTGTTTTTTCTGGAGCTAATGGGATCCCTAAAATTTCAGATAACTTTATCATATGAGCCATTAACATCTCACAATCAGCTGTGTTTGCTCTACCTATAAATAAAAAATCATCTAAATAATGAATGATCCCCCTTGAATTTGATCTTTGCTGCAGCTCCCATTGAAGGAAGGAAGAGAACATCTCAAATAATGAACATGAAATTGAGCAACCCATTGGCAAGCATTTGTCCACATAATATGAATTTAAAAACTTGAAACCTAGCAAGCAGAAATCTTCAGGACAGACTGGCAACAATCTAAAAGCACTTGAAATGTCCATTTTGGCCATTAATGCACCCTCCCCCATCTCCTGAATCAGTGACAAGGCTTGATCAAATGTAGAGTACGACACTGAACAATATTGCTGATCAATGTGATCATTGATACTATTACCCACTGGGTGTGATAAATTAGAAATCATACGCCACCCTCCTTGCTTTTTGGGGAGGATACCAATAGGATTACACCGCAAATTTGAAATAGGTGGACAGGGAAAGGGGCCTAAAATTCTACCCAATTTTATTTCTTTATTTATTTTTTCATGTAACTCAACAGCATGTTCCTCTGCAGATATCATGTTTTTAAATTCAACCTTTTTTCTAATGCCTGTATATTGAAGTGAAAACCCATTTTTAAACCCATTTGATAGAACTGTTGCTATTTCTTTGTTTGGGTAATTTACCAGTAAAGAATCGAAGTTAGATGTATTGATTGGAGTGCTGCCAATATCCCATAATTTATGTAACAAGTTACATGTAGGTTTGCCGTCCTGTGGTTTGTTGTCGATTCCTGAAAACTTTGTTGTTGGAATTAAAATTTTCCGAACGAGCAGGTGCATTTTTGGGAATTTGATTAGATTGATTATTTTTGAAGCAGTTAATGGAGGGATGATATGCATTACATGAAATGCACTGATGCAAATACTTGCAATATTGTTTCTGACAAACACCTTCATAATTGTAGGCATAACATTTCAAATACCTACGAGTTGACTGATTTGACAATTGGGTTTTATTAACTGTTTGCATGTAAAACAACCATAGTTCAGCATCAATAGATCCCCAGTTTAAAGAGGAGTCGACGGACTTCTTTAAGCGAAATTGCACATCATAATCCAACCAACCTGAATTGTTACTAGCAGCCCCCCTTTTTATTGTTGACATATACCTGAAGAGTGAAATGGCTTGTAGTGGATGTTTTTCTAAGTATATAGAAGCATATATGAAAAATGCATCCATCCATTGCGAGAAGTTTGTAATTTTTGTTTCTTTATTTTTTGGTTTGACCTGAAAAACACCCCCCTCGAAAACAATTTGATTTTGCATTTCTGTGCAAGGCTCTTGAAGCAACAATTTGTTTAAATGAACAAATTCGCCATTCCAAATTTTATCTTTAAGAGCTTGGGATACATGGGATCCCAGTATAGAAGCAACACTGTTAAATGGGTTTGGCGCGTCAATATTATTTTCCAAATAATTTTCTGTACCTTGATTCATGTTGGTGGGAACATGTGACGACAACGCACTTGGTGCGTCAGGGGTGGGGTTAACTATGGGCGGCATGTTGTGAGGAATCATCCCAATCATCCCGCTCCGTGACATTCCCTGGCCTGCTTCAGTTGACGCCTGTGTCGCTGGTGTCGTCGGAGCCGCAGGTGTTGGAGGAGTCGCTTGTGTCGGAGGAGCATTAATATTGGAGATGTTTGCAACGGGCTGTCTCACTTGACCTCCTCGACGATTTCCGCGACGACCTCGTGCCAATACACTACTCGAGGCAACTGTATTTGTTCCATTTGGCACGGCTGCGTATGGGCTTCTCGCCTTAGATGCCCTTTGGTTCCTTACCCTCAGCATGATATTGAAATAATATGCCGGTATAAAGTAATAAAACTCGCCGATTAATACGATAAAACTTGATTATTTCTCTAGTTGATTTTTTGTGACCGACTCGGGGAACAGTTGAATATAAAAGGAAGAGCTTAACGCGCACGCTCCAACACCAGGAAGTGTAGAGTTATTGCCCTTGAATTAACATTACTAGAGTTATAGTTCTTGCCCCAAACAATATGCTTAACTGCATGAAATAACAGGGTTTATCCATATTTGATAAACCTAATTATATAATTTTACAAATTTGCAGTGTTTTGTATGAAAAATGCATGTTATGGTTTCTAAGGAAACTGCATGCAACTGGCTATTGAAATTATATATATATATATATATATATATATATATATATATATATATATATATATATATATATATATATATATATATATATATATATATAATAATAATAATAATAATAATAATAATAAAAAGATAAAGAAACAGCGAGCTGGGTTTAAAAAAAGGAGCAAAATGATGTAACATGTACAATATTAAAAAAAGGTTACATTTTCGCTATTAAAAAAAAGGTTACATTTTCGCTATCACTTTAAAGCACATTCTCAAAATAATTCCACTGAATATATTCTTAATGAATGCAAAATTGTAAAAAAAAAAATAATGATTCGTTTATACTTAATGTTTACTTTAGTTTCATAGCCATGCATATGACATTAATGAATATTTCTTGAATGAAATGTATGCGGATTAGGATTGACGCTTAGACTGCCTTTTGACAAAACTCCCACCATTTTTAGAAGATGAATTTACCTGGTATCAGAAGAATTTGCTCTTAACACATCATTCATAACATAATTTATGTAACATAAAAAATGTTTGGGTTCTTTAAATGTCACTGGATTTTTTGTTTTAACAATACGTGTTAACATAATGAATACCAGCAAACATCGAATGCACTGGTTTTGTATTTTTTTTTACCCTTTTAATATTTTATTATCCATCTAATCCTTATATGTTTTCATGTGCTGATCTGGGGAAGGGGGGGGCGGTGGTTATTCTCTCTCTCTCTCTCTCTCTCTCTCTCTCTCTCTCTCTCTCTCTCTCTCTCTCTCTCTCTCTCTCTCTCTCTCTCTCTCTCTCTTTAATCTATTGGGTTTACGACGAACGATATATTCTATACCATATACCATAGATTCAAAAGTTAATATATGCAAAGTTACAATTTAACGTAGCTCGCGGGTTTGCTGACGTCACAATAGGAATCGACGTAAAGAGTTGATCGTCATAGTAAACTCATAATTTTATTTTAAAATGACAAATGAGATATTTAGAAGTATAAAAGAAAATATTTTAAAAAGCTTATATGCGGTTTATGACGATTGTTAATACAAAGATTTATAATATCAAGTGCTGAAAATTTAAAGATGTCACATACATTGTCACATTTTGTTCTATAAAGATAAAGAATGAGTGTGCGTTAGAACTCTTCCATTTAAGGATTACGTTTACTCAGGGTTTGAGATTTCAAAAAATATTTTTACAAAGTTCAATATCTGAAGTCCTAAGTTGTTTTAAAAACACAAAATAACAACGTTATTAACAAGTATCGATATTGATATACTTGATTTGTTTATTTGAGGAAGATATGCTCCGACAAAGGTAGATTAAAATTAAAACAGAGGAAATTCGAACTAATTTTTTCATTTTCATTTTCTCTCTTAAAAACTTTCTGCTGCAATGTAATTGCAAAAGTTAAGTTTCTACATGTTTTTTCATATCATTTTACATATTTTATGGCTGTATTTACTCGTCTATAAATTTATATCACTGGCTGGCACGCGATTGGAAAAATCTTTAAAATACATAAAATCGATTCAAAATGAAATATCTCGAAATTTTGACCATTGACCTTATATAATGTTAATGTCAACATAATACAGACAACAAAAACAGTTTTAGGCAATCAATGGTTTGGAGCTCCTATTAGTCAATTTTTTGTAAAACTCGATCAAAAATGAGTACAAATTTGGATATTGATAGAGGAAATTCGGACTAAATTAAACTTAAAATATGAGCTTAAAACGGTTCAGTCAAATATAAAATTAGTAAAGCTATTCGTATTTTATCATTTCCCAACCTACAAATTGTTTTATTATTTCCAATAGTTACAAAATAAAGAAAACCTTGAAAATGGTGGACAATTTTGACAAATTTTGACAATTTTTTCAAAAAACATTCAGAGGTCACTAGCGGAAAAAGTAGGTCATTGACCTAGTTATTTGAAAGTGAAAAATAGCACCACAATGGTGGGGCTACAATGTAGAATAAGTAGTTTTTCGTTCCTATTAGTGGATTTTTTTTCGCCCCTGAGTAAACGTAATCCTTAAAATCATGTTTTAAAATAGAATGTATGCATTAACTTAATTCGCGTTTTTTTTTTTAACAATTATAACTTCCGTAATCTGTACTACTGATTAAATTCTTAAATTTCTTTTGGCTTGAGATAACTGTTTTATTCGATTACTTACTTATAATGTCAGTAGTTGCCTGGCATTTTATTTTTGCATTGATTGACTCAGAGTTTCATAAAAACAAAAATAGCAATTTTCTGTATCTTTACAGCCTTACATTAACTGCATTTTTAAATAATATTCACAATAATGTCTAATAAGCATTAAAATGTTCTAAAATGTGTTAAACAGCTAGTCTTGTCAATAAATGCATTTCAATTTCGATGTTCTAAGAAGTAAGGAAATGATGACGTCAGGCTAACGTCGTAATGAAAATATAAGGTTTTGAGAAATCTTTTAAATCTTTAAAGTTTTTTTGCCAAAAATTGGCCGAGAACACATACTGATATTTTTTTATGAATTGATTCATAATTATCTCCTCTGTTTTTGTGCTGAGTATGATTCATTTCGTCTGAATCGTTTAAAAGTTTGGAGCATAGTTTTGTAATGCGTTTCTCGGTTAAAATGTGCATTTTACTATACATTTCATTGAAATGGCGTTGCCTGATTTTATAAATGACACTGTATTTAAAACACGATAACATTATTACCGCGCAGACGAATCTTAAATAAATTTTAGAAATAAAACTATAAAACCTATTGATCACGTGGACAAATTTTCAAGGTAGGTTTTCTCACAAGCAGGTAAACCCGCGAGCTACCTTAAGATAGCATCCAAATTTGCTGTTGATTACGTTGTATCTAAATTTGCTTTTGTTGCTCGAAATAAATTACATTGATTGATTTGAGTGATATATACGCATAACACAAAAGATCCAGTTACTAAATCTGGTGCATCGTTTCGTTCGGTATTTAAACTATGTATTGATATGGTATGTTGTGACATTTCAGGGAACATTTATATTCACTGAACTTTCAGTTTTGATATGCTTTTTATCAGTGTGCAGTTCGTAATTTAGAGCATTTTCTGATTTAAGTTTTACCACTTTCTAGCATGTGCCGCATATTCATTTCAATTATGTTATAGGAGGTTTAAAATTTGAGTGATATATACGCATAACACAAAAGATCCAGTTACTAAATCTGGTGCATCGTTTCGTTCGGTATTTAAACTATGTATTGATATGGTATGTTGTGACATTTCAGGGAACATTTATATTCACTGAACTTTCAGTTTTGATATGCTTTTTATCAGTGTGCAGTTCGTAATTTAGAGCATTTTCTGATTTAAGTTTTACCATTTTCTAGCATGTGCCGCATATTCATTTAAATTATGTTATAGGAGGTTTAAAATTACTAGTTTTATGCAGCTTTGACATTTAACATATAAAAAACTTAATCAGAAAATGATACTTGAAACCTAATTTTTAAGCTAATTAGTTTTTGGTGTCTATTTAACAATTAAGCACAGAAATGAGCTGAAGATTTTGAAAAGCAAATTTATTTTTTCCCGGAGATAACCGATTGGCAGAAATGACTTTATTAATCTATAAATTGAATCAAAACTGATAGTATCGAGACACATTAAGCAGGTTATATAAGAGCAGTGGAAAGTTCATGACTTATATAAATATAATTACAGATATTAAAGTTTCAAAATTCTTGTATATTCTCCTGATAGCGACACACACACACACACACACACACACACACACACACACACACACACATACTCGTAAAGACATGAAACTCACTACACATGACTTTTCACCAGAATGTCACTACACTATTTTCTAAGGGTCGTGAAGAAAAAATTTGAGCAAATTTATAAAAGACTGTCTACTCTTATTAGCCTAGGGGGCTGATAATTCGTAAATTCATTATATTAAAAATTTGGGTTTTCCCCTGAACTCCACTACATCAGACCACGTGACCCACCAGTTAGACACACATGATTCTCACTACATTGTCAGGTTTGAAATACACACATGAAACTGACTACTTACATTAATTTTACTTATTTATCCCATCTTCTCATTATCAAATGATTTGATACACCATACATTCTTTGTACAGTTTCTAAAGAATTATAGCACACAAGTTTTGTGATTTATAGTGGATTTTAAATAACGTATGTGGCAACGCACTTTGAGAAAAGTACACACTTTAAAAAAAATGAAACGCGTTAAACTTAGGACTAAGCTAACGCAGTTTGAAAAAAAAAATTCAAAGTGCGTTATGAAGGAACTTCAACATTTTTTATTATCGAAACACTTAACGCACTTTAAAAAAATATGTTAAAATAGAAAAATCTGGAATTGAATTTCTAATTTGCTGATTGTATGATGGATTGTTAACACTAGTACATCTCATTAACCGTCTTTGAGAACGGGGGTGGGTGTGGGTTAACCAATCATACAGGTCAATACCAGTGCATCATTTACTAGTAATTGATTTCAGGAAGAAGGTTGCCTACCCCTTATCTTTCTATCCAAAACGTATGATATTCAGCAACTTGAAGTAAACGTTTCTGACATAGCCCAATGTATCAGATAAGAAGTACATTAGTTTTGCTGCATAGACAAAAAAGGAAAAAGGCAATTGCTACGCGATGCAGTTTATGTCATATTTGGTTAATTTAAAACTCCTGATTTGTTCTTGTGTAAATTGTCAAACTACGTAAGCTTATGAGAAAAAAATTCTAATCGAGAAACTGTTTATTAAGTAAGCTGAGAATGCATTGGGTTCTTTTTTTTTTTTTAATATATCGCATTGAGCTAAACAATATGAAACCAAGGTTAAAAAATCAGTTATTGTATGTCAATAAAAGTATCAATTATTTGGACCAAATCCTGAACAGTTTTTTATAATATCGACGATATCAACGCACTTTGAAAAAAAAAATAAAAGCGCGTTTAACTGGTTCCGAAATTACTAGTAACACACTTTGAATTTTTTTCAAAGTGCGAAATATTTCAAAATGCATGTAACAAACCTATAAATCTTTGAATAAACCCAATTTTTTGTTTTTCAATTATTTTTTTTTATTTTTGAATAGCTAAAACCGAATGTTGTTATTAGAACAACTAATGGACCGTGGCAGTTTAGTTATTGAAAGAGAAATCCTATCACAGGCACCTTCTACCTACATGTACATGTATATCACACGCATATACAAGCATCCATCATCTTTCATTTTCAGCCAAAGCTGTATGATTATTAAAAGACAGAATGACGGCACAACTTCTGAGTAGAGCACTAGTTTTAATGGTGAAATTACAGATTATGATATAAAAATTCATGCAATTATTCACACCAAAATGCTCAATCACATTGATTATTTCTACATAATATTGCAAGGCATATACAAAAACAAGATCATGCATTAGCTAAGCTTATTTCATGCTAGGATCTAGAGGGAGGTCAGGGGGGTCTGACCCCCCCCCCTTGCAAAATTAAAATTTCTTTAAATTACATTATAAAATTATCAAAAATATGCCTCGGACCCTCCCCCCCCCCCCCCCCCCCCCCCCACGACAAACTCAAATAACCGTCCGACCCCCTGGAATTCTTTTTGGATCCGCGCATATATTTTTTGACGTAGTAATGTTGATAAGTTAAATAAAAATGAATATCAATGATTATGAAAGTAATTAAGACATTACATTAGACTCTGACTTTTTATTGAGTATTACTAAAACATTTAAATATTAATATGAACAAGGCAATATGATCGTTTAGGAACATTAAAACAGCAAAATATGTACATTGTATAACCTAACTTTCAATGCTACTGAATTTACACGTACATATACACGTAAAAAGTGTATTAATTCTCTCATATCTTCATTTTTGGGAGAATACATGAAAACCACACGATCAATAAAAAATGTACCAGAGTTTCATTATCATTTCTACACCAGTATTGATTAAAGCAATATTCATGGCGTAGATTTTTTTTCCGTTGACACTATTGGTCCTCAATCGTCTATCTAGGAAGTTAACCTATGTCTGAACACTGGTGCTGCAACACAAAAATACTTGTCAAAATATAAATTCTGAGAATGTGTTTCATCTCTGTAAAGCAAGACTTTCAAATGTACTTTTTTCAGATTTTATGCAATACTAAAAGGTATCACTACTCACTCTCTCTCTCTCTCTCTCTCTCTCTGTCTCTCTCTCTCTCTCTCTGTATCTCTGTCTCTGTCTGTCTCTCTCTCTCTCTGTATCTCTGTCTCCCTTTCTCTCTCTGTCTCTCTCTCTCTCTCTCTTTCTCTCTCTCTCTCTCTCTCTCTCTCTCTCTCATAACTATCAATGAAAAACACATGTAGAGGCATTAAGTTAAAAATTCACTTTAAACTTTAAATTCACAAACTATCTCCCTCTCTATCTATTTTAACTTTTCCCTATCTCTCAATTTTTTTTAATGCCTTATCTCAGTTTCATGCTGTTATCCCCTTTTTACACACATCTAGTGACATTCAGGAAAAGTGTATCAATGATGAATTAACTTCATATTGATGAAAACTAAAAGAAATTTTCTCTGTATTCTCTTTCTCTTTTTTTTTTATTTCTCCCCTCTCTCTTCATCTCTCTTTATTTATTTCTCTCTCTCTCTCTCGTGCTTATTTCTTTTTAAGAAATAACATTTAATTTATACATTTACCTTAATATGTATAATCTTAGACAATGGCTTTTCCATGTGAGACAAACACTTTTCTCAGGAAACCTCATTTAGCTTGGATATTTTTCCTGAAAGCATAAGACAACAATAAACATAAAAAAAACATTTTGTTTACTTTGTTTTACTCTTTATAAAAAAAGGTTATGTTTTGTTATACAAGGAAGTTTTTAGAAATGTATAATTGACCTATATAAAAGTGTTCAAATATTGCTGCTGTTGTTATGTTCTACATGATCTATCTCTCTCTCTCTCTCTCTCTCTCTCATTTGAACACATTTCTTTTATAAGTCCTCTCACTCCCTCTCTACCTTCTGCAAAGGTCTTTGTCTCTAACTTTGTTTCAATTTCACTGACTCTCTCTCTCTCTCTCTCTCTCTCTCTCTCTCTCTCTCTCTCTCTCTCTCTCTCTCTCTCTCTAATTGCCATCACATTTAGTTATTTACACACATGTAGTGACATTCAGGTAAAGTATCTCAATAGAACAAAAATCTCTTGATTTAAACAGAATGTTTTAATAAGTCCTCTAACTTCCTCTCTCTCTTCCGCTTTAATTTCTTTATCTTTAACTTATTTTCTATCAACTTCTTTCTCTCTTTTAAATGAACATTACTTTTCATTATTTACACACACATAGTGAAACCTCCTTTGAAGAAAAAGCTGTAAAAAGGTCTCTCACTTCCTCTCTCCCTTTCAATCTAATTATTTTGTCTATTAATTTCTATCAATTTCTTTGACTTTTTCAAACAGACATCACATTTCGTTATTTACACCCATGTAGTGACATTCAGGTCAAATATCTAAACTGAAAATCATGTTTTACTTAAACAAAATGTTAATAATTCCTCTCTCTTCCTCTCTCCCTTTTGATATAATTCCTTTAAATCTAACTTAGTCTCTCTCTCTCTCTCTCTCTCTCTCTCTCAAATTGACATCACATTTAGTTATTTACACGCGTGTAGTGACATTCAGGTAAAGTATCTAAATAGAAAAATTACTTCATTTATACAAAACAGTTGTATTAAGTCTCACTTCCTATCTTTCCTCCACTCTGATTTCTTTATCTTATATTTCCCCCCCTCTCTCTCTCTCTCTCTCTCTCTCTCTCTCTCTCTCTCTCTCTCTCTCATATTAACATCACATTTAGTAATTTACACTCATGTAGTGATATTCAGGCAAAAAAAAATCAAAAGAAAAAATTGCTTCATTTGAACAAAAAGTTTTAATACTTCCTCTATCTTTCTCTTTCCCTACCGAACTGATTTCTTTCTCTCTTATTTTTTATTAAATTCTCTCTCTATTTTCCAATTGACATTACATTTAGTTATAAACACACATGTACTGACATTCAGTAAAAGTATCTCAATTAACAACAAAAAATTACCTCCTTTGAAGAAAAAGTTGTAATAAGTCCTCTCACTTCCTCTCTCCCTTTCGATCTAATTCCATTATCTCTAAATTTATATCTATTTCTCTGACTTTTTTCAAAAAGACATCACATTTAGTTATTTACACACATGTAGTGACATTCAGGTCAAATATCTAAACTGAAAATCATGCTTTATTTAAACAAAATGTTAATAATTCCTCTCCCTTCCTCTCTCCCTTTTGATCTAATTCCTTGTGTCTATCAACCTCTCTCTCTCTCTTTCATATTGACATCACATTTAGTTATTTACACGTGTGTAGTGACATTCAGGTAAAGTATCTAAATAGAAAAACATGCTTTATTTATACAAAAAAGTTGCATTAAGTCTCATTTCCTTTCTCCCCTCCACTCTGACTTTTTTATCTTCTATTTCTTTTTGACATCTCTCTCATTCTCTCTCTCTTTCTCTCTCTCTCTCTCTCTCTCTCTCTCTCATATTAACATCACATTTAGTAATTTACACTTATGTAGTGACATTCAGGCTAAAAATGTCAAATGAAAAAAATTGCTTAATTTGAATAAAAAGTTTTAATACATCCTCTATCTATCTCTCTCTCTCTAGCGAACTGATTTCTTTCTCTCTTATTTTCTATTAATCTCTCTCTCTCTCTCTCTCTCTCTCTCTCTCTCTCTCTCTCTCTCTCTCTCTCTCTCTCTCAAATTGCCATTCCATTTAATTATTAACACACATGTAGTGACATTCAGGTAAAGTATCTCCATAGAAAAAAAGTGCTTCACTTAAACAAAAAGTTGTAATAAGTCCTCTCACTTTCTCTCTCTCTTCTGATCTAATTCTTCTATCTCTAAATTTATATCTATTTCTCTGACTTTTTCAAATACACTTTACATTTACTTTTTTACTTTTTTACACACATGTAGTGACATTTAAGTAAAATATCTAAATTGAAAAAAAAAATGCTTTATTTTAACAAAATGTTAATAATTCTTCTCCCTTCCTCTCTCCCTTCTGATCTAATTCCTTTAAATCAAGCTTAGTTTCTATCAACTTTTCTCTCTCTCTCTCTCTCTCTCTCTCTCTCTCTCTCTCTCTCAAATTGATATCACATTAAGTTATTTACATGCATGTAGTGACATTCAGGTAAAGTATCTAAATAGAAAAATTACTTTATTTATACAAAAAGTTGAAATTTCTCATCTCACTTCCTATCTTAATCCCTGTACTCTAATTTCTTCAACTTTTATTTCCTATCAACTTCTCTCTCTCTCTCTCTCTCTCTCTCTCTCTTTCTCTCTCTCTCTCTCACTCTCTCTCTCTCTCATGTCCTCTATCTTCTTCTCTCCCTTCCAATCCGATTTCTTTTTTCATATTTTCTATTAAGTTATCTGTCTCTCTTTTTGTCCCCCGCCGCAACGCGGAGCGGGGACATAGAAATGCCGGGCGTCCGTCCGTCCGTGTGTCCGTGGGTCCGTGTGTCCGTGGGTCCGTGTGTCCGTGGGTCCGTGCGTCCGTGCGTCCGTGGGTCCGTGCGTCCGTCCGTCACACTTTTTGTAAGCGCTCTCATGCCTACAAATTTTGACGGATTTTCATTAAATTTATACCAAATGTTTATACCACTATTACCTTGGTCAAGTTCGAAAATCAGCATTGTTCGATACCTTTTTTTGGAGTTATAGGACTTTGACTGCAATAATGACTCTGTTTTATCCAAAAATTGACCTTGTAAGCGCTCTCATGCCTACAAATTTTGACGGATTTTCATTAAATTTATACCAAATGTTTATACTACTATTACCTTGGTCAAGTTCGAAAATCAGCATTGGTTGATACTTTTTGTTGGCGTTATGGGACTTTGACTGCAATAATGACTCCGTTTTATCCAAAAATTGTTCTTGTAAGCGCTCTCATGCCTACAAATTTTGACAGATTTTCATTAAATTTATACCAAATGTTTATACCACTAATACTTTGGTCAAGTTCAAAAATCAGCATTGTTCGATACCTTTTTTTGGTGTTATGGGACTTGGCCACAATCATGACTCCGTTTTATCCAAAAATTGACCTTGTAAGCGCTCTCATGCCTACAAATTTTGACGGATTTTCATTAAATTTATACCAAATGTTTATACTACTATTACCTTGGTCAAGTTCGAAAATCAGCATTAGTCGATACTTTTTGTTGGCGTTTTAGGACTTTGACCGCAATAATGACTCCGTTTTATCCAAAAATTGACCTTGTAAGCGCTCTCATGCTTACAAATTTTGACAGATTTTCATTAAATTTATACCAAATGTTTATACCACTAATACTTTGGTCAAGTTCAAAAATCAGCATTGTTCGATACTTTTTGTTGGTGTTATGGGACTTGGCCACAATCATGACTCCGTTTTTTTCCAAAAATTGACCTTGTAAGCGCTCTCATGCCTACAAATTTTGACGGATTTTCATTAAATTTATACCAAATGTTTATACTACTATTACCTTGGTCAAGTTCGAAAATCAGCCTTGGTCGATAGACTCGATACTATTATACTGCTTGACCGGCGGGGGACTCTGGAATTCTATTCTTGTTCAAATTGACATAACATTCAGTTATTTACACACTTGTAGTGACATTCAGGTAAAGTATCTCCATAGAAAAAAATTGCTTCACTTAAAACAAAAAGTTTTAGTAAGTCCTCTCACTTTCTAATTCCTTTGTTTCTTATTTTCTATCAAGTTTTCTGACTTTCTTTCAAATAGACATTACATTTAGTTATTTACACATATGTAGTGACATTCATGTATTATATCCAAATAGAAAAAAATGCTTCATTTTTTTTTCAATAATTCCTCTCTCTCTCTTCCTCTCTCCCTTCCAATCTAATTCCTTTAAATCAAACTTAGTGTCTATCAGCTTCTCTCTCTCTTTCAAATTGACATCACATTTAGTTATTTACACACATGTAGTGACATTCAGGTAAAATATCTAAATAGAAAAATTACTTCATTTATACAAATTAGTTGTATTAAGTCATCTCACTATTTCTCCCCTTCAATCTAATTCTCTCTCTCTCTCACTCTCTTTCTCTCACACGCACACACACATAGCATTTCTCTTTTTCTGTTATTATTTGTAATAGTTAGTTGTTTACAATAAGTAACAAAAATTATACCGATACCTTCAAAAGCATCATTTTAAACATCTGCATCAAAAAACATATCAGTCATTGTCTGCAGATGCTTTCCATTTTGGGCCATTTCTCTTAAAAGAAAATGTAGAAAAAATTTCAGATATGCATAGTATCATTCACAATTAATTGTTCATTCTTAATTTCTTAATAATCATATATATTGTATACAGTAATATATAATCATATAAAGAATTTAATTCAGCTCACTCAGAAAAAAATTGTTCATTACCTGGAAAAGCACAATATCCAACATCTACATCATAAGGCACATCAGTCACTATTTGCAAACAAAATTTTTGGTTTTGAGTCTCTAAAATAAAATGTAAAAAAGAAGAATAATATTGGTTACATGTTGAGTTCATTAATGCAACGAAATAATCAGCGTGAGTATATAAAATAATCCTTTTGTAAAGTATTGGACCCCATGAGGAAACCAATATCTTTTGCTTTTAACTTGAAAAAATCAGTATACATTATGTACATGTAATTGATTATTAAAAAATTAAAAAAAAAACCTATATCACCATTATAGTTTAAATAAAAATCCTTTCCTATTAAACTAAATAGACCTCCATGAGGACACCCATGCTTTTCATTTCAACATTAAAAATTCAGTTTACTTATTCACTCCAAAAACCTCATAAATATTCTTGGATCTTTACTTCTACCCTGATTTGTCTTAAATTACATTAACACTAAGAAATATTCACCATTAGTTTAAGTAAAAATCCTTTCCTGTTGAACTTAGACCCCCATGAGTAAATTTATACTTTTAATTTTAACGCTATAAATGCAGTATACTTGATCACTAAGGAAACTCCCTAAATTTATTTAAATCAATATTTGTACCCTTATTTAACCTAAATTACACAAATACTATGTAATAATTACCATTAGTTTAAGTAAAAATCCTTTCCTATTGAACTTACACACCCATGAGGAAAATCATTCTTTTCATTTTAACGTTATAAAATCAGTAAACTAAATCACTTAGGAAACCCCTTAAATCATTTTCATTCAATATTTGTACCCTAATTAATCCTAAATTACACTAATACTAAGAAATAATCACCATTAGTTTAAGTAGAAATCCTTTCCTGTTGAACTTAGACCCCCATGAAGAAACCCACTCTTTTCATTTTAACGTTCTAAACTCAGTATACTTAATCACATAGGAAACCCCTTAAATCTTTTTCAATCAATATTTGTACCCTAATTTATCTTTAATTACACTAATACTAAAAAATTATCACCACTAGTTTAGGTAAAATCCTTTCCTGTTAAATTTAGACTCCCATGAGGAAACCCATAATTTTCATTCAACATTCTTAAATCAGTATACTTATTCACTTCGGAAACCCCCTGAATATTTTTCAGTCAATATTTATTCCCTAATTTATAATACTTTATTACATAAACACTAAGAAAAAATAACCATTGGTTTAAGTCAAAATCCATTCCTGTTGAACTTGGACTCCCATGAGGAAACTCATACTTTTCATTTTAATGTTATAAAATCAGTATACTTAATCACTAAGGAAACCCTTAATTCTTTTTCAATCAATATTTGTACCCTAATTTATCCTTAGCTACATTAACACTTAGAAATAATCACCATTAGTTTAAGTAAAAGTTCTTTCCTTTTGAACTTAGACCCCCATGAGGAAAACCATACTTTTTATTTTAACGTTCTAAAATCAGTATGTTTTTACTTAGGAAACCCCTTTAAATTTTTTTTCAGTCAATTTTTGTACCCTAATTAATTTATTCTTAATTACACTAATGCTAAGAAATATTCATCATTTGTTTAAGTAAAAATTCTTAACTATTGAACTTGGACTCCCTTGAGGAAACCCATAATTTTCATTTTAACGTTCTAAAATCAGTATACAGCTTATTCACTTAGGAAACCCCTAAAATCTTTCTCAATCAATATTTGTACCCTAATTTATCCTAAACTACACTAATGCTAAGAAATAATCACCATTAGTTTAAGTAAAAGTTCCTTCCTATTGAACTTAGACCCCCATGAGGGAAACCATATACTTTTTATTTTAACGTTCTAAAATCAGTATGTTTTCACTTAGGAAACCCCTTAAATTTTTGTTCAGTCAATATTTGTACTCTAATTTATCCTAAATTACACTAATGGTAAGAAATATTCATCATTAGTATAAGTAAAAGTTCCTTCCTATTAAACTTAGACTTCCATAAGGAAACCCTTAATTTTCATTTTAACGTTCTAAAATCAGTATAGTATTTATTTAGGAAACCCCCTAAATTTTTTAAATCAATAATTGTATCCTAATTTATCTTAAATCACACTAATACTAAGAAATAATCACCACTACTTTAAGTAAAAATCCTTTTTTATTGAACTTAGACTCCCATGAAGAAACCCATAATTTTAATTTAAACGTTATGAATTCAGTATACTTATTCACTTAGGAAACCGTCTAAATCTTTTTCAATCAATATTTGTACCCTAATTTATCCTAAACTATACTAATGTTAAGAAATAATCATCATTAGTTTAAATAAAAATCCTCTCCTATTGAACTTAAACCCTGATGAGGAAACTTATATTTTTCATTTTAACGCTCTTAAATCAGTATACTAAATCACTTAGAAAACCCCTTAAATCTTTTTCAATCAATATTTGTACCCTAATTTATCCTAAATTACACTAATGCTAAGAAATAATCACCATTAGTGTAAGTTAAATCCTTTTCTGTTAAATTTAGACTCCCATGAGGAAACCCACTCTTTTCATTTTAACGTTATAAAATCAGTATACTTGATCACTTAGGACACCCCCTAAATCTTTTTCAATCAATATTTGTACCCTAATTTATCCTAAACTACACTAAAACTAGGAAATATTCATCATTAGTTTAAGTAAAAATCCTATCCTATTGAACTTAGACCCCCATGAGGAAACTCATACTTTTCATTTTAACGCTCTTAAATCAGTATACTAAATCACTTAGGAAACCCCTTAAATCTTTTTCAATCAATATTTGTACCTTAATTAATTCTAAATTACACTAATACTAAGAAATAATCACCATTAGTGTAAGTTAAATCCTTTTCTGTTATATTTAGACTCCCATGAGGAAACCCACTCTTTTCATTTTAACGTTATAAAATCAGTATGCTTGATCACTTAGGACACCCCTAAATCTTTTTCAATCAATGTTTGTGCCCTAATTTATCTTAAATTACACTAATACTATGAATTAATCATCATTAGTTTAAGTAAAAATCCTTTCCTATTGAACTTAGACTTCCATAAGGAAACCCTTAATTTTCATTTTAACGTTCTAAAATCAGTGTAGTATTTATTTAGGAAACCCCCCCTAAATTTTTTAAATCAATATTTGTATCCTAATTTATCTTAAATTACACTAATACTAAGAAATAATCACCACTACTTTAAGTAAAAATCCTTTTTTATTGAACTTAGACTCTCATGAAGAAACCCATAATTTTAATTTAAACGTTATGAATTCAGTATACTTATTCACTTAGGAAACCGTCTAAATCTTTTTCAATCAATATTTGTACCCTAATTTATCCTAAACTATACTAATGTTAAGAAATAATCATCATTAGTTTAAATAAAAATCCTCTCCTATTGAACTTAAACCCTGATGAGGAAACTTATATTTTTCATTTTAACGCTCTTAAATCAGTATACTAAATCACTTAGAAAACCCCTTAAATCTTTTTCAATCAATATTTGTACCCTAATTTATCCTAAATTACACTAATGCTAAGAAATAATCACCATTAGTGTAAGTTAAATCCTTTTCTGTTAAATTAAGACTCCCATGAGGAAACCCACTCTTTTCATTTTAACGTTATAAAATCAGTATACTTGATCACTTAGGACACCCCTAAATCTTTTTCAATCAATGTTTGTGCCCTAATTTATCTTAAATTACACTAATACTATGAATTAATCATCATTAGTTTAAGTAAAAATCCTTTCCTATTGAACTTAGACTTCCATAAGGAAACCCTTAATTTTCATTTTAACGTTCTAAAATCAGTGTAGTATTTATTTAGGAAACCCCCCCTAAATTTTTTAAATCAATATTTGTATCCTAATTTATCTTAAATTACACTAATACTAAGAAATAATCACCATTAGTTTAAGTAAAAATCCTTTTTTATTGAACTTAGACTCCCATGAAGAAACCCATAATTTTAATTTAAACGTTATGAATTCAGTATAATTATTCACTTAGGAAACCATCTAAATTTTTTAAATCAATATCTGTACCCTAATTTATCCTAAACTACACTAATGCTAAGAAATAATCATCAATAGTTTAAGTAAAAATCCTCTCCTATTGAACTTAGACCCTGATGAGGAAACTTATATTTTTCATTTTAACGTTCTAAAATCAATCTGTACACTTAATCACTTAGGAAACCCTCTAAATCTTTTTGGATCATTATCTGTACCCAAATTTATCTCAGATCGTACCAATATTAAGAAATAATCACCATTAGCTTAAGTTAATATCATTTATTTTGAAATTTAACCCCATGAGAAAACTCATACTTTTCATTTTAATGATAAAAATCAGTATTTCCTACTAAATCACTTTTTTAAAGTAACTTTTCCTAATATGTTTGTATTAATATAATTATGTAACGTAATTCATCCGTATTTTTAATGAAATTGTACAATTGAAAAGGTATATCAATCAAGAACATGTATGTGGAAACAGCATAACGATTCCACAGAACACAGCATTATGATTTTTAGAAAGATAGAGGAAATTAGGATTAAAAGTTGGCAATGTTTACAGAATGTTTATAAACAGGTATTATGATAAAAGCTATGCTGATTGAGGTTAAAAGATCACATATTTTGCTTTTAATACATATTATTTATTTAAAAGAATTAAATATAGACTCAGTGTTAACCAGTTGGGAAAAAATACCGCTAAATTGAGGATATATCACCTATTTCTGATAAGGAATGGGGCCGAATTTCGGCCACTAAGAAGGTACTGATATATCCCTTAAAATATAAGTAATAATCTGTTCCATAATTAAATAAATCTTGAAATAAAATAGACACATTTTAATTCTAAATAAGTTACGATCCCTTCTTTGATTATGAATATGGCATTCGCATGATGTCAAAATTAGATCTCGTGTTCTCTTATCAGTGAAAAACTTAACAGGAATGACAATGCCTGACCTTGTTATAGTCTTTTACCAGATTTATCTATTAGAATAGAATGATATAATTCCCTAGATATCGAAGAAAAAATGATACTTACTGTAAACAATTATTTCCATCTTCGAGTAGGAAGTTCCGATTGCGCATGCGCTATTTATATCCAATAGAGGAAAGTGTGTAAAGTACTCTTATGGACTCCACGATGCGTGTCAAAAATTTCACATACACACCGGAAACCCAAACATAGTGCGATTTTATATTTTTTGAATCAAGTACGATGAGAAATAACGTTTCCGAACGATTTTACTTCCCACTACACGGGTGCATGTAGTGGGAAGAAAAAATGTAGTGGGATAAAACGTGTGTATTCATACTCGTGTAGTGGTATTCAGGTGCTTACAAACACACACACACACACACACATACACACACACACACACACACACACACATGCAAAAAAGACATCACAGTTCAAAACAAGATTAGGATGAGACACAATAGAGAGACAATTTAACTATTATACTTTGGGTAAAACAAGCATATGCATGCACTACGATCGATTGCTTTACGGGCGACCCGTTTTGTTCGGTATTTACGCAGCATTGTTAAGGCGTCCCGATGCTAAAATACGGCTGGAAAATGATATTATTTCAATCATGGCAAAAATAATTTTACCGGGAGTATTTCTTTAAATCTATGTTACATTTATTGACATCGATGTTAAACATTATATTTGATGCATTTTTGTGACGTCATATGTAGTTCGTAATCACGTGACAGGCGAATCCTAATATTGCAAATGATCTAGTTAAAACGCATTGGCGCAGGTGATTAATGACATTAAATCATACATATTTTTAAGAAAAATCCTTTGTTAAGTCATAAAATTTGAAGTTCTTGCTTGGGAAAGAAATAGATATTTGGTTTATAGAAGATATTGTTGAAACTTCTCACAAAATCATCAAAATAATGCACATTTTTACTAATCAAAAGCGATTTACACAGAATTGGGGTAAATCCGTAGGTTTCCGCAGCACGATTCACATTGGTACTTATATTCTCTACCAATTTTACGTAAAATATTCTAAAATTGTGTTGATCTTTCACCTGCGCCAAGCTGGTTTTACATGCATTAAAATTTCTTCATTCAGTTGTTTACACGTAGCAGGGGGAGTCTCCAAACCACTAGTTTATAAATAGTCTTTTACTTAAAACGAAGCTTTAAAACTGCCGATTATTTGATACTGGTTTTTAATATGAATGAATTCTGTACGTCTAGAATAAACTGCAGCATCTATATAAAGGAAACATGCGGTATTCTACTGGTTTGATATAATTCACTTTTAACGTTAAGATACATTCCCTGAGAACTATCGACAGGATTGCAGATCGTGACGTCAAAGTTAATTATGACGTCATATCGTATGAAGTACAGACAAGTGACTTTCTACATATCGCATCGGGAAGCCTTAACATGCCCGCGTAAACTATGTATTGATATCTCCATATCTCTATCTATTATGGTTTCAGAGGAGTAGCGATAACAAGCATTTCGTATAATAGGGGCTACAACTCTGTAATTATTCAAAGATATGAGCCAAAGGGCTATATTATGTCTTAAGATGTCCTACTACATCCATAAAAAAGTTTTTCTCTACCACCTTAAACAAAAGAGTTATAAAAACTCATTAATTAACAGCTTCTCAAATGACCTTGACCTTTGACCTTTATGTCATTTTGTTCGGCCAAGGTAGTCGCTTCCATTCCAAGTAGTCCGAAGTCTCTATGATAAATAATAAAAAAAAAGTTGGAAGTGATTTTATGGAAACATGCAGGGGCAATAACTACTACAAGGGGGCATCAGATCCTTTTGGTATGAAAAGATTGAAGAACCCTCTAAGTGTAATGAAGACATTGGTAAAAGTTCCAAATCTCTATCTCTTATAGTTTCAGAGGAGTAGCGATAACAAGCATTTCCTTCTCAAAGGGCCATAACTCTGTAAGTTCTGGGAGTTCTTTGACACAGGGTCAATTGGTACCATATCTTTTAATGAGCAATTACTTAAAGTTAAAATTGTTTGGATAACTCTAATAACAAAAAAGTCACCCCGAGCTAAATAGAAAAAAAAGAATAAAAAACATAAAGAAATCAAGCGGTCTTTCATATGAAAGGTGGAAAGACCTAATGATCCAAAAATAATAGGGAATCTATTAACTCGCGCATCTTCAGATATCAGACTCGGGGGACAAGCCCCCTTGCCTGTTATATGAAGATACACTTGTTAAAAAGTAATCTATATATAACACACCGTATGCTATATTGCTATACGGAAAACATAACGACCATAACTGTTCACATGTAGACTGTATTTAAATACAGTGAGTAGTTATACAATGTTGTCAATACGTGACACAAGAAATAATGACAATAACAAACCGTCAACCATCTCAGAAATCCATAAAACGAACAAGATATCTGTGAGCCAGTGCTCTGATGTGAATATGCAAAATAAGCAAAGTCGACATTTATCAGAAAGCTGGCATCCGATTGGTACAGAAATATATCCCACAATATGGCATGCCTAAGCAAATAGTGTGTTAGAATTTCAAGCATCTGCGATAAACAGTTGCTGAGAATTCTTTGACAAAAAATTGTTTGAAAAGTTTTGCTAAAAATAAACAAAGTCGTCATTTATCAGGAAGTTGACGTCTGATTGGTACAAAAATATATCCCACGATATGGCATGCCTTTACAAACACTGTGTAAAATTTCAAACATCTGCAATAAATAGTTGCTGAGATAAATGCGACAGAAATTTTTGTTACAGACGGACAAACAGACACACAAGGGTAAAACAGTATAACCTCTGTCCTTAGGAGCGGGGGTATAAATACAAATTCATAGCAGAGCAACACGGACCTCCACAAAGTTAGAGGTAGAATCAGGTGCCTAGGAGGAGTTAGCACCCTCTGCTGACCGATCACACCGTGCGCCCAATCTAAAGGGGCATGGCCACGATTTTGGTCAAATTCGATTTTTCTGTTATCATTTACAATACTTTAAGACCGCATCTCTAAAGATCAAATGAAAATTAAGAGTCAGTCGTGACCAGCCACTTTGAATCTGACAACCTTGGATTAAAATATGTAATAAACCTGAAAGTGGCACAGTGACTCAATGTAGATGTTTTACTTTTTGATTATTAGAACGGAAATAAAAAGAGCTACTCGAAATTCTATCGTATGGAAGGTTTCACGCATCACAAGTCATTACATATCAATCTACAGGTCATTAAAGGTAATCCGGAAATTGCAAATTTAAACAAAAGTGAGTTGTTTTGTACATAGGTGTAGTGTCACGTGAATAGTTAAAAATAGTTACAATGGGATTGAAACACTGATAATTAGGAATTTGAATTTGAAGCTATTCGATGTCTTTGGTAAAAAAATATGTATTTATAGAAAATGCATCTTTATAAATATATTGTTCTTGAAGACATCATGTTTAAATGAGAGGTTTCTGGCTCATGATGTATGCCACCCCGAGTATTTACATTCCCCTGCGCTTGCGTGGCTATGAAGCGGAAGGAAAACTCAATACTTTTGTGTTGGCCCAACGCATAATTCATTCTATTTTTCTCTTTCTAATTGAGTTATTTACTTTGGAACACCGTAATTTTTCAAAAGTTCGTCTTTTCATATGATAAATAAAATATGTGGAAATCGTGTAAAAATCGATGTTTGCTGAATCATAGGTTTGTGCGTCACCATGTCCCTTTAAATATTAATAATCAGATGATATTCTACTTCGATATACTGCCAATCGCAACTTTTCGGGAAGTTTCGATTGTAATACTGTATGGATAAATCATGCATGCATATAACGGGAATGTTTCATTGGGATTCCCCCTCCATATTGTTTTCTTTTATCTGTTTATCCGAGATCCTTATTTACGATAGTAAAAGAAATTATATTGAAGTTTGACCTAAAAAGCAAATTTAGAGAGACACTATATACGCATGCACTGGTTTGAAAAAAAATTTTGTAGAATAATATTGTTTTCAAGCCATCTGTAACAAACCGGATTAAGGATACGTACATGTAAATGTGTATACTAAGTATTATCTTTTTTCTGTTAAAAATTTAATGTTCATCCCTGTCAGCTCCTCTAAATATCCAACAATGCAGTTTTTTTTGATTTATTTCAATTTTAAAGGATAAAGATTAGGGAATATTTGGACAAAGGATATACCAAAAATATGGTTCAAAATGTTAAGCATTATATTATGATGTGTAAAGAGTTTATTCCCGCGCTTGCGCAGGTTATCATCTAGTATGAATGAAAAAAAGTCTGTGCATAAATTGATTGTTGTGATTTTCATGAAAACCTTATGACACAGAGCGACATTTTTGTTCGTTTTTATTAACCTTCGTATTGCTGAAAGATGCTTGGTCCGATTTTTTTGTAATAACAGTATCAATTTTTTTTTCATACAAATCATTTATCTTAGAAAGTTATGGACTTTCTCCTATTTACACCAGCAGAATCAGTCTCCTTACAAAGTTGGAAATATTCAAAGTAAATAAAAATAATTTCTCTTTGGGCAAACGAAAAAACAAACCAAAATGCATCACGGGAATGTTTAGAAAAGGAAACCGCTTGGTTTCGTCCCCCAAATGATTGGGGTTATTCAATCCGCATGCTATGCATCGATTGTATAGAAAGTAGACTTTAGAAATATTAGCGAACAAAACGTACACATGTTTATTTGTAATTTGTCAGATCATTGCGACCTTTATTTAAAGCGATGTCAAATTTGTAATACAACTATACCCGTCTCGTCGTCAGGGATGAAATTTAACATGAGGCAAAATAACGAGGTACCTTTTAATGTCGTTTGTTTTGTTAGCAAATTTTGTACGGTTTTTTTCTTCATTGAAATTTGGTATAATTGACGGGTAAAACTACTGCAATGTCTATCATTATACATATACTAAGCATAGTTTAAAAGCGTGCATAAAATTTGATCGGACCAAGCAGCTTTAAAAAAGAATTTCACATGAGTCTTACCTGTATAATATTACATATTGCATTTATTTAGTTATATAATTTTACAAATTTGCAGTGTTTTGTAAGAAAAATTCATGTTATGGTTTCAAAGAAAACTGTATGCAACTGCCTATTGAAATTACATATATATATATAATAATAAAAAGATAAAGAAACAGCGAGCTGGGTTTAAAAAAAGAAGCAAAATGATGTAACATGTACAATATTAAAAAAAAGGTTACATTTTCGCTATCACTTTAAAGCACATTCTCAAAATAATTCCACTGAATATATTCTTAATGAATGCAAAATTGTAAAATTAAAATAATGATTCGTTTTACATTTAATGTTTACTTTAGTTTCATAGCCATGCATATGACATTAATGAATATTTCTTGAGTGAAATGTATGAGGATTAGGATTGACGCTTAGACTGCCTTTTGACAAAACTCCCACCATTTTTTGAAGATGTATTTACCTGGTCTCAGAAAAATTTGCTCTTAACACATCATTCATAACATAATTTATGTAACATAAAAAAATGTTTGGGTTCTTTAAATGTCCTTTTTCGATTAAATAGTACTAAAAAAATTTAAAATCAGTAAGATTTACTCGAAAAAAAAACAACAACAAAAATCATAAGAGGAAAAAACAAAACAATACAAACCTGAAATGACAGCAAAAAACCCATCCAAATTATTTGATTTCACATACTCTGTCATAAGTTTTTTATAGCCTGTATGAACTGCGTCTTTCTAAATGTAACGCCTATTAAGGATTTCAACCAATCGGTAACTGTTTCCTCGTGTTTTAGTTATTCCTTTCCTTAATTATGACACATGTATTTCAGTTCTTAGATGCAATATTTAGCTTTTATCCGAAATTCGAAAGCGTGTTTGCTCAGTTGAACTCGGTTATACTTTGGGTAAAACAAGCATATGCATGCACTACGATCGATTGCTTTACGGGCGACCCGTTTCGTTCGGTATTTAAACTATGTATTGATATGGTATGTTCTGACATTTCAGGGAACATTTATGTTCACTGAACTTTCAGTTTTGATATGCTTTTTATCAGTGTGCAGTTCGTAATTTAGAGCATTTTCTGATTTAAGTTTTACCATTTTCTAGCATGTGCCGCATATTCATTTAAATTATGTTATAGGAGGTTTAAAATTACTAGTTTTATGCAGCTTTGACATTTAACATATAAAAAACTTAATCAGAAAATGATACGCAGCTAGGTTAAGGCCTCCCATAGATTTCACCTCATGAATATCACGTGACATTTCATGACGTTAGCTCCGCCCATTATTCATGTTTTCATCTTTTTCCTACTTTCGATATAGTAAAGCGATCGGTGGTAAAATTTATCGATTGACTGCTTTAAATAATCATTTTGAATTTTATTTTTAAAAATATTGTATTGAAAATATGTGACTAAAGGTGTTTATTTCTTTAAATTACATTGTCGTTTGCTTACCATCCGCGTCAACACAGCGCTTTCACACGCCTTGTTTTGGTTGCGAACAGCTGACAGCGGTGTGTCAACATTTTCATAATATACATGGCTGCAAGACGCCGAGAGTGGAAAATGCAGTTCAACCATCGTTTGAGAGATAATAAAGGTATGTTTTAATACAGGATATGTAGTGTTGACCTTTTCTATTCAAATCATTTGCTCTTTTCAATCCATGCAGTGTACCTACACACGTGTTGTTTTGCACATCATCGCTGTTTTGAATTATTATTTCTTATATAGGCTATTCTTTTGTGTATTGAACTACACACCAGACACTGTAAACATTGCACTTTAAATAGGTAGGGTTCCCAGGGTACACAATTGTAGAATTTATTAGGGCCTACAAAGTGCATATGCATGTTTGCATGGTGATTATACACATGTTTTGCACTTCAGTAAATTTTTGGATCTTAGATGATATAATTCATTTTGCTGATATAGTTTACAGTAGATATCTATAACACTGTTTTGAATTTTTATTTGTTATTATGCTATATATACATACTGTATGTACATGTGTGTCTTAGTTCGGGTTTGTATTGAACTATATATTGTATATACACACCATAATAGCATACACTGTATAAACATGTGGGGTCCCATGGTACACAAGTGTAGAATGATGTAATCATCAAGTGCATGTATGCATCATGATGTCGTTATTGTATTTTGATAACACAATATTGTATCATATTGCCATCCACAGCTTCATTTATGAATTCAAAAATTCAGAAAGATTTGTACTACATATTCAATTTCTATGTGCTGCATTAAAATTATATGATTAATATATTTGATGTGTTAAATATGTGCAGTTATGCTTCATAATAATCTGATAATAAACCCCAACCAGTAAAATCTAACATTTGTGGTGGTCAAACTCGGCCGCTTGAAACCAGGTTGCATAGTGGCTAGATAATATTCGAGGGACACAAGCTTTAAACTGACCTGGTTTGTTATTAATTATTGAATTCACCAAGCTAACCCAGCACTATACATTATATTGCTTGAAAGACACAGAGCCTGGCAACATTCAGCAAATATGAAATAGAACTTAACAATAAATAGTATGAGAAATATTTATTACTCCGCTATAACAAACAATTGGTGGATGTTGGCCGCATAATGATTTTTTGTGGGGTAACTGGGGAGCCGACCAGTGTGCCAGTTTAACTACCCATGTAGGGACACACTGAGGGCCCGAGTATGAAACATCAGTGCCCGAACCTGAACGATCCCCAGCGTTCTAAGGAGGGTAGTGAGACCTGCCCTTCTCACCCTGTCTCCTGCAGTGCTACCTGGTTTAGAACTTTGCATGACAAAGGCTACTTTATCAACCAATTATTATATGCACCAGCCTGTAGCATCCCCTCACTGGAGTGAGGTGGATGTGACCCCACCTATACCCAGTGTAGGCCCCACTATACAAACAAATCCAAATTTTACATTGTAACCACATGGCACAGTTAACTGTAATAACTTTGCCTTTTATAAACCATATTGAATGATTTAATTTATATACTATCCCCTAGCTTTGAAAGCAAGTGGGGGGAGACACCCAGGTTTTGGAGCAGAAAGTGTCAACACATACCACTGCGGACTCCCCAGTCCCCATCCCCCCTAAAAATGTGATGCGACAAGAAAAAGTTACATGTACAAGTCCAAAATATGAAAGTCTATTGAAAAAAGATAAACTGTTGAACACAAGTCCAGATGACACCGAGCTGCTTGTCATCCTGTCTGGCTGTTTGTTCCGGTTTTCTAGCAGATTTTCAGTCTGCATCCGACTTTGTTATTCAATGACCTGTCAAAATAAAGAAAAGAAAAACGAGAAAGAAACCAAAAGCACAAATATATGTTAATAAATATCTAAGTATAAAGTAATTAATAAAAATGGGGGCTGGGTGGGTGGGTGCTAAAATTCGATGAAAACTGTGGGGTTTTTGCAGGGGCTTCCGGATAAGCCAATGGTTAGCTCGTACAGAGTTTTTTCGGAATATACAGAGTGTCTCAAAATTAATACAGACTATTTGATATAAAAACAAATAATCCTGATTAATTATTGAATTCACCAAGCTAACCCAGCACTATACATTATATTGCTTGAAAGACACAGAGCCTGGCAACATTCAGCAAATATGAAATAGAACTTAACAATAAATAGTATGAGAAATATTTATTACTCCGCTATAACAAACAATTGGTGGATGTTGGCCGCATAATGATTTTTTGTGGGGTAACTGGGGAGCCGACCAGTGTGCCAGTTTAACTACCCATGTAGGGACACACTGAGGGCCCGAGTATGAAACATCAGTGCCCGAACCTGAACGATCCCCAGCGTTCTAAGGAGGGTAGTGAGACCTGCCCTTCTCACCCTGTCTCCTGCAGTGCTACCTGGTTTAGAACTTTGCATGACAAAGGCTACTTTATCAACCAATTATTACATGCACCAGCCTGTAGCATCCCCTCACTGGAGTGAGGTGGATGTGACCCCACCTATACCCAGTGTAGGCCCCACTATACAAACAAATCCCAATTTTACATTGTAACCACATGGCACAGTTAACTGTAATAACTTTGCCTTTTATAAACCATATTGAATGATTTAATTTATATACTATCCCCTAGCTTTGAAAGCAAGTGGGGGGAGACACCCAGGTTTTGGAGCAGAAAGTGTCAACACATACCACTGCGGACTCCCCAGTCCCGCCACAGACATTGGGACAATGTCCCCCACAAAACCCTTGATAACATTAATATTATATATGTAAAACTAATACATATACATGTAATAATTTGTGTAGATGCTGGTAAAATAAAAGAAGCAAAATTTGTTGGAGACTGGTTAATATTTATATTTGCCTTAGGTTGTACATGAAATTGAAAAAGCAGGAAACAATGGACAATACCAAGTATGGCAGCACATTATGCTTTGAAGTTAACTAAAAATTTTTGGGCCAAAGCATTGGTCCTATCAAGGGCGCAAGACAAGCATCAGAACTTTCTGAATACTAACATAAGAACTGTACATAAGTGAATGCATGGGATTGTGAACAGTTGCTTTTTAGTTAATCACTGGATACTGGTTCCCTTGTCCATCAATGAAATATTGTAGAGCGCATTGAATATTGTTGAGATATATGTTGTTACCAGTGTTCGACAGGTGTGTACCATCTGAGCGAAACAACTCAAGCTCGGTTGCCTTGATGTTGTGGTCATGGCCGATGTAACAACCCCCCACCTCATCTGCCATGAAATTTTTCATGCACTTGTTAATTCTGACCCGCTTTTTATTGATTTTGTTTCCCATACCCAAAGGGGCAAAATGCCAATATCTTCTAGGTAGGATGGCAGACCAGATGAGGGTTGTTTTTGGCCATAAAGCATGCAATCTATACAATGAACATTGTGCATTTTCAGAAAAAACTTTAGAGGTCATTTGATCTTTGGTTAGGTCATTTGAACCGAGGTGAATGATGAAGAAATCTGGTGGAGTCTGGTATTTTGACATTGATGTTACCGTCTTGTCGAAATCCTCCCATTGTAGTCCACGAATACCTTTCCACTGAATGGTTACAGGTGGTTGCAGGTTAAGGGTTTTCCCCCCCGGTCTATCCGCTGCTGCAATTTCAGCCCAATAGGGGATTGAGGACCCCACAATCCAGGCTGACAAATCTAAAAAGGCTTTGTTAAAATTAGCGTTGAGTCCTCTGGTGTATGTGTTGAGTGTGTGTATGTAGTGTTGTCAAAAATACAGTGGTGCTAGATAAATTGGGAAAGTAACTGGAAAACCTAATGCGAGTTATGTGGGCGGATGTAAGTAAGAAAGGAATTAGATCTCCATCTCCCCAGTTCTTGAATTTTTTCATTAGAAAAACCCTGATTTGCCAATTCAGTAGCCATGCCTATGCGAAAACTGTGAGACTTGTAGTGACCTTTGATCTGTAAAAAAGAAAGTGACTTGTCCAAAACTGCCTGAAATTGGGAACGTGTAACTGGTGAGCCATCAATGTGAACAAATAAGGTGGGTTTTCTCGGTGGTCTAGCTTGGAGGAATGGAATGATTGTTGATGATGGACAGAAATGAGTTTGAGGTAGCTGTTGAATTTGCACAACCGAGCTCCTGCCTGTTTGGTCGGTCTTTGATGAGCTGATAGTAATGAAAAACTGACCCAACTGATTTTGAGAAATGTGATTTGCTTGCAAGGCCAGAACTTCACTTACTCGTAATAAGCCAAAAAAGGTAACAGTGTATGTTGCCGCAAAAAGTAATGACTCATAGGGTGAGCGGCATACTGACCTGAGGGAATGGATAATTTTTGTAAATAATTGGATTGAAATGGGGAGTCGAATGTCCTTGTTGACACCAACTGACCGCCGGACACCCTCAAGAGACTTGGTAACTATGAAATGCCTAGTGTTATCTAAAGCACCCAAAATTTTGTGATGGTAGGACATTGCACTTATATATAGACATATAGTTCTGTATGATAAATTGTTGATTGATAAATAAGCAATGAAATGTATGAGTTGGTTTGTAGGTACAGGCCAGATTTGGGCCAAGTCATACTGGGCCCTAAACTGATGGAACTTTGCTAAAGCGGTGTTGTAAGACTGGTGGGTATTTGGGGCCAAAGATCTGTACAGAAGTCTTGATGCTTCTTGCTCCAAATGTTCCAAATGTGAGGTGGTAGAGGTGTGGGCCAATGGTCCGCCTCCGGTGCAAGACTTCGGAATCTGGCCCACTGTGAACGAGATAAGGCATCTGCAATGCAATTTGCTTTTGTGTGTATATAGGTTGCTTTGATTTGAATATTGTGTCTTAGTAACAGAAGAACAAGTTTTCTAACAACATACATGACCTTATCGGACTTGGAAGTTAGTGTATTGAGCACATGGACTACTGCAGTGTTGTCAATGTGAAAAAGGATTCTAGTGTTTTGCAGACTCTGATGCCATATAGTAATTGTTACTAGGACTGGAAAAATTTCGAGAAGAGTCATATCCCTGGTAAGACCGTGTAAAAACCAAGAGTGAGGCCATGTTCCATGTGCCCACCTACCACCGAAATAGATACCAAAACCCCCATTCTTACCCCCTGCACTGTCTGTGAAGAGCTGTATGGATTGACTATCCAAAAATTGGGTTCTTATAACAGAAACACCATTATAAGATTGAAGGAAAATTTGCCAAATGTGCAAGTCTTGCTTGATATTGTTGTTAAGCCTGATTCTGTGATGGGGTTTTGAAATTCCAATAGTTGCATTTATGAGGCGTCTGCAGAAGGCCCGTCCAGGAGCTACCACCTTACAAGCAAAATTGAGTAATCCAATGAGTGACTGGAGTTCTTGAAGAGTAACTTTTTTTGCTGATAGAAAGGAATTGATAACTGACTTTAACTTGTCTAATTTGTCTGAGGGCAGAGACATGGTCATGTCATTGGTGTCAAAAGTAATGCCAAGAAAAAGAAGATTTGTAGTTGGTTCTACAGTTTTTTCTAAAGCAATAGGAACCCCCAGTTCGTGGCAGAGTGACTTGAACTTGTCAAGTGTGTGTTGACAGAACACATCTTGTCTGGGTCCGCAGAAGAGAAAATCATCTAGGTAATGTAAAATATGGTTGTTGCCTGTGTGTTGTTGAGTGAGCCAATGCAAAAAATGAGCAAATTTTTCCCACAGTGCACAACTGATCGACGAACCAAATGGGACCATTTTGTCAAAATAAAAATAACCTTCTAACTGAAAACCCAACAAGTCGAAATCACCTGGAGCGATAGGTAAGAGTCTAAATGCGGACTTAATATCTGACTTGGCCATAAGAGAGCCCTCCCCTAACTTTGAAATCATGTCTGCTGCTTCATCGATACTAGAATATTTGACAGAGCATGCAGTGGGGTCAATGAAAGAATTTATGGAATCCTCGTTAGGATATGACAAATGATGTATGAGGCGCATATCCCCATCCTTCTTTGGTACTAGCCCAAGGGGCGAAACTTGAAGATTTACAAAAGGGGGTTGTGGAAAGGGACCAGCTACTCTATTGAGTTGTAACTCTTTGTTGATTTTTTCAAGTGCTATGGGCAAATGTTTATACAAACTTGGTAAATTTTTACTTATTCGAGCTTTCCTACGACCCAGATATTGAAGCCTGAAACCAAAACAGAAACCATTGAGCAAGAATTTTGCATGATCATAACCCTGTAAGTGTTTTTGTAGTGCCTGAATTTTTACGGGAGTGTGTCCTAATGTATACAAATGTTTATTTTCGTGCACAAGTAACTCTGGGGTGTTTTCCTCCGCAATGGCTGCAAGCATGGTTGAAGCGGCATCTAGGGAAGAAAGTGCAGAATTTACCCCTATTGTAAGTATTGCAAGTTTGTTTAAACTCAGCTTGTTTTGGGATTGGAGAAGACCCATGTGTTATAGGTTTGTTGTATTGTTGAAATTGAGAATCGGAACCTTGCTGTGACATGAAAGTGGTAGATTGATTTGTGACATACAGAAGCCAGAATTCATTATGTATATCACCCCAAGACATAGCTGGGTTGGACACCTTGCGCAGACGGAATTGTTCATCATATTTGTACCAATGATGTGAGCGACTGGCAGCTATTCTGATATCGCGCAGATATTTAAGCATTTGTTGCGCTAAAGCAGGGTTGTGTTCAAACATAATGCTCATATATATCATGAAAGCGGATGTCCACTTTTCAATACTCAACTGTGAGTTTTGTTTACGTTTAACTATACAGAGGCGGCCATTTTTAAACTGTACTTCGCCTTGAGAGTCAAAATCTTCCAATTCGGTGGCCGACTTTAGCAACAGAGACATATCAATAAATTCCCCCTCCCAGATTTTTAATTTTAACTTTATTGGTACATGAGATGCAATGCCGTCTGAGGCAGATGTCTGTTGATATGGCAAGCCTACTAAATGTTGAACAAATTCGCACTCACCCGAGTTGTTGTTGACTTCGGGCTGAACCACTGGGGGGAACTGGTCCTGAGCCCGTGCCTGGGGTGGTGGTAAAACCTCCACTGGGGCCTGTGGCGGGTCCGCAGCGGGGCCTGTACCTGTTCTGGAATGGCGGGGAACTTTTCTCCCTGGCGCTCGGGCTGGAGTCCCTGTGGGTGCTTTCCGCTTTGCTGGCACTGCTTTACGTTTTGGGGGCATAGCGGACGGTGAATGCTTTCCAACACTTGCTGGGAGTTGATGGCAAATATGAAATATAAACTTGTGTATACTTCTGTGAAAAGGCAACACGTGCACCTTGCTAAAATTCGATGAAAACTGTGGGGTTTTTGCAGGGGCTTCCGGATAAGCCAATGGTTAGCTCGTACAGAGTTTTTTCGGAATATACAGAGTGTCTCAAAATTAATACAGACTATTTGATATAAAAACAAATAATCCTGATTATTATTCACTACCGGTACCTTATCCACATGTACATGCATACAATAACATATACATTTCCTCAATAGCAGACTTTTTTTTTTAAATTAACCAATGTAAATTAAACTTATATATGCTATTCTACAATTCATTTATGTATTTTCTTAAAAGAAGATTTTAATTTTAAAATTGAAAAGAACTTATTATATATATTACCCTAAGGTCAGAATTTTAGGGTATCTATATTCCCTGATATTCATAATACAATCTTTTCTGGATTTTTTTTTTTACAGAATCATTGTTATTTGTTTTGAGTTATGGTTTATCTTTATGTAAATACAAATTGATTCACTTCTCGGTAAAGTGTTCATGCATAGCACATGTACATGTACATTGTAAACAAACAATTTTGAGATAACAAATACATGTGTATGTTGGATTAATTGTTACTGTGCTCAGATACATCAGCTTATGTGTGACATTATGGACAATCCACTGATAGAAAAAAAAATATGAAACTAATTGAATTATAATGTCAAAGATTATTTCGAGAAGAGAAATATAGTATATCAAAAAAAAATTAAATATTTACTACATGTATCACACTTTGAGTAAAGCACACTCTCTCTCTCTCTCTCAATTTGATATGTGTTCATAGTTTAGACCTAAGCTATTTGGTTTGGTTTGGTTTTTGTACTGCCATCTTGTCATATGCACAGATCCAGAAATTTTTTTCCAGGAGGGGGGGGGGGGGGGGTCTGAAGGGTAATTGTTTTTTTTCATGTGGTCTGAGGCATATTTGCGATAATTTTACAATGTAAAATCTTCCTCCCTTCTAGATCCGCGCATGTTTTCATACATATGACACTGCATGGTCAGTGTATTTCTTTTGTAACAAATATTCATGTATTTGCTATGCATATGTTCCCAAATCTAATTGATTTTTTAAAAATTTTATTTCAGCCCAACATGGACTTCTGCTACCACCTGACGACATGGGTTTTGCGGGTCGATTCTTGTGGTTTCAACTCTTGAGGTTACCCTGTCTTCCCTACCCACATATTCCCTGTGTTCTAAAGACTATTTAATAAAAAAAATAATCTGATAATACATAAACATGATGGATAAAAAGGTGCTCATCATCATGTTTTGGTGTATCTTGAATGTGTGAAGACATTATTAAAAACAAAATTAAAGCTGTTTAAAAAAATTACAATTGTGAGTAATGAAGTTTTGCTTTTCAATAAAAGTATATATTGATGCCTTTATTTTGTATTCATTTGATATATATGCACTATTTTTTATGACAATTTTATACAATTATTTGTGAAAATCTTGACAAATATGAGGTTCAGTGTGTCTTTAAACGAATTCTGTATCTTAATATGATGAAAAAAATATTCTGACTTTATGGTAGAGATACTCTTATAGTTATAAGCAAGATTAACTTATATCGTGGCAGAGACACCATGTGCAGATCCAAAAAAAAATTTCCGTGGGGGGTGGGGGTGTCTGAAGGATGATTGTAATTGCCGCCGGGGGGGTGGGGGTCGTGTCCGAGGCATATTTGCGATGATTTTACAATGTAAATTTAATAAATTTTCATTTTCCAGGGGGGTTGGGACCCATCTGACCTCTCCTCTAGATCCGCGCATGGACACACTTGATAACAATATCAAATTACATAATTAATAAACAGGGGTAAATTGATGCAGGCACGTAGCATAAGATGGGGGGGGGGGGATGGATGATCCACCCCCCCCCCCTCCCGCTTTTTCTTGCCGAAAATTTTTTTCTTAAATTTAAATATAAGAAATTAATATGCATGGACTTGGCCCCAAACTGTTTTGAGAGTATGTAAAGAAATATTGATTTTTTTTTTCTTTGCTTGTCAAGGTTTTTTGGATGAGTCTGCCCCCTTTCAAAAAACGATCCTACGTACGCGTGGATCTGGCTTCTTATTTTCGTTTCTTTAGCCTTATATACACTTTAATTAGTCTAAAATTATAAGGAAAACATTTATAGAAAACCAGCACCCACCCCATACCTTAGATCCGCGCATGGGGTTATCTGATTCTGTTCTGGTGCATTGACGAATCTATCACTCTATTCTGTGTAAACTGAACAAAAAATAATAAATTGGTAATATTCCTGTGTACTTTACGAATTGAAAGGTTCAAAAGGTTAATAAAATGTGCAGGTAAGGAATAACCAATGATTAACAATGTAAATCTTTAAATTTTCCGCGCTTCTCAACGCCAGATTATTTGCCCTTGATCCTGATCATCAGTGCGTTTGAAAATCGGCTAATTTGCATAAAATCATATACATCTGTCAAAAATTGCAAAAGTTCAACGATATCCCGTCAATTTTAAGGATTGTGTTTAACTTTTTTATTTTCATCAAATACCAGTGATTGTAAAAAGTGCTGGGAGCAATTTGTTGCTTGAAAGGAAACATTTTTTGACACGTGAATTAACTCGATTATCGAAAAAAAATTATGAAACTTGAGCGATCAATACTAAAGTTAAGCATGTTGCTGGTACTGCTATAGTTGCTCCCAGCACTTTTTAGATTAAGCAATTAATTTTCTTTTAAGTGATATAAACAATAATTTAATATTTTATTCGTATATCGTTGAACTTTTGCAATAAATTAAGTCATATGTAGCTACTCTATTTTTAGCGTATCACGTGATAAACAGCTGATGCGGTGACTGAGTTACGGTGAAAAATGTAGGGGAGATCGGTAGTAACATAATGATGTATAAACTTTATCATTGCCATATTTGGATGAGTTTGTATACTTTGTCTGGAATTAAGTCCGTTTTTAGTGTATTTATTTCATACGGTAATCCATGGGCGTCCTTAACCTAGCTGCGTACTTGAAACCTAATTTTTAAGCTAATTAGTTTTTGGTGTCTATTTAACAATTAAGCACAGAAATGAGCTGAAGATTTTGAAAAGCAAATTTATTTTTTCCCGGATATAACCGATTGGCAGAAATGACTTTATTAATCTATAAATTGAATCAAAACTGATAGTATCGAGACACATTAAGCAGGTTATATAAGAACAGTGGAAAGTTCATGACTTATATAAATATAATTACAGATATTAAAGTTTCAAAATTCTTGTATATTCTCCTAAAACAAGATTAAGATGAGACACAATAGAGAGACAATTAAACTATAAAAAATGCAGTGCTGCAGCTTATCACATATTTCTTGCCAATGGCTTTCATACTCCTTATATCTACAATTTTTCATTAGCATATATTTTTCAGTCAAGAGCCTTTCTATTATAACATGTTTTAATTGACAAATTTGGATTTGGATTTGTATTACTTTTGTATTTACAGTAAAATATATTGCTTCACAATAAGAACTATTAAGTTGAAAAATCTATTACTATCTTTATTTTTATATTTTCCAAAGAGAACTGATTGTTTATCAAATGTTATTACCAAATAAAAATGTCGCAAGATCTCGTCTTTAACAGCAGACCTTAATTCTTTTACCATAGTACATTCATAGAATAAATGCCCAATATTCTCTTCATATCTTTTACAGAAAGTGCTATTTTTATTTTGAAAAAATATTTATTTGTCGGAACAATCCTATGAAGAATTGGGAACTGTAACCAATGTAGTTTTGAATCTTTTGTAGTTTTAAATAGGAGTTCAACAATTTTGTTCCAGATTTGTTGTGCATAGTTATGACCATTTTCTCTCCATTTTGGTATAGATGTACATGTTTCTCTGTTTTTATCTAATAATAAGTTGTACATAAGTTTGCAGCGTTTAGAATCATTTACAAAAATATTGTTAAAAAATAGGATATGATTACGGATAACAGGTTCATATTCTTTTATTATTTGCAAGTTTGGTATGTATAAATCTTGTGTATGCAATCTGGTCCTTACAGCAGTTCTTAAACTTGCATCTTCAATAAAGTTTGTCATTGGATTGATTTGTTTCATTTTTTCAAAGCTTATAAATGTTCCATTAATATTAAGTAAATCACCAACAAAGCTTTTAAAAAGTATTGATTTATTGTCTACTGTGATTTCGGGATGGTACCATATATTATCATTTATAACCTGAGGTTTACTTTTCATTACTCTTTGCACTTTACCACCCCATAGAAATTGAAAAATATAATTTTCAAAGTTGTTCAAGTAAGCAATGCTTAGGTTGGGTAATGTTAGTATTACATGATTTAATTTTGGTATTATTAATGTCTTGATGACTGTGATTCGCCCAACAGGGTTTAATTTTCTTGAATTCCATTAATTTATTAATTTTCTTATCTCTGAGAGTTTTGGTAAATAGTTTAAGTCTTCCATTTCATCCAGTGATACTGAACATTTAATACCTATTAGCTCAAAAACCAAATTTTCCCATCTCAGTTCCCATCGTGAGTGGTGAAATACATCTCTTGAATTTTTTTTTACTACCGATCCAAACCATTTTTGTTTTTTGAAATTTATTTTTAATCCCGAAACCTATGCGAAGGAGTCTAAAACACTGAGAATGCCATTATATGATTGCGATGTACCATCCGTCTGCGTATAAAGATATGATGTATTCTTACCCGTCTATGATTATGCCTTTAATATCTTTATCGTTTCTTATTAATATTCTTACAATTTCAGCACAAAGTATAAATAGGTATGGCGATATTGGGTCGCCTTGTCTACAGCCTCTTTATGGGTAAAAATATTTTGAAATAACACCGTTTTGAATTACACAAGCTTTTATTCCGTTATAGAAGGTTTTAATCAAATTTTTAAAGGAGGGTCTAAATTTGAAAAGATCTAGTGCTTTCGAGATAAAATTTCATGCGATAATGTCAAAAGCTTTTTTAAAGTCAATTAACATTAATAGACCTGATATATCATTTTGTTCTGTATAGTACATGAGGTCATAAATAAGTCTAATGTTTTCCCTAATAAATATTTCTTTTAGAAATCCAATCTGGTCTTTTTTTTTATTAATTTATCTAGAAACGTTTTCATACGTTCAGCTATACTTCCTGATGCTAACTTGCAAATAACATTTGGTAAGGTTAAAGGGCGCCAATTTTTCAAAAATTGTTTAGGTTTTCCTGCTTTAGGAATGCAAGTTATTACACAAAGTTTATTAATTTCTGAAAAACTTCCTATTTCAAAGGATTGATTTATCGCTCTTGTAATGAATGAACCTAATTCTTTCCAATTTTTTTTTTAAACTCACATGTGAAACCACCAGGGTCAGGACTTTCGTGAATTTTTTGGTATTTTTTAAAGTAAATTCAGTACCTCTGTATTCGTTAAAGGACCTTCAAGGGTGTTTAATTCTCCATTATTAAGTTAAGGGCAATTTTCTTTCAATTTTTCATAAAGACTATATTCGTCTATGATTTCTCTTTTCTGATACGGTTTTCATAAAACGACTTAGTTTCTTTTAATACTTCTGTTTGATAAAAAAATGAATGACCCATCTCTTCTTTTTTATACTTTAAAGTTGTTTGTAAATAACGTTCCAAGTCTCAAGATTTATAAAATATCTAGTAGGCTTTCCCCCTCATCAATCCACTTAGACTCTGATCTTATACAATGACCTTTTAATCTATATGTTCTTATGTTGAGTTACTCATCTTGTTTGTCTGAAATGGAATGTTTAATTCTCCATTATTAAGTTAAGGGCAATTTTCTTTCAATTTTTCATAAAGACTATATTCGTCTATGATTTCTCTTTTCTGATACGGTTTTCATAAAACGACTTAGTTTCTTTTAATACTTCTGTTTGATAAAAAAATGAATGACCCATCTCTTCTTTTTTATACTTTAAAGTTGTTTGTAAATAACGTTCCAAGTCTCAAGATTTATAAAATATCTAGTAGGCTTTCCCCCTCATCAATCCACTTAGACTCTGATCTTATACAATGACCTTTTAATCTATATGTTCTTATGTTGAGTTACTCATCTTGTTTGTCTGAAATGGAATTTAAAGAGTTTTCTGTTAGAATGGAATTGCTTGAACAGATCTAGAAGTAGTTCTAAAGCATGGATACATGTGAGGCGATGACTTCATTGAATAGAAGTGTAGATTCAAAGGGTGGAGTTGCTTTGTATTTTGTTGGTCTGTCTTATATGAAACACTTGATTAGAACTATAAAGATACTTAAAATGTAATACATGTATCACTAAATATGCGATACAATTTCATGCTAGGTTTGATAAAAAAAAAATACTTCTCTTTTTGAAAATAAACTCGTGTATGTTATTTTAACAGCGCCTCAAATTGTGGAAACATAGGCATCGAATTTGAGCATTTTTACTCGGCAGCTTAAAAACTTTGATGTATTTAAAGGTTGGGGAGACATTTTATATCTGTTTTCTTTAAATATTCTTAATCTATCTATTTTGTTTCAGGGGATTGGTTATTGCATGTGGATTCATCGGAAGTTTATCAGGATTAGTTGCAGAACTTTAATTATATCTGGATATTCAAAACGTGTTTCTCTTTTGTTAAAATTGTAAGAAAACTATAATTGTAGAAAATTATTAATTCTACTTCAAACAATTAAAGACGATGAAAGGAAGTAAAGATGGAAAACAAATTAAAACAAAACAAAATTTGACGTTTGTGATGTCGTGACGTTTTCGACGAGCTACGACAAAGTCGTGTTAACATATTTTACAAAAATTTTCATAAAACGTTTAAAACACAAAAGATCTTGGATCTCTGTAATTTTGTAATTTTGTAATTTAAAAGAATCTTCAGAAGTTTAACAGTCGTTTAAATGACGCAATTACGTTACGGTAACGTAATGGCTTCATAATTTATCGACTGTAAAACATCTGTAGATTTAAGAAATGAAAGCGCTTACGTTTTGCAACTAGTGTTGCTTTTCTCCATATTCATTACCGAACACTGAGTAAATACTGAGTAAATACTTTGTGATTTGGAGATATATATATATATATATATATATATATATATATATATATATATATATATATATATATATATATATATATATATATATATTATAATAAAAAAAAAGAAGGAAATGAACAGTTCCAAAGTCTCTATTCACTAGCGCTTTCTGGATTTACATCCTTCTTCAGGTGAACGTACATTTTCTTTTTATTTTTCGATTATTTATACTGTGTGATATCACCTTTCACTCTTTTTGGATTTATATCTATCTTTCTATCTATCTATCTATCTATCTAGGTAGCTAGCAAAAACAATCACCGTTTAGACTGAAAATGCAGAGCATCTTAACAAAACACGTTGCACTATACCGTACTAGATCGTACCGAATTACTAATAGAATTGTATAGTATTTATAATATAATACGTTGTTAGTGCATCATATTTCGCTAATTTGGCACAGGTAAACAATTAACTGTCTGATTTACCGAAGGTTATATTTGATTCGATACGTAAAAACTCCAAAATACAGGCGATATTTCCCCTCAAGTTAAAAAGCATAAACAAAATTTAAAACAACGTAAAACCACGGTCACGAGTGAAAATGTCAACGCATTTAAAGGTTTAACCTCAATCCACTAAACGTAATCGGCACAAATATATTTAGCATGTTTTAAGTATCCCTTCGCACGTAAACTGTTGCGCAGCAAGCAAATTCACGCATGACGCAGTTTGTCATGCGTCAACACTCAAACATGGCTGCTTTGTAAAAAGAACTTTCGTTTTCGATATGGAATACCGAACCCAAAGTTATAAACTGATTGACCGCGATTATCTCTTTATTTTTATTTTTGTAAATTAAATTTAAAACAGAATTCTCCGATAATTTTTGTAATTTATATTTTTTTTACATAGAGTTAATTATGCAAAATTACTTTGAATTTGACTCAGTAGTTTTAAGGAAGATTTGTTTAAAATGCACCCCCATTTTTCTACAGTTTCGAGGTTTTCTCCGTTTTTAATAAAGATCGGTCTTTCATTTCTGCAATTTATAATCACCTTTCCTTAGGGATTCTTTGTGCCAAAGGTGGTTGAAATTGGCCTAGTGGTTTTAGAAAAGAAGTTTAAAATGTGAAAAATTAACAGACGGATGACGGACAAAAGGTGATCAGAAAAGCTCACTTGAGCTCTCAGCTCAGGTGAGCTAAAAAAAAAAACCGCTAGTGTATGCATATTTATTTGCAAATTTAGAACCAAGGTTTTCTTATCCAAAGTATATACCCGATGGTCAACTCACCCTACACTGTCCGCCATGTCGTTATTAGTAAACACGCATCCCGTTCTGAAAAGTATTTTTCATCAAAACTAATAACGGCTTAATATTTCATGTAACTATTTTTTTTTTTTGTATTAACCAGTGAATTTTAAACCAATACATGTATATCTGCCTGTAATGCATAATAAACTCATCATACACTTTTCGAAACGACGTTAATTAGTCAAACCGCGTTGTTGGTTACCCCATTCTGGAAAGTTCTATCCCATTCTCTCATCAGAGGTCGAGCTTTACAAGCGTTCTATCTATCAAAATTAAGATCATGCATTCAATGAACGAGTTAGATAAAAAAAATTTGTTTAACATTTATCAAATCTTAACTCCTATGAATACTCTTAAGTTACCAGTAGATGTATTTACTTCTTAACAAAATCATTTATTTTTTTTTTCTTTATCGCAAGAATATATTATGATGCAAACCACCGCTTAAATAGTTCTTCCAAAGAGTGTCCACCACCTTAATATCAATTTTTGCTATTTCGGGCTTGTTTATCGAAAATGAAAGTAGGTTTTTGATTCATTTCACAATAATTACTTATAAGATAACATTCAATTATAGCTTACGGACATTATATAACACGTGTTGAAATATCAAAGGTGGAAGCAGTTATTCTGGCACAACTATGATTTTGATTTCTGTTAATTCATCAACACTGCCTTTGTATCTGCAGTCAGAAGTATATGTATGTCCTCTGACTTGGCTAACATTACCTCTATAGTTGCCACGACCTCGTTGCCACGACCTCGTCCATTGTTGCCTCTACTCAATCATCCATTATAATTATTCGACCAAGTCTTTTTTTCTAACTAGCTAATATCTGATTGAACTTTTCATCTAACATACCATCAAGTGTCTTCCCCATGTCTTTCATTTTCTTGTTCATTTTCTGTTTTCAATTTTTTGATTGTTGTATTTTGTTTTAATTCTTTAATTCTTAATATATATGGAGATACCTACATCAACAATCTAAAACCCGATTTATTAAAAGCAGCACTCAAATATTGTCATTTTTGTGTCCTAAAAACCAGTATTGATCAGCAAAAGAAGTTTGTCCCTCTGAAAAACAATAGCTAGGTAAGTTAAATATATATATAAAAAAAAACCAAACAAACATGAGTAACACAATGAAGCAAATCTTTTTAAACACATAAATAAAGATGAATTTATTATCAACATTATAGCTCATCTAAGCCGAAATCTCAAGTGGGCTTTCCTGAACACATTTTTCCTTCTTCCGTCTGTCCGTCCAACTGTAAACTTTTCTACGTTTTGAACCTCTTCTCAAAAACCATCGGGCCATAAAAAATTGGCACAAAGCATCGAAGTAAAAGGTCAGTTTGTATTCAAAGTCAATTTCAACGTTATTTAACAAAGATTATCATTATAGAAAGAAATAGATATAGATGGCAAAAATAAGGGCTAATTCTGTTCCAAATATATGAGCTAATTACGAGAATAATATTAAAGGGGGGTCAATCAGTTTATACTGTACGTTCGGGTTTGTTATTCCATATTTGTTGGCTTTTAGCTAAATTTGATGCATTGGCAACATACGAAAAGACAATTCATTCAATTGGTAATTTGGTACGATATCTGCGCAATATGATTTAAATGCAATGTGTTTTGTGTAAATGCAAGTTCGAGTCTATTCAGTTTTTCTGTCTTTAAGTGCATTTTCATCTGTTTTCAATGTTTACAATTTCTATTTACTAACCATGTTTGAGTGTCATTGGTACCTAAATATGGTTAGTACGAGGGTCAATCAAAAGTACGAAGACAATTTGGCTGTCTATCATATATTTTTCATGAAAGTCATACTTAACAGATTAATCTGTGCACCAACACGTATGTTATTGATATGCGAAGTTTTAGTCCATTTGATGAAACTGTATTTTTGTTACCCCTTTTTAAAAACAACATGTTTTGTCACCACTGCGCACGGTAACGTTCAAAACATGACGTCAAGATTAAACACGTACAGTTTATAGATATTCCCCATCTTTATGTCACGCTTAGTCTCTTGTGCCTTTCTCCTAACAATTTAAATTGCATTGAACCACTTTACATCTTATTTGCACACATTTGTTCGAGAATCATCAGTTAGTTCTTAAAAGTTTTCATTTTCTAACCGTGTATCTCTTAGTTTACAGTAAGGATAACCCTGAATGTCGATTGACGTTACTTATTTTTTTACCAAATATTTACAGATATTCTACTCTCTTTCGGATTGTTTCATATTCAAAATAAAATTACCACCACCCCCCACAAAATTTATTACAGTTAAATACAAACTTGAAATAGTTGTTGACTTATTTTTTGCACCATTGAGCATTTTCACAGCTTGTGTCGGCTTTTTCTTGGGTTAAATACATTTTGTTTGTACCTCTCGTTGCCCATGACGTCCGGCGACGTCAATAATTTAGTCAATTCTAAAGAGGACTATCTGTCTTTAGTAAGTAATATCTGTTCGACAAAACAATATATCCCGTCATTATATGGAACATAGAATACCAAAACAAAACTTAATTTGAGGATACAATATTATTTGGTTTTAAGCCCAATTTATAGAGATATTACTTTCAACATTATGTGGTTTCTTGTTGACATAACACAAATTTTGACCGTGCGCCATAACCTCATTTTTCCAAGATTAGATTCTAAATAAATCGTAGCAAAAAAGGAATTTATTAACTTTTTTTCTTGCAAATTGTTTGAAACTATTGCTTAATTATGTCTACCAAATTTAGTAATGATATGACGTTAAGTAACATAGCTATGACAAAAGTCTTCGTATTTTTTGATTGACCCTCGTACATGTAAATATAAGAGGACCAACCTATGGGTTGACTTGGGCGAAACAATCGCTTTTAATAAGGTAACTTCGCCAAATTTCATACGAAAAAGAAGTTGAAGTAGCATTGTATTCCGAGTTCCTAATCATTAACCCCAAAGACAAGAAAATGATGATAATCTAAATAAAAGAACGTCAATCTAATTAAAAGAACGTGTTTACTCAGTAAACCCCTGTTGTGATTAATAGCTTGCGACTGTCTTAGTTATAGAGGTTATAAATACAGGTGATGTAACCACATTGCTTTGAAAATATTACTTTTTGTGTTGATATTACAATAGTTTGTTTTATATTATATCGCTGTTTATGCAAATAAAAGTCTCAGCAGTATTTGAATCCGGGGCCTACAGGTCGGTAGATTGACGTACATCCATTGCGCCACAAAGACAGACCCTAAACTTTGGCGATATAAACTGTTTCATAATGCGTCAAAATCGCCATGTTGTAAAGTAATGTCATAAAAAGTAGAAGTCACGGAGTGTCTGGGATTCTGAAAGTATTTTTAAAGCCACTGTTGCTCATGTGAGCGATGTGGCCCATGGGCCTCTTGTTTTATTAACCCAAAAAGAGATAAAACATGATAAAAGGAACAGATAAATAAAACCGAAATAAGAAAAAAATGGAATTAGTTTTAAAAATGAAATATTTAAGCAGTTATATAAACAATATGTCCATGGGGAAAAAAGTTACATTGTTTCATTAGAAAAAAATGTATGCTAAGAATAAAATGTTAAGGACCGAATGCGTGTTAAGTACAGGTTTATGTAAAAATCAGGCAAACAATGATAAGTCATATGTTTATTTTGAAATGGTAATTTACTTTGAGAATAAAATAAACAAGTGAACTAAAAAATGATTTGATTTTTAGCAAACCATGCATGCATGAAATTGCGAAGCTGTGTTACTTTATTTTGATCCACTTTTTTACAGTTTTAAAACACAATAAAAACACTAGGTTATAAAGATTGAAAAGGATTTTCAGAATGTCAGTGTCAATTCATTAATTAAAAATACTGGAATGAAGTGAAGACAATGTTTTTCTTCATTTTTCCTCATGTTACAGAGGTGATATCTCATTGGTTACAGTGATTATAATTAGCCATATAATTTGAAATTTGAGACAAAACGATCACTTGTATGTCTCTCCAAAGCGCAGACATATATGGAGGTGTGTTATAAATAAATAAATAAATAAATAAATAAATAAATAAATAAATAAATAAATAAATATACATTATAAACGTTTCGAAACTTTTGATCAAACAGTTTACATACTCTCAGCAATTATGTTGGATTCCTATAAAAAATGAGAAAAATCTCTATAATTTTTAAATGCACTAAGAGAAATGATATAATTAAATTTCATATTCTTAGTTTCATTTTGAAAATAAGGATTGGATCTTGATATCATTTATGTGTAAATATTATTATTTTAACCATTACCTGCTTGAAAATTTGATCTTAAATCATTATTGATCAGGATCGAAATTCCAAATATTGTGTATCAAATTCATACCAAATTTCTTCAGAGTTCTAATAGATACGGTTATATGTTTAGATATATTTTAAAAGTTTATTTTTCAACACTATTTAATGATGTACACAAATCTTAAAACAACATACAAGTATGTCTATCAAATATGAATTATTGAAGTAGTCTATGTTAACAAGCCTTACAATACATGAAACAAACTCGGAAAAGAGCCGAAATGTCCAACCAGCTGTATATAGTGAGTAGTGTGCACACAGTACAACCAATAAAAAAAATTATATACAGAATATCTTGTCTTGGTTCATAATACCTGAACCTACTTGAAAAAGTTATTATACATTTTTTTCGTAATTTAATATGAGGTCAACTTTTAGAAGAACGGGGGAAGGTTGATTTTTTAAAATTACACATTAATTCTTTTTATTAACAAAGATGTCTGCAGGTTTTTTAACCATGTTAATCATATCAAACAGTTATAATGAAAATATCATATTTAAAGGAGCACATAATTAAGTTGTATAAATTTAAAGTATCGCCCCAGAAATATCGTTGCCAAATTTTCATTCTTCAAAGACCGTGAATTCATACGGACACGTGCACCAAGGAAACTTAACGGATCCCGTGTCTGGATAAACGAACAGTATCCTCCCGAAATAGAGGATAAGGACAAAAATTATACCCAATCATGAGAAAAGCGAAAAAGGTGGGAATTTATCACCATTTCTTTTTCCATTGTATATTAACGATTTAAAAAAACTTCATTGTACAAAATGGTATAAAAAGAGTTTCTTGCCAAAGCGAGAAATTGGAAACGGAGATGCATACCATGTTAAAACTTTTTATCCTTTTTTACGCTGACGACACGGTTATATTTTCTGAGAACCCAGATGATTTACAAATACATTGTATAACTGATCTTTTTTTTTTTCTGTGGAGACTTCAGGTAAACATTGAAAAGACTAAAGTATTAATCTTTCCCAAAGATCGTGTTACAAAAGAATCTTTTTTATACAGAGATGTACCTCTTGAAATTGTGATTGAGTTTAAATATCTTGGTGTTATTATGTCTCGTAGTAGGTCTTTTAAAAGTACGAAAAAACATCTAACTGAGCAAGCCTCAAAAGCTTTGAATGGAGTATTTAGAAAAATAAGATATTTTGATTTACCAATCGACTGTCAATTTGATCTGTTTAATAGTGTTATTAGCCCAATCTTATTTGAAGGTTGTGAAGGGTGGGGTTACGAAAACACAGATATTTTAGAGAAAGTTCATTTAAAATTTTTGATATTTGTTCTGCATATTAAGTCCAGTACCCCAAATTATATTGTTTACGGGGAAACTGGACGATATCCTTTGATTATCTTTATCAAGGTACGAATAATAACTTATTGGGCCAAACTTTTACTGGCACATGATTGTAAGCTTACGCATATATTGTATCGCTATTTTTATAGATGTTTTTCTGAGGGTTGGTTGAATTATGCTAGAGATATTCTCAACTCATGTAGTCTTTCCTATGTTTGGATTAACCACAGTTTTTCTTGTATCATCTGGCTAAAATATATTGTTAAAAAGACGCTCATATATCTGTTTTTACAAGATTGGTTCATGAATGTAGAAAATGCACCCAAATGTTTGAATTACAGAATCTGTTAGAAAAGCTTTGGACAGGAAACTTATCTTAAAAAACTTCCAAATGATTTAAGATTCATGTTTACAAAATTTAGAACCTGTAATCATAAATTACCTATTGAAACTGAAAGATGGAATAACATAGAAATATGTCATAGAATTTGTTCATTATGTAATAAAAACACTTTGGGTGACAAATACCACTATGATATGGAATGCCAGGCATTTTCTTTACTCCGCAACAAATTAATTAAAGAAAAATATTCCATAAATGTTAATACTGATAAAATTGGGAACCTTATGAATACCAATGACATTGATTCATTAAAAAAATGTCCATATTTGTTAAAAAAAATATTAGCTCGTTTCATTTAACTCTGTACTCTTCCTAACTTGACCCTGCATTTGTACATTTGTAAACATTTGGGTTTTTTTTGTACCTCATGTACCATTGATATGGTTTGAGAGAAATAAACATTCATTCATTCGTCCTTATCGACACATAGCCAAGCCTTGCCAATAAAGAAATAAATGATAAATACCTTTATACAGTTAAAACAGGCTCATAGCAAAACGACTAAATATTCTTATTCATAATATCATAATATCTAAGATATAAATATAAATATGTTTGCAGGCTATATGTAGGGGAGGAGGGTACCTCAGTAAACGTGAATTAATGTAAGTATAATTACATGTACTGTAACCATGTTTAAGTATATAATGTACAATGGATATTGTTTAAACATGAACAAGTTTTATATTCCAGATTTTAACAAAACCAAGGCATTTTTCCTTCCCTTAATTTATTTATATAAATATATTCTATATTTGTCCAAATATACTAGTATGATAAAAACAAATGTTACAATGCTTGTCAAAATGTATCACATATAATATCAACCAATAGATAACATATAAAGTATATATTGTTTTCTTAATTTGGCTCTGGGAAGGCATTGGCTCTCGGAAGGCATGCAAGTTTACTCTTTTTTCTTTCTTTTTTTTTTTTTTACAAAAATTAATCCTAAATGAAAGATTAGACACAAAAAATAGTCCAAGTTTTAATATGAATGCGCCGCAAGCAGATGGGTTTTTCATGTGTACACACAATTATGCTATTCAATTATTTCTATAATCATGTCTATGAAGTTAAAATAATGTACCAACCACGATGGTATATTATTTCAATATAAATATGAATTCTTGATATGTTATGATAAGAGAAAATTAAATTAAAAATCGTAAAAGCTGTTTGCCTAGATGTCACATAAATAAAAGCAACCTAAGATTCATGTATATTGATTTAAGTTCATGAAAATCATGTTTTCTTAGGAGAGGGAGGGATCAATCTGAAAGGTCCAATTTTACAGAGGAACAATTTTAAATGATTTTCAAACTCAGATATTATTATTTATGGTAATACTTATATGGAAGGATGATGAAATATTCTTGATGACATGTTTTTGCAATACTTTTAAAATAGCTTTTAAACTTAGAAAAAAAGATTGATTTAAAAGAATGAATCAAATTTCGTAGAAATTTTATCGCTTAATGTATAAGCCGATTCCTAGGAACGGTAAACCAAGATACAAGGAACGTATTACATTTTGATTTATAGTAAATTCATATTGCTGTATAAAAATAAATACTTCCCTCTCTAGACTGCGTGGCGATAGTAATTGCGACATCATAAATAATGTTATTTCCGATTTTTCTTTTAAATATTATTTTGACAGCAAACTATATCCGCACAGTCGCCTACAATAAAATTATAATTTCCTTGTACGCAAAGGCCCCTGACTATCTTCCTGCTCAAAAACACTGAGAAAAGTGCCATTTTTGTCAGCCTTGTCGACACCTAAAAAATAAGACAGAATCTCAAAGTCAGTATTTATTTTTGGAAACTGAAATCGGCACTTCCTAAACACATGTATCCAAGGTGCTATATGTGCTTTTTATTCTAATTAAATAACTTGAATTTAGGGGCATATTTCAAAAGCAACTGTAACTTCATCTTTTTAAGCAAATCATTAATTCCATTGCAGTCAGTTGTTGGTTTTTGTTAGATTCAACAAGTTTTACTCATCTTTATTTATGTGTCGACAAGATGGCATGAATACATCGTATGTTAATTTTCGAATTAAGTACTGAACATTTTGAATGCATATTGTAATGGTTTCAGCTATATCTAGATCTAATTTATGTAATGTGTATATATCATAACAATTAAATTCCTATTTTAGTTTTGTAACCAATATGTACCAGGTTTCCGCAACTTTAATGTCAAGAAGTACCGTCGTGAGAAGAACCGTTATAAATATACAAGGAAACTATAACCTGACACATATGACACTACCTCTGTTAGAAAAATTAAATTGCACCGACGTAAATGACCAGTTTTTAGGTAAATAAATAATTAAAATAAGTTAAGTTGTCTAGGTACTAGTGGCAATATTACATATATTAATATGTACACACATTTTTTCATACAATATTGCTTCACCTTACAAATATTTCCATTGCTAAAACTTTCTTAATTTGATTTAATTATTAAGTTCGTTAAATGAATATTGCAAATCGTTTACTTTTAAACTTTTTAAGAGACAATGTGAGATTACAAAAAAAGTTTGTTAAAGATTAAATAGTTTTGAAAACACGTCGACATGAGGTGTATTTCATAAATCGCAACTAAAACATGAACATTAATGAATATCCGTTTCAGTTGCAAACGACAAAATATAACTCAAGGAAATGTTTATCTTTTAGAACATAAAACAACTGTACTTGTATTCTGGATACTGATCATGAGTGGAATAAAATGTTAACATTCAGAAAAGTGGCATACATATTATGTATATTGGTGACTGTATTGCTTTCGTTGGTGGCCACAGAAAAAGGACCTTGTGTCGAGTAAGGGTTTCTTTTGAAAATCGAATTCTATGAATTTCTTAGAATAAATATATTAAATTAATTTTAATTAAACTAAAACAAGAAAACAAATGCTTTAATGTGAATTTGTTTATTATTCATATGTTAAGACATGAATACAAATAAACTATAATCATGCATTTATTAGAAATATCATTCAGTAAACATTGTGCTACGTACTCCAATGATTGCAGATTAAGAAAAGTAATATATTGATAAATCTATTGGACTAATTATATAGTTATCACTTCTTTTGTTGCATTACAGTTTCTCGAATGGATGCTGTCCAAATACACGATGGGATGCAGATATCAACACATGCACAGGCCTGTTTCATAATTATATTTAATTACATAGATGATAGATACTAATAGGATAGATAAAAAGATAGACAGATTAACGTGATTTATCAGTTCCTAATTCACGTATGCGCTACACCACTCTACGAACATAACCTAGATACTGAAATACATTAATATTACTTAAGTGATATCTAAATAATACATATTTGTAAACATACAATTTGTAATGACTATTTTTCATTTAAATAAATTATTTGTAATGACTGGAAAATAATTATAGATTTGCGTAGCTTCGAAATTCGCATCTGTCAACTTGTCCTACTAACGATGCTATCCGATGAAGACAAAAAACCTATTATGATATATAACTTCAATACCTATATTCATAACATTAATAATACGGTAAATCTGGCAGTCGGTTGACTTCTTTAAGTTTTACCAAACTGCATATATACCAAGCTTTCATATATTTATTTACTTATATTATTTGTCAGATTGTCCAATTGGGTACTATTGGATTAACTGCAGCAGAGCATGCGTTTATCCGTATTATGGAGCAAAATGTGCTAACAATTGTTCTTGTAAGAAGACCTACTGCGATGTAAAGCTTGGGTGCATATCAGGTATATACAATTGTAATAGTATATGACATACATGTACCTTTTTTTTAGTTTGAGTAGGATAAAATTGACTTATTCTAGAATAAAGAGATATTATTGAACCATTTGTTTACATAACCTTTTTAGATAGTTTTCTCGTTATTTCACACATGAAATAATATTATTCCTTTACCCAGAAAACTGGTGCATCACGCCAGAAATAGCTATATTGCCTTTCCGGAAACAGTACTAATTCACTGGCAATAATTATATTGCCCTCCCGAAACTGCTTTATGGCCATATTATCCGGTATGCATATCGGTTATGTAGAATTCGAATTTTAGAGAGCCAGTTGCAAAGCTATGGCGGCGTGGATGGGAAAGGGAAAAAAATCATTTGTTTGGACGCATAAATATATGTTCTGACGGATAAGTTATTTGTTCGGACAAATAAGGATTTGCTCAGACGAACTAGGATATGTTGAGACACATAAGCTGTTCGGACGAATAAGTTATTTGTAAGGAAGATGTATAAATGTATGAACTAAAAGGAATTTCATCATAACAACCGAACAAATTCTTATTAATCTGAAAATAAAACCATTCCTTCGTCTGAACAAATAGCTTAAGCTTACAAATAAGTAGCCTATTCGTCCGAATAAATCCAAACTCCTCTGAACAAATAACTTATAAGACATGTTTATTAATTTATGATTAGTGAATAAAACAACTGTCAACTTTTATCTGAGCAAAATGAAAATTTATATGCATATGTTTTTACAGACAATAAGTCTAGCATTGCAATACCAATTATCACCGGAAAACCTTTGTACGGTAAGCTCAAATTTCGTTATAGTCTAACGCTTTAAAATGAATTTTGTATCTACACGCTTCGTGGTTTTGAAAAAAAATCTCACCATTTCTTAATTCTTTGAATACCGAATCAGCCCCCTATTCTTTTATAGTCGCTACTGTTATGATCGAGTACTCGGTTATTCGAAGAATGCGAATATCGGATACTGTGGTTTCATCAATATTCGATGAATACCAACTTTCGTGTGTTTCGTTATTAAGTTGATCAACGAAATTAAGTGTTCATTGAAGTGCAATTTCTATTTACATTGTGTATTAATTGGAGTCACGTATTAACTAATTAATTAACGTATCCTTGAAACTGTAATTTTTACTTTATCCTCGAAAGTAAATACCCTTGAATATTAATGAAACCACAGTAGTTAAATGTAATTGTATTTGCGACCAGTTATTTAGATGAAAATACGTCTAACTTTGTTAATTAGTTAAAATTAGTTAATTTAAAGTTAATTTGCTATTCGAAGTAAAAATATAATCTAAGCATGATCTAGTAGGTTGTTGTAGTCTAGGTTGGTGACGGGCCTTTTGTTGAAAGCAAAGTCGTAACTTTAGCGACGACGGAGATGAGGCTTGTTCTACAGTAATTAATGGAAAAGTGGTTCAGTGGACGAGTCTTTTAGTATCGGGTATATTGCAGGTTTTATCCCAGAGTCAAAAAACAGCATAAACATTTTGTGTAAAACTTTTATAATTGTATCAGACGTTAGTACCTCATATGAAAGGTTTGTGTATTTAGCACGATTTCAAGCCAGAACCATCGTCACAACTTTTTTGATTTCTTATTCAGTAATTTGGTGATTTTTCGATGTATTTGTAAAGTTGTCAAGTAAATTATACACCTTTTCATACTTTTAACGACTAACCGATCACTAAGTTTATAACCGGTTACCATCGATTTGATTAAAAAGTGAGATCCCTATCATTATTTCATACACGTGAGTCTAAATGATATCCAACTAATTCCAGGTACTGGACACAACATTACGAATCCTCCTTATAATAGAAAGAACGTAAGAGGTAAAGACAATTGAATAATTTATTTTTGTTTTAAAGGGCGGTCCCAATAAATAATGCAAAGTCTACAAAAGCATATTGCAAATGATAAGCAACACAAAATATACAAATATATATTCAATGTTGTATCACATAATGCATCATTGTAACTTATATCACGGCAAAGGAAACTGAAAATGATATAAGAATCAATACAACTCTTCATAAATACTTTTTTGCCATATCACCAGCGTAGGATTCGATTATCTAGTTTGAGACATGACATCTTCATTGTTAACTTATCTGAGCCGAAAGCACAAGTTAACTTATCTGATCAAGATTTTTACGTTGTCTGTCATTGTCGTTTTAAACTTTTCCCCATTGCCATTTTCTTCTTCAGACCCACTGGGATGATTTTAACCTAACTTAAAACAAAGAATCACGTAGGAAAGGGATTTCAAGTTTGTTCATTCTTTTAAGGAAGATTTTTTTTATAAAACATTCTCCTTAAAAACAATTTGGCTAAAAAAAACCTCACATTTATGTGGAAGCATCTTGAGATAGTGTATATTCAAGCTTGTTCAAAACAAGGTCCCCGAGGGAAGGTTGGGGCAACTATGGGGGAATCAAGTTTTACAAAGAAACATATTGAGAAAACCATTAAAAATATTCTTCTCAAAAACTCTAAGGCTAGAAAATCTAATATTGGTGTTGATGCATCTTCAAGTAGTGTATTTTCTAGTATGTTCAAATAAAGGTTACCGGGGTAGGATGGGGCAACAATCGAGAGATAAAGTTTACATAGGAATATATTGAGAGAATCTTTACAAATCTTCTTCTAAAATTCTTCAAGGCCAGAAAAGCTAAAATTTGTGTGGAGGCATCTTCAGGTAGTGTATATTCAAGCTTGTTTAAATCAAGGTACCTGAGGGTAGGGTTGGCCCATTGTGGGAGAATTGAGTTTTACATAGGAACAAATAGGATGGGGCCGCCATTGGGGGAGATGGTCAAGTTTTCCATAGGAATATTTAGAGAAAATCTTTAAGATTCTTTAAGGGCGGGGGGGGGGGGGGGGTTCAAGTTTTATAACATTTTATAAAAAAAAATCTGTATATAACTTCTTCTTAAAAACCATTAAGCCAGAAAAGCTAATAAATTTTTGTAGCCCCCAGGGGTATGGTGGGACCAAGTGGGGGAATGAATTTTTGAACAATGAAATTAGAGAAAATCTTTAAGAAACTTCTTCTAAAACCAATTAAACCAAACAAACGCTAAAACTTGTGTTAAGGCATCCTCAAAAAGTGTAGATTCAAGTTTGTTCAAATCCTGATCCCCGGGGTATTTTGGGACCACAATGAGAGGAGGGTTGTTAAATTGTGTGGTATGTGACTCGGAACAGTCACATCCTTGACCGTGAATCTTGTCCCCTCGGTGGAATATCACCACCCCACACTCGTGATAATCAATTTCTAGTCTCGTTGCTTTGATTATGTTATTTTACATAATTGTTTTCTCTGGTTTCTTAAAACAAGATATTTTTAATAGGTATTTTAATGACCTGTTACTTTTTGCAACCACATGCATGTAAAACCTTTAAAAGAACATACTCATTCCCTCAAATCTATTATCTTTGATTTGTTTAAAAACTTTAAAAAACATTAAGAAACCATTTAATATCACATGTACATTATATTAAAACTTGCAATTTTACAGGTTTTGAACACAACACAACTCAATTAGTATTCAAAATGGAATCAACGAGCAAGAGATACAACTGGATAAACACTGCACTGATTCTGGTCACGTTGATTTTTGTCCTTGTGTCCATAGCATATTTTATCATGCAAATAGTAGAAAGAGATATGAAAAGAGTAGCAACTTCCTTAAGTTAACAGTTTTAAGCATTTTAATAATTATGTGTGTTAGTATATGCATGTAATGTATATACATATATACTGTCCTCCTCTCTCTCTTCAGACAAAATACCATATTTTTGCTGACGAGTTACGTAATTCTTCTAATGTTATAAAGAGAATTTTAGAAATGCATACGAGCTATTTTTTCTCATTGATTTACTAATTATAATCAATAAATATTATGTTATTCTATGATAAGCACATTCTTTAACATGTACACCCCAGATGATATTTATCGATGGTATGATGGTATTAATCTTTTATGTAAATGTACATGTATATGATTGTTAGTACTCTTTGCTCGACTCATTGGCTTCCTGTTTTTATCCCGATTTTGTGTTGTTTTTGTGAATACCCTCATATAATTGTAACAGTTAATGACCAGAATGTTTTTATCTTAATTTTGTTATACACCTCAATGTCGCAGATTGGTAACCATCTTTGTTTTGCCCCGGACTGGTGAGACGCGATTTAGTATTAAGCCCCTCATTAACACCAGCATATATCTAAATAGTCGACAAGAAGGGACTTATAGACGGAAACATGGTGACGAAATCGTCTTATTACTCATATTTTTTTTTCAATACATTAACATATATTGTTAAATGGCAAGGGTTCTCAAAAACACAAAACACATTTTGGCTTGTTATTCATTATTGATGGAAATATTGAGTAGGTAAGGATCATAGAAGGATTGGCTTTGCATTGCCTTTTAAAAACTTTAACGACTTCGCATACATGTATATCTATATGTATGGACATTCAGCAGCAAAACCAAATAAGTATATGTAATATGTTTACTTTTGAAACTTACTAATGATTTCCCCGTTTCTTCGGATCGTATTCATGTGAATTTTTTTTCTTTATTTTTATGGATGTGTTTAACATGGGCGTAATTTCTTTTAGAAATTCAGATGTATTTTCTCTAATACAGATATCCATAGATATTTTTAGAAATGGGTCAATGAAAAAAAAAAGAAATCCTGAAGGGGAAGGATGTCACAAATATTTTTTGATTTGAACTAATAAAATGTCTTTAATTTTTCGAATTTGTCATATTGTTTTAAAGCTTTAAAGGACATATGATGGTAAAACAATCAAATTCCTCGCCATTGACTGGAGACTGACAGGATGTACAAATATTTTACATTGAAATCCAAAAAGTTATATATATATATATATATATATATATATATATATATATATATATATATATATATATATATATATATATATGACTGCCGTCATGAGAATAGGGTCCTTATCTTTTGACGTCACAATGCTCAGAAAACGACGTCAAAGTAGAGGCATTGTAAACGCATGTTTTTAGTCCCCTACCGGTTTTACCGGAGGGTACTATAGCTTTCCTCTGCGTCCGTCAGTCCGTCCGTCCGTCCGTCTGTCCCACTTCAGTTTTCCACTGTTTTTTTTTCTTTATGGGTTTGACGAATGACATGAAACTTGCTGAGCAGCTTCAAAGTGTCAAACTACAGATCAAGTTTGCACTTTTGTAGCGTCTGGTTGACATATTTTCGAGAAAATTAATTTTTTATATTCAAATTTTTTAATGTTCGGGTTCGTTATCGGGCTCGGTGTGTATCAAATAAATTTCTACAAACCGGTAGGGGACGTGTATTGCTTATGCAATACTCTCAGAATGCTTGTTTAATTCTCTGTTTCTAATTTTTTTCTGCGTCTGTGTTATTTTGTTTAATAACTAGAGCCTAACCTTGTTTTAATACCGCATTTAATATCTTTTCTGCCTAAACTCTGTCCCAAGATATTCTGGATTCACATTTGGCTTAATTGCTTGATATTTATAAATACCTCAGGTTTCAAACGATGTTCACTCAAAAGTATCAATAATTTCCAAGATTTCTCAGTAGAAACGCCCCTGTTAGCTTATCAGGTTTGAATACAATGCTAAAAATGTGATATATATGGGGATATTGCATTGCAGCAAGCCCGGATGTTAACGTTGAAAAATTGCGCGATGTATTCCGAGTGTATTCCGAATGGAGAAAAGATGTAAACATTCCCCATTATAAATCTCCGTAAGGAATCTGTTTTCGTTCCTGTGAATTTTTCCGAGTGAAAGAGGATAATGTGTCAATGAAATTATCTTGGAAAATATCCTTTAAAACTATTTCAACTGCACTTCTTTCAGTGGTATGTGTATTTTTATTAAAAATCGCCCAAATGTGCTGCATAAATATCTTGGGACAGACTTAAGTATTATATGTTAATTGAAAAAAATAAACATTTAATAAATAAAATATACACATGTGACACCCATATCTACACATTTCGAACGCGTATTATTGCACACAAGTTGATGCTGAGATATCATAAAAATGCTGCATTTGCATCCGCTATGAAACTTATACACTGCATTTTCTATTCTACTGTGTGATGTAAATATGCTCTAATTTGGAAACCACTTTTTTTTTTTTTATAAATCATCGTTGGAAACTAAAGGCCTGTCTCGCATACACTTACTCATTGCGTATAATTGAATGCGAGTCTGGTGATGATGATGGTTTATAAAGTATTCTGAGTAAAATCGTACGGCTTTAGTTTGCATAAGCAATACACGGGTGTTGCTAAAACGCGGAACGGAAAACGGAACGGAAAACGGAACGGAACGGAAAACGGAAAGAAAATACAAACACATTACTATCATGATTACATCAAATATACATATATTATATCAAATGAACATATATTAAAGATCATTTGTATGCATTTTTGGCTTTTAAATCAAGAAATTTTTTTGGAATTGAATTGACTATTCATATATTTATATGTTTTATATACACTATAGTAAGCGAGCATTTAAGTTAGTGTAACAGTATATATATTAGTTTCATTGTTGGCTAGGTACAAAATAGCGGTTATTCCGACAGTAGTGCGTTGGGGCACCATCAAATATCATGATTATTTTTTGAAAAATTAAATACGTCCCATCTAATGAAAACACAATCAGTACGATAACCTCTAGGTTTAATATCTGTTATTTCAGTGTACTTTTGATAAATGTCTATCCTCACCAGCTGTGGCAACTCATTATCGTCATTTCACAGTTTTTCTACGACCCATTTGTTTATGAATGAAAAACGGCCCATTAATATTGACTATTGAAAAAAAGGCTACAAACAGCTTGGCTATAACTCGACCCTTTAGTATAATAAAATGTGACTTACATAATGAAAACAATTAAATGAACCGTTTATAAATCTAAAAAGCTAAAGGTAGGACACGACGCTTTTCTAAATTGATCGTCAATAAACGGGGGCACTTTCAAGTTTGTCTGGTGAGGGCAACCAATCGTTGCACTTTGTAATTTTCCGATCTGTTTTTAGTCTGTTATTTTTGCCCCGCGAGTTCGCGCAGAATTCAGTCAGGCACTGATCATGATTATAATTTTTAACGTCATTTCTATGGAAAACCAATTACATAAACATAACTCATTAATTACATTTTGAGATTTATTCAATTGTGAAACACATGAATCCCAATAGTTTAACGTTTACACTCCACTCCCGTTTTTACAAGAAACATCTTAAGAGATTTTAGTACTTCACATTAAAACATTTCAAATAATTCTTGTGAACGTCTGTTAGCTGCTGACCGACATCAGGAGTGCAAATGATGAGAGTATCCTCGTCAAATTCGGGGTTTTTCATTGTGAGGCATGCCTTCCGTAAATGATAATGGACATTTTGAGGCGTGAGCGTGAGTTTTGATATCCCGTCCAAGGAATAGGCGCGATATTCCTTTCTGCATATAACCACATCGTAAGGTGGCGCAGGAACGTGTGGCGGGATTCTGATTGCCTTTGAACACCCATAACATACCCGTATCTTTGTTCCATTTAATGATTTCAGAAAGTAATTGGACTCAATATCATCGGCTGCAGTTACATTACTTTCTGTCGGGTTGTAGCGCGATCTACGTTTCGTGAGAAGTGCATCATCGTATTCAAAACGAGTAGTAGATTTTCTTTTTGACGATCTATCTTTATGGCCTGGTTTCTTTTGAGGTTTTTGTGGCATTTTTTCTCTGCATATCGCTGAAATGCTGAGACCCCTGCATTTTTCATACCAACAAAGATAATTTTCAAGAACTCCCCTTTTCTCTGCTACTGCCAAAGCATGAGAACACATTTGTTTGGCCTTATATCCATCACATGGGCATTCGATTTTTCCGCTTTTGAAAATTTCAACATAATGAGGCATTTTTTTTGATTTACTGACAACAAGCATGGCTGTGTTTTTTCCAGGGGCATGTACAATATTACTGTCCTTATCCAAAATCTCAACAGCTTTCTCCCAAACATGTTTATAAACGTTTTCTGACAATCCAGTTTCTTCAAAGTTAATACTTAGGCTTTGGCATTTGTTTGTACTGGAAGTGGAAGCACCCTCGTTGTCAAAACGTTGACGAGACGGCTTCAAAGGGGCCTTAAGAAAGTTTTTTAGATGGCTTTGGCTTGTACTGTTTGAGAGCTTAAACCAATCCGTTTGACATATTTCAAATTGCTTATATTCAGGTCGCAGTTCGTAAGGTCCGACTCCAATGAGGGATTTTTCAACATCTTTATTCTGGCTGTCAACTAAAGAGAACAGTTTGGAACAAAATTCTCCTAACTGAGATTCTTTGTAGTCAACTTTTTCTTTCAGCTTCTTGTTAATAGACTCATTAGCATTTGTGGTGTACTCAGCAAATCCAAGACCTGCAGATATTCTCAACGGTAACAGAAGATGCTTTTTAAAAGTATCTGCTTTTTCCTTAAGGAACCATTTGTGGAAAAGTGGATCGTTTGTTTTGCGGTCTTCGATTTCCCTTTCATTCCAGATTATTTCATAATTTTTCAACTCTGTATCGAACTCAGAATCTGATGTTGCATCCACCAATCCATATTCTACCTCGGAATTGCGTTTAACACCAAATATGTCCCTTAGGTATTCGCCTGCAGCGGTGTCAGAAACACCTAGCCCTTGGAGTTTTCTTGAAATGTTGTTTCGCATATGCCTAAAACATTGAATGTTTAAGCTATGGGGGAAGAAGGTTTTAACACCGTTAAAAATGGCCTTTTCATCGTTAGTTCCTATGAAAAGAATTTCTTTTAGAGATGGTCTGAGAGAAGTGCATGTGCTTGCCAAATAGGAATATGACATTGGGAGCTTCTGTTGGTGAATGAGCACCGGACCAATCATCGTAGGGGAGTTTCCGGTTCGCCGATGTCGAAGTTGCAAGTGTTTGTACGTTCCAACCGTTACCAGAAACTGGCCTAAATTAAAAGTAGGGTCAATACCTAATATGGATGCTTCTGAGGGGTTAGTTAGGAATTTTTGCATTTCCGATAGCTGTCTGTCAGTTACACAGACGCACATGGGTTCGGGCGCAGCTTGAATTGATCTGATAAAGGGGTTGGTCAGAGATTGTTCAGATTTGCATTGTTGTATTATCGAAAACAAATCGTCTTTTTCTTTGGACCCTATTTCTTGCTTGGACTTCGATTGTTTCATGTTGTAAATCTGCTTTACGTTTCTGGGGATGGAACACATGCTTTCTGCTTCCATGCCACCAACAGATTCGAACGCATCCTCAAAAGCATCTTTTGGTTTCAACTTCTCCTTCACCTTTTCAAGCGTTGACTTTGTTGTCCTAACATACATGCCCCCTGATTTGCTATTTCCATGCGGTCTTGTCTTTGGTGGAGGAGCATTACCGTGGAAAACAAACTGCAAAATGACTACTTTGTGTTGATCGCCTTTCCAATCAGATAGTTCATATATTCTTCTCTTAAAACTTGTGTCGCCTTTCAAAGAGTAGTAAGACCTTTTTAGCATGTAAATTCCTTTTCTCATGACATTGGGATTTTTTTTCAAAACTTTGATTACTTTTTCATCTTCAGCAACTGAAACGTAGTCTCTCTGAACTCTCTCATTTTTCATTGCACCAAGTTCATGAGACCGTATATCATCAATATGTTCTAACTTGCTTGTGTCTACAACAAATATTTTGGTTTCTTTGCAACTGAACGGTACTTTGGATGCCAATTTATCCTTTGTATTTATTATTATCGAAACGGCATCTTTTACTGAAAATCCCTTATCAGACGACGAATAAATCGGCATGTGTTTTTGTTATCCTCAAAGTACTCCAGCGGTTGATCAGATAACTTGGTCTGATGCCCGAACGACCTAAAGAAAATAAAACCATGTTAAATCAAGCATTAAATGAAAAATGTCGAATAAACAATGCATATTCGATATCTACTTCCGTTTTTCATTTAGAAATATTTTGGTAGATCATGCAGAAATTAAATCTTGTTTTCCGGAACTATAGACTCGTCCAAATTTATTAATTCATTTGTGGATTTCATTAATGAGAGTTCCATAGGATATAAAGTTATTCAGTAAAGTTTTTCAGAAATAGACATTGAACTCGCAGGGATTGACAGAGACATTTCCCCTTGTGCAAAATGGAAATGCACCCCCCCCCCCCCCCGGATTTCGCTTTCCGGAAATATTACGCTTTTCATTGCCCGTTTAAACTTTTTTCAGCTGTCATTTTTATACTGGCTCCATGCGCGCGGATCTACAATTTAGATGGGACAGAAATAGAATATAGGCATAGGAACCCCCCCCCCCCCCGAACAAACAAAATAAACCACCACACCCCACTCCCTTCCCGGGAAAAAAAATTCTACATCCACGCATGGGTTGGGTGGTAACGATGTACCCCCTCGAGAAAGTCACGGATTCCTACCATGTCTTCTTTTTTAAAATTATGTATTATCACTGAAACTATATATGCAACGGGAAATAATAATGGACTGTCGAAAATGCAGAAAATTGCGAAATCTTAATATTTTGTAACGTGTTTATAACTTAAACAAGTGATGGGTGTCTTGAGGGAGAAATCTTTAAACAGTCATTAGTCCCATTTAGATATTAAAAGGGTGAGCAGCCTTGATATGAAACTTGTGTAGCTTCATAATGAAAGACTATTGATACATCAAATGTGACATACATGTATGTTACGATTTAAATTCAAGGACGATTCGGCACGGGTAGAAGGGGGGGGGGGCGGCGGCGGGGGGGGGGGGGCGAGTATTAATTTCATTGTACTTCCTATTTGATCTCTCATTGCAACAAGCTGCTAAAACGTATGACGTATGGGTTGTTGACTTGACCTTTGCTGGCATTACGGACACTTTAAACACTAAACTAATTCTTGATGAGAAATTCATCAATTATCTGATCAACATCAGATTGGAGCTGGCGAAGCAAGGTTTAGCTCAACGAATTTAGAGGAACATCTAGTATGTGTATATGTAAGAACAAATTAATACATTTCATCTGATAGGATCGATAAGGAATAAACAAAAATAAAAAATCATAAATATGATCTTAAAATGTTTTAATATTGACCGATATCTCTTAACAACAAGAAAATTAGTATATGCAGTGTTAAGGCGTTTACAGGGAT
>VIAA01000124.1:0-46464 GCA_015776775.1 Magallana hongkongensis | reverse complement strand
GGCCTTAAGAAAGTTTTTTAGATGGCTTTGGCTTGTACTGTTTGAGAGCTTAAACCAATCCGTTTGACATATTTCAAATTGCTTATATTCAGGTCGCAGTTCGTAAGGTCCGACTCCAATGAGGGATTTTTCAACATCTTTATTCTGGCTGTCAACTAAAGAGAACAGTTTGGAACAAAATTCTCCTAACTGAGATTCTTTGTAGTCAACTTTTTCTTTCAGCTTCTTGTTAATAGACTCATTAGCATTTGTGGTGTACTCAGCAAATCCAAGACCTGCAGATATTCTCAACGGTAACAGAAGATGCTTTTTAAAAGTATCTGCTTTTTCCTTAAGGAACCATTTGTGGAAAAGTGGATCGTTTGTTTTGCGGTCTTCGATTTCCCTTTCATTCCAGATTATTTCATAATTTTTCAACTCTGTATCGAACTCAGAATCTGATGTTGCATCCACCAATCCATATTCTACCTCGGAATTGCGTTTAACACCAAATATGTCCCTTAGGTATTCGCCTGCAGCGGTGTCAGAAACACCTAGCCCTTGGAGTTTTCTTGAAATGTTGTTTCGCATATGCCTAAAACATTGAATGTTTAAGCTATGGGGGAAGAAGGTTTTAACACCGTTAAAAATGGCCTTTTCATCGTTAGTTCCTATGAAAAGAATTTCTTTTAGAGATGGTCTGAGAGAAGTGCATGTGCTTGCCAAATAGGAATATGACATTGGGAGCTTCTGTTGGTGAATGAGCACCGGACCAATCATCGTAGGGGAGTTTCCGGTTCGCCGATGTCGAAGTTGCAAGTGTTTGTACGTTCCAACCGTTACCAGAAACTGGCCTAAATTAAAAGTAGGGTCAATACCTAATATGGATGCTTCTGAGGGGTTAGTTAGGAATTTTTGCATTTCCGATAGCTGTCTGTCAGTTACACAGACGCACATGGGTTCGGGCGCAGCTTGAATTGATCTGATAAAGGGGTTGGTCAGAGATTGTTCAGATTTGCATTGTTGTATTATCGAAAACAAATCGTCTTTTTCTTTGGACCCTATTTCTTGCTTGGACTTCGATTGTTTCATGTTGTAAATCTGCTTTACGTTTCTGGGGATGGAACACATGCTTTCTGCTTCCATGCCACCAACAGATTCGAACGCATCCTCAAAAGCATCTTTTGGTTTCAACTTCTCCTTCACCTTTTCAAGCGTTGACTTTGTTGTCCTAACATACATGCCCCCTGATTTGCTATTTCCATGCGGTCTTGTCTTTGGTGGAGGAGCATTACCGTGGAAAACAAACTGCAAAATGACTACTTTGTGTTGATCGCCTTTCCAATCAGATAGTTCATATATTCTTCTCTTAAAACTTGTGTCGCCTTTCAAAGAGTAGTAAGACCTTTTTAGCATGTAAATTCCTTTTCTCATGACATTGGGATTTTTTTTCAAAACTTTGATTACTTTTTCATCTTCAGCAACTGAAACGTAGTCTCTCTGAACTCTCTCATTTTTCATTGCACCAAGTTCATGAGACCGTATATCATCAATATGTTCTAACTTGCTTGTGTCTACAACAAATATTTTGGTTTCTTTGCAACTGAACGGTACTTTGGATGCCAATTTATCCTTTGTATTTATTATTATCGAAACGGCATCTTTTACTGAAAATCCCTTATCAGACGACGAATAAATCGGCATGTGTTTGTTATCCTCAAAGTACTCCAGCGGTTGATCAGATAACTTGGTCTGATGCCCGAACGACCTAAAGAAAATAAAACCATGTTAAATCAAGCATTAAATGAAAAATGTCGAATAAACAATGCATATTCGATATCTACTTCCGTTTTTCATTTAGAAATATTTTGGTAGATCATGCAGAAATTAAATCTTGTTTTCCGGAACTATAGACTCGTCCAAATTTATTAATTCATTTGTGGATTTCATTAATGAGAGTTCCATAGGATATAAAGTTATTCAGTAAAGTTTTTCAGAAATAGACATTGAACTCGCAGGGATTGACAGAGACATTTCCCCTTGTGCAAAATGGAAATGCACCCCCCCCCCCCCCCCGGATTTCGCTTTCCGGAAATATTACGCTTTTCATTGCCCGTTTAAACTTTTTTCAGCTGTCATTTTTATACTGGCTCCATGCGCGCGGATCTACAATTTAGATGGGACAGAAATAGAATATAGGCATAGGAACCCCCCCCCCCCCCGAACAAACAAAATAAACCACCACACCCCACTCCCTTCCCGGGAAAAAAAATTCTACATCCACGCATGGGTTGGGTGGTAACGATGTACCCCCTCGAGAAAGTCACGGATTCCTACCATGTCTTCTTTTTTAAAATTATGTATTATCACTGAAACTATATATGCAACGGGAAATAATAATGGACTGTCGAAAATGCAGAAAATTGCGAAATCTTAATATTTTGTAACGTGTTTATAACTTAAACAAGTGATGGGTGTCTTGAGGGAGAAATCTTTAAACAGTCATTAGTCCCATTTAGATATTAAAAGGGTGAGCAGCCTTGATATGAAACTTGTGTAGCTTCATAATGAAAGACTATTGATACATCAAATGTGACATACATGTATGTTACGATTTAAATTCAAGGACGATTCGGCACGGGTAGAAGGGGGGGGGGGGCGGCGGGGGGGGGGGGGGCGAGTATTAATTTCATTGTACTTCCTATTTGATCTCTCATTGCAACAAGCTGCTAAAACGTATGACGTATGGGTTGTTGACTTGACCTTTGCTGGCATTAAGGACGCTTTTAAACACTAAACTAATTCTTGATGAGAAATTCATCAATTATCTGATCAACATCAGATTGGAGCTGGCGAAGCAAGGTTTAGCTCAACGAATTTAGAGGAACATCTAGTATGTGTATATGTAAGAACAAATTAATACATTTCATCTGATAGGATCGATAAGGAATAAACAAAAATAAAAAATCATAAATATGATCTTAAAATGTTTTAATATTGACCGATATCTCTTAACAACAAGAAAATTAGTATATGCAGTGTTAAGGCGTTTACAGGGATTAAATAATAATGCATCATTACCCACTAAAGAATGACACTGAGTGTTATCAGGTTTTGAACATAAACTCAGGTCTAGATCAATCAACACAGCAGTCACCACCCATTCACATGCAACACTTAAACAACACACATGCCCATCCCGTATTCTGCCATTAAAACAAAATGAACAAAGCTAAACGCGTATTTCACCACATTTTTAGTTTTTCTAAAATATACCGCAGACACGCAGTATCAGTGCATGAGGGGGGGGGGGGATGTTCCCTCTCTTTTTCTCCAAAAGAATATTTTTTCTTCATATGTACAACATAAATGTATAGAAAATTGTATGAATGTTGAAGGAACACCCCCCCCCCCCCACGCACACACACATTTTTAGGAGCATGTCAATGAATATACAGGTAATATGTAGGTGAAATTCACCAAAACATTATAATAGATGATTTAAGCACGTTACCCCCCCCCCCCCCTTTGAGGATTGGCCATATGTTGATATTTTTGGTTTGTCACTCCCCACGGAGTAAGAATTTGTAGACGGGTGAATTTTTTATGCATGTGAAGATTTGGAGTTACTCTCTACCCCCTTTCAAAACCGATGCTACGTGACTGAACTTCTATTATCACAGGCATACCTTTGATCAAAATCATGTCCAGAACTACTGCTCGAATCGGACAAATCTTGGTAGGCTTTCGATGTTGGTGAATTTGAGACAGATTCTGGGCTCGACAAAATAACAATGGAATCTTCTTGTGATGACAGATGAAAACTTTTGGTTTCTTTAAAGGAATCTGTACTGGAAATTGAAATCGGAGCGTCTTCATCGTTTGCACAAGTTGAGAATTCTTCAAGAGATGGCAAGCTGATATTCGACGAAGAGTCTGATAATTCGGAGTCAGATCTAAAAAGATATATATCATAATTTATATACAATGCCTGATTAATACATGTACCTTTAATTCATAATCAATATTAATGATTTTCATTAATATTAAATTGAGCTGATAGCTGCGGGTTTGCAAAGAAAGATAAGTTGATTCACGGAAATTCGACCTTAATTTTAACAATTATTGTTGAATGAAAATATTCGTATCGTATTTTTCGGGTTTAAATCCAGAATAATTGCCGGGGTTCGGTTTGTAGCTATTAATAAAAATTCGACATTGATATTGATTTCAATTGTTAAAACCTATTTCGATGTTAGGTGTTCAATGTATATTTTCTTTTACTACAATTCTCTGATGCGCGGATCCAGAAATTTTCCCCTATAAGGATGGGGTCTCAGATGGATGTTTAATTGCCAGGGAAGACGGTCCAAGGCCTGTTTTCGGTATCTTTGCTATGTGAATTAATTTCTAGCCTGTAAGGGTCCGGATCCCCACATACACCCCTTTTTAGAACATCAAATGTTTTGAATGCCCCTTCGTACCTAATAGGAATATAATGGGGTTTGGAAAAGCATAAAAATAACTGAAAAAATAATACATTACCTATTCTTCAAAAACTGTCTGAAATTTTCCTCCCACATGATTCTATGTTGGCGAGTCGAATGAGGACGAAGTTCCCATGGTCTAATCCGAAGTCGTCGATTTTCAAAAGAGCCGACATGTTTGATACCACTGCTGTCATCACGAAAAAACTGCCCCGATCCCCTTTGCTGCTTTGTTTAATTGCAATGACTTAGTGTTTCAACCAGGCCGAAAAATAAAAGGACACAATATGACAGTGTAAATATTAAAGCTTGGGAAACTGGAAAAGTTTATTGTTTTTTTTCTATTTAATGTTTTAATGAATACTGCCATCCTGTTTTCATTAATTTCAAATAGATGTATATGATATTAAAAAATAATAACTCATAAATAATGATAATAATAATAACGTATAAATACACATTTGGTTATTTTTTTTATCTTTTGAAACGAAATCACAAATTTAGACTCTGAGAATGTTTTTGTACTTGAATATAATGTATACGGAATTCGAGCGGAGGTGAGGGTGGAATGAAAAATCATTCTGGATCCATAACGTTTCGTACAGAGGTCATGCGCGAGTTAAACCTGATATAAAGAGGGGTTCCCGTCCAATTGTTATAATTGTATGATTATAAAAATTTAAAAGCAACAATTTAATAAACAAAGAGCCGTTAAGTAAAAAATAAGTTAAATTTGTCAACAAATACACAATTCTTTAATAGAATTTATTTTAACGTCTCGGCAAAAAATAATGTATTGATAACGATGAATTACCAGATCAAAGTAGTAAACTGTCAATCTTTTATTAGCAATAGCATTGACAGATTATTCTTTTATTTACATTCAGTATCTTGTTTTAAGATGTCATTTTATACACCGTTCTGGTACAAAAAAAATTCCGTTTTCCGTTCCGTTCCGTTTTCCGTTCCGTTTTCCGTTCCGCGTTTTAGCAACACCCGCAATACACGTATGATTTATAAAAGTTAAAAAAAAACTACATCGCTTACTCGTTGTTGATAAGAGGGGATAAAGGCCGAGACATACCGAATCAATGCAGAGCAGGTTTTTTTTTTTCAAATCTAACAGTTATCTGCGCAGTAATTACTGTGAAATAATACAAGTAAAATATTTCAAATCATAAGTTTGGAAGTTCACCACACGGGAGACGATTCTACACTTTTAAATTAGTCGGAAGGAACACGAGTGAAGCGGCTACGTCTCAATTATAGTGCTACTGCCGACATACAAAATAAACTCTTGCATATTCTATTAATAAAGAATTTTGAAATTATTTAACGAATTAGAACGCATGTAACTAACGGATATGAAGATTTTGAGAAATATTTTCACAGCGTAAAAATCTACTCTGATATATCGATTTGATTTCGTGGAAAAATTTTATTCTTCGTGACATTTTCATGTACAGTGCCTTTAAAGAAACAGCACAAAAGTATGTACCATCACGAATGAAAAACTTGTTTATTATTTTAACGCAAAATACTTTGTTTTCTTGTGCAATTTAACAACCCAAATCTACATGTTGTGTGTACGTTTTGAGCTATTTTTATTTAAAATCAGTCATAACATGCCCGAAAACTCCACCACATTTTCATGTATTTATAGCATTTTTATATGATTATATTCATCTGAAATAAGTTACATAAATGATTCAAAATTCCATAACTAAACAGGTTGTAAATGAAGTCATTATACTATTATACTTTTGATATCAAGTCGATGAAATTGCCGATTTGTAAATAAAAAAATAATGTTTACCGATGAATATAAACACTACATGTGCGACATTTACAATTTATAACATGCATGGCGTACAATTCATCTCTTTATATGATGGTTTCTCATCTTTTCTTTTTTATACAAGATACAAATTTCGGTGATGCTGAAGTATATGTTTATGTGTGTTTGTTACAATGTACAGCAATAAAAAAAATCCGAGAATCGCGATTTTTTTTTAAACTTCGGAATGCCGTTTTCAACTGTATGCACTCTATTAACTACTATTATTTAATTTTTCATTTTTTAAAATTGATAATCACTTGGCCGATTTTTGTATTCAATTAGAGAGAGAGAGAGAGAGAGAGAGAGAGAGAGAGAGAGGTACATTTATTCATTCATCGTGTAAAATCGATAATAAGAAAATTTAATTTAGTCAACATGTAAAAATGTTACTTCTCACTGAGTATAAGCTACGTCTATCGGCACTGTACTATCGATTAGTGCAAACAATGGACATAAATAATGCAGAAGTCTTATTGAAAGTTACATGCAATCCTGCATTTTTTTTTAAAAAAATGTGAATGATGCTTATATATAATTAATTATTTCAACGATTATGGTTTAGAAAAATCGCATCACATAAATACAACGGTTCGCGTGAACTTACTAAGCGATTTAATAGAAGTGTAGATTCAGCACTTGGATGGTTTTTGCATTTTGTTGGTCTGGGTTTTTTTTTTATACACTTAATTAGGTGTGTACGATAATATTTAAACGATAGGTAGTGATCTATACCGAAGAAATTAACGTAACCCGCGTTCTGTAATGTGGCTATCTTTACAGCCCGCATGTATCACCGAAGAAAGCATTTTATTGTTTATATTTACATTTTTCTTTTAATATATTGATGAATTTAATTGACCGTAAAAAGTAAGTAAAAGTCAATGAATTATTGTCAATGTACACCAGTACGTTACAAGAAAGCTGTGGCCAAAGTGTCTTATATCATTATGGGAATTTGAGTTTGGCATCATCATGATTAGTTCGTGAAATCCGTGATTTTTCTTAGGTTGCTGAAGATTTCGACCGATCGATAAACTGCATGGTTAAAACTGGAATTTTCTCTCAAATCAACTGTCCACATTTTTGGAGTTGCAACTTTTCAGTGAGACAGTCAAAGCCGATTTTTTTTTACCGGTAATTTTATAAGAATTAAGTGTTGATAACGTATAAAAGAGAAGAGAAATCAGGAAAATTATATAACACCACATAACTTCCAAGTTTTAAAAACAGCTATTGATTTTAAACTTGCTTCAGAACTATAAACTTAAGATACTTAAAAAGTAATATCATTAAATATGCGATAAAATTTCCGTGCAAAAGGTTGATCAAAAAGAATAAATATTTCTCTTTTTGAAAATAAATTCGTGTATGTAATTTAACATAGCCCCCAAAATGGGGAAACATACGCATCAAATTTGACCATCTTTATCTATGTCTGTTACCTGTTTGCCTATTTTGCTTAATTAAATAACTTTAATGTATTTAAAGGTTGAGGAAAAAGGACTATGTGTGTTATGGTCAAATATCTGCCCCTGATTTTAACCAATTTTAGAATAGTATCGTATAAAAATGAAATCTTCACAAATCATTGTAAAGAGGATGCCTATAACTTTAATCTTGATTTTAGTCATCATTGCTCACTCGCTGTTTATCTATGACGTCACTTAAATGACCTTATTCCCGCAAATTTGCAAACAAATGAAGATATTCTCATTTTTGCTCTATATTTTGCATTCGGAAGTATAGAGCGCAGGTCTGCTCAAGTGCGATTTTAACATATGTTTTTCTTCAGATAGTTATACATATTATACTAAAAAATGGTACTTGAGCAAGCCTGCGCTCGATGTTTCCCAGTCTAAAAACCATCGGAAAACACCCATATTTTGCTATTGAACATCAATTTATCAAAATAATGCAATATTCATGACGTCATTTCTACATTATGACGTCACTGTGGTGATAACCTTTTACACCTTTATTTCCAATATGATTTTAACTATCTTTCACCTTATTTTAAAGCTCTTTCTAAGATTTTGATTTTGGGGGGCAAACATTGCATAACACCGCACTTAGTCCTTTGATTTTTGTTTCTTTAAATATCCTTTATCTATCTATATTATGTTGGGGGGGGGGGGGGGTATTGCATGTGGATTAATGGGAAGTGTAACTGGATTGTTTGCAGAACTTTAACTATATCTATTTCTACTTCAAACAATGAAAGACGATGAAAGGAAGTATAGAAGAAAAAAATTAATGCAAATCAAAATTTGACGTTCGTGACGTCGTGACATTTTTGACTAGCTACGTCAAAGTCGTCTAAACATCTCTTACTAAAAATGTCATAAAATGCTTAAAACACACGAGATCTTGGATATATTTGTATATTTGGGCCCTTTTCTCGTGACGGCATATATATATATATATATATATATATATATATATATATATATATATATATATATATATATATATATATATATATAAAGCACTGAATAGAATCAACAACACTAGGCATCTTTAAGGTGTCGGATCTAATATATAGATACTAAGCCAGTAAACTGAATATATAAAGCACTAAAAATGGCTAACGACACGAACAATAGAAATTGTCAAATTTTCGGGACAACCCGTCCCTTCTTCAGGACCAAAAAATAAATTACATAAGTAAAAAACAAAGAAAACAAAATCTAAAGCTACTACTAAACTACTTAAGAAACTATGAAAAAGAACAGCTACATTATACACATCATTTGATCACATTCTTAAAGGTGTTGATACTGTCGCCGATCGCTATAAAGTAATCAATCGACTGCCAACTTCACGCCTGATTAAGTTAATTAGCTAATTAAAATTGACGACCGAGTTAATAAATAAAAATTTGAACCCCCGTTGTTAACTCGTACGGCACATATGATATAGAGTCGACTTTTTGATTAAAAAGAGATAAAATTAAATGAAAATAAATAAATAAATAAATGAATAAATAAATAAATAAATAAAATTAAGAAAAAATGATTTACAAATAAAAGGTAGTAAAGAAATTAATAAATGAAAGAGGCGCAGTTGACAGATTAGATAAAATTACTATGTGGGTTTCAGGTGATATATGGCTATGAGACGTTCATTTTAGTGAAGTCCATTTGTTTGTTCATGCCATCAGGTCTGAATGATTTGAGTCTGTGCATCCAGAACTTTTCTTTGCTTTTCCTCTCCGCGTCTGTCCAATTAGGATTATGGTCAATAACCAATACTGTCATGTCTTCCCATTTGTGGCCACTGGTATTAAAATGTTCTCCGACGGGCTCCTTGACTTTTTTGGTCTTTATGGTACCCCTGCGAGATGATCATGAACAATTCATGATTTTCCCTTGAATGATTCATGAATTATATTCATGAAATGTTCATGAAAAGTTCATGAGGATCCCATGAACTTATTATTGGACATTTTAAAGTCATGAATTTTTGTTCATGAAAAAATGTTGATGAATATTCATGAACATACTTTTTCATGAATAATTCATGAACAGTTATATTCATGAAGCTTCATCATTTGATGAATGTCCAATAATAAGTTCATCGGATCTTCATGAACTGTTCATGAATAAGTTTAATGAATCTTCATGAACTGTTCATGAATATTATTATGAATTTTATTCATGAATAATTCATAAATATAATTCATGAACTATTCATGAAAATTCTTACCTTCTACATTTTGTATATATAAAAGGGTAAAATCTCCTAAAATATCAAATATAAAATACTTTATTATAATGAATTGAAGAATAATGAGACAATATCTTAAGTATCACATAATTCTTATGTACTGACTATCACTTTAAACCATCAGCAAGTTTAATAAAGTTGTTTTTAAAATCAACAGGTAATGATATCAATAATAACTCATTAGCTTTAAAGGAATGTTACAATATTAGAATTGACATACCAATATGCAATGATTTGAAATATAAGCGACATCAGAATATGATAACTAGTTGATAACTATCAATATGTTCTTTATGAATCTCCCTATGTTGCATCTTCTTTGCCTTTCCTCATGTTGATTTCACTTGTATTCCATATATTGCAATGTGCATTTACTGCATGGTAGGTAAAATGCTCCATCCTTTAAATCATTATTTTCTACAAACCCAGAGTGTCTTGGTGACAATACTTCTTGGTGGCAATTCTTCAGGCTTCACATATAGCCCCTTTGGTGGCAGAAGAGTTGTACCTCTGTACTGTACAAAAATAATATGACAAATAGCATAATTATGACATGTCGTTTTAAACACTAGGAACATCAACTAATCATTCAATCCTCTCATTTAATTTTTATTTCAAATATTTTTATCAAGTAAGATAATGCTGAAATTGCACTAGAGCTTAAGAATGAGAGTGCTTACCCTAGAAAAAGTGTTATCGCAGAAAAATAAAACAAGATGAAACAAGATGAAAAATTCAGGAGAAAACATAAATAGGCATTATGCCTGCTGTTCAATCCATTTCAATGTATCTGTATACTTGAATAAAATACTTCTTAAATTAATTACGATGAAACTATAACTGTTTTCAAATTTGTAAATGATACTGGCCATTCTATTAGAAATTTTCAATTACTTGCAATAGCATTTATTTATTACTTACTGAAATTTATGTTCCATGATCACTATCTTTAGAGCTGTCCAATATTCTGGTTTCACTGCATAATTCTAGAGTAAAATAAATTGTATTAAACCAAATGACATCAGCATATAACCTTACCTTGTAATTGCACCGATTTAGGTATATCAAATGTGTAATTTATTATCATTTATGTAGTTAAAACTTATAAGTTAGTCAAAAAAAGAATTTCAGTACAAATTTAAAACCGCCATTTTGAAATGTTTGAAAAAAACGAACAAAACTTAATCTTACGTTTTGACTCCCTTAATACATAAAAGTTATTTCAACATATACATATTATATTACCTTGAATACCATTACTTTGAACTACATCTGCTGCATTATCTTCTTGAATGTTCCATGCTTAATTAATCCATCGCTCATGTTGAAGATCCGTCTGCTTTCATTCAAAATGCGTAATCACTGGGCGGAAGTGACGTAATAGAATCAAAACAACTCGCTGACTGTGTATTCTGAGACTCTTTCATTTGGTTTAAAATATTTTTTTTTAACATATGTTGATAATAATCAAAAAATATCTTTAAATGAAACTCATTATAAAATGCTTAAGTTTTCATTTCAGAGATTAAAGAAACGTACGATTTAATATCGTTCGGTTTACACAAGTTGTGTCTGTAAAATTTCAACCCCCTCCGTTTTTTAACCCTCAAGGTTTTGGAACTTAAAAAATAATTTACACTCAATTAAATATTCTTTCATACTTTATTACTATAATTTTGCATTAATGTTTTAAAGTAATATTTTCATTATTGCTTAACATTAAATTAATTGACAAATTGAAGTTCAGTGTGTTATTGTAACGGAGGCGAATCGACATGACACCTCATAAACAATGGCGGACTCCTCGAAACTCGGAGTGTAGTAACGGTAGTTGTCCGAGTTTAAACAGCTAATATGTTTTACGGTGTGACCGTTGGGGCGAGCGCAGAAGGAACCACACATCTGTCATCATTGTTAAATGCAACCTATGGACTTGCCCTAACCTAAAAACTTGGGCTTTGTTTGAAAACTTTTACCGCCGCAAGGAACCCAAAGTTATTAAACTTTTATTCCAATGGTCCCTTCCTAGGCTTATACACTTAAACAAACTACCACTGAGCATTAATAAAATGTTAAACAGAATTATTTAAATATTTAGATAAACACAAACTTAAGCCGTTTGGTTTTTTTATGTATACAATTATGTTTGATCATTCCTTTAACTTTTAATAATGATCATTAAAATAAGTAAACAATAAATTGTGTGTCTGTGTTATCTGTGTTTTAACTATTTTCCTCTGTGACATCAATTTTGTTTTTAATCTTTTCAATTTTTGTACGCTATATAAGCGTTGTAGACATGTGCCCTTTTTTAGTGTGTGATATCCAATATTATTGAAAGGTTTGACCACATATGCAACTATATAACAAATACAACATTTTAATTCTTTTCTTTTATTGATTCATTACAAAATGACGTGGCTGCTCGTAGATCTGATAATGATTAGACTTTTCTTTTTTAATAATTTTTTGTCACCTACCTAACGTATGCATAATTTATATGATTGGATAAATATGACAATAAATTTAGCATGGAACTTGCATGTGTATTAATTTTACTAAGCAAAAAAAAATTAAATCATCAAAACAAAACTAATTAGTCAAAGAGTCACCGTTAACACTGATACTGAGTGCTTCCTACATGTTACATCCAGTACAGATGCTTTCAAGATCCGCCTCTCGTAAATGTATCGCGGGAAATTAAAACGCGAGATCTTTCTGACGTCATAGTTAACTTTCTTTTGCGCTCGACAGTTGTCGGACAAATTCGGGGAAGGAAATGACGTCATATGTCAGCAAAAGTTCAGATATGTACAGTTTGGCTGATGTGTTATTTACTTCAATGTTTTTAGAAGGATTTTTTTATTGTTAAATGAAAATGATGTATGCGATTTAGAGGTAAGAGTTTTCCTTAGAAACGCTTCCTGTTCCACCATGTTGCTATGCTCCGCAAAGGATCACTGGGATAGTAGAACGTTTTCACGTGGCCTCATAAAAATTTCTTTGAACAATGTGCAGATTTCAACTCGAATTTCCTCCGTTCGTACACGTTGTCTACGGAGCTCGCTACGCGAGCGGCGCTTTGCGCCGCCTCGCTGCGCTCGCTATCATAAATGCATTGTTGGAAGTTCTCAACGGAATATTTACGTAACGGATTCGTAGCTTCTTAGAATGAATCGCTTTCAAATGTGTACAACAGATATGCCTTTTACAAAGAAACTGCAAAGGTTCTAAACTCGACAGGGTCCAAATTTCAACCGAATGTGCTCGGAACATTTTCTCTGTCGTTCTTCCAGGAACAGACGCACTTCGTCTTGTTTGTATTTATGCTTCTATGATAGACTGACAACCGACCACGTCTTTAATAAACTTGATATACTTCAAACAAGTCTATGATAGACTGACAACCGACCACGTCTTTAATAAACTTGATATACTTCAAACAAGTCTATGATAGACTGACAACCGACCACGTCTTTAATAAACTTGATATACTTCAAACAAGTTGGAAATCAACGTATACTATATCTTTTTTCCAAAGAAATATGCAAATTTTTAAATTATTTCACTTTTTCAGTTTAGTTTACAATATTTTTACAACATAAAACAGCCATAATGTATCATCTGCAAAGACTGATTATTCACTGATAAATTATGTAATTTTTTTAAATATGAATTGAACAATGAAGAAATTAAGCGTCAAATTTAGGATCTAGTAATGAGCATTTGATCATGATGTCTGAGACCTTACTTGTTGTCAATGAATTTACATGTTTCTTAGAATTGAATAAATAATGAAACTATAATATATCACATCTTTCTTTTTAAAAATTAAAGATGCCACATTTATATAGGTGTTTGCATTAATATTCATGAATGTTCATGAAGACTGTGTTTTGATATTAATATTTTAAGATGTATAATTTTTTTTTTTAAAAAGATAATGTTCTGAATACTAAAGTAAACTATGTTATTTATAAAAGTATTTGAAATTAATTATATATTTCGTAAATTAGAACTTCATGAAAATTCATGAATGTTCAATACCTAGAACTATTGAATACCAGGTAATTTCCTGTATTCTTGTATATTCATAATTTGTTCATGAATTACATTTTAAGAATATATTCATGAATAAAATTCATGAACCACCTTGATGAACCAGTTATGAACCAGTCATGAATACATCATGAAACTTCATGAACGGTTCATTAAAGTTCTTAAAATCATGAATTTCATCTCGCAGGGGTAGAGCGGTGGTTGTTGATCCTTCTGCGGAGGTCACCTGTTTCACCGACGTATTGCTTAGAGCAGACTTTGCAACTGATGAGATAGATGCAGTTGTCTGTGCGGCAAGAAGTGTTGCCAAATATCTTGTACGTGCGACCCGTGGTGGTGCTCTTAAAACTGTCCGCGTTGGTGCTGTATTTGCACAATAGGCACCTGACATCGGAACATGTTTTAAAACCGCCATTTGGCAACCGGTTGTCTAATCTTGCCCTCACTACCATATCCTTTAAGTTCCTCGGGCGTTTAAACGCAGCCATTGGTGGATCCTTGAAAAGATCAGCCATTCTTTCGTTAGTGTAAAGAATGGGCAGATTATTTCTAAGGATGCTGTTGAGGTTCTTAAGGGCGGGGTGATATGTAGTGACAAGTGGAACCCTGCTTTTGTCTGTTTTCTCTTTGTATTGTAAAAGGGTTTTCCTGTCTTTTGTAATCATCTCATCAATTGCAGATTGAACTGTGTGGGATTTATAGCCTCGATTACACAGATGGGATTTCAATATTCTGCTCTGTTCTTCAAAGATCTCATTAGAAGAACAGATTCGTCTGATTCGGGTTGTTAATCCTTTAGGAATTCCTCTAAAAGTATGGGGAGGATGGCAACTCGAAGGCTTGAGGTAGAGGTGAGAATCAGTGGGTTTGGTGTGGAGACTGAATTTTATTTCACCATCTTCCAAGGTGGATGTAGTATCCAAAAATACATTTTTGGAACTAGATATGTCCACTGTGAATTTAATCGAATTGTGGAAGGAGTTGGCAAAGGTGATGAAGTCATCTAGGCAGTCTCGGTTTTCGACCCATTTCATCTCAATATCATCAATGAACCGCAACCAGCTCAAAGGTTTGAAAGGAGCTCTGAGAAGCAGGCTGCGTTCCAATCTTCCCATAAATATGTTGGCGTAAGAGGGAGCCATTTTGGTGCCCATAGCTGTACCACTTATTTGTATATAATGTTCGCCATTGAACATGAAATTGTTCAGCTTGAGAACATGTTCAAGGAGCTTGAGTAGAGATTCGGTTGACGGCTGCTGAATCGCTCTACTGTCCCATACCTCCCTGCAGGCCTCGATACCTTCATCGTGAGGAATATTCGTGTACAAGGACGTGACGTCCATTGTAACGAGAAGAGTATGGTCTGGCAAGCCAGAGGAAGGTGTTTTATTCAGGTAATGTGTAGTGTCCTTGAGGTATGATGGCAAATCTTCTACATGTGGACGGAGATGTAAATCTATAAATTCAGATATTTTCTCCGTGGGGTGTCCGATGGCACTAACTATAGGGCGCCCAGGCATTCCTTCCTTGTGGATTTTTGGAAGCAGATAAAATTGACCCGGTCTACAGTTGGTTGGGCGAAGCGTTTCATAAACATTAACACCAATCTCATCATTTTCATACATTTTGTCCAGGGTGTCAGTGATGAGAGCTGAAAACTCTTCAGTGGGATCAGAGTCCAGTTTCTTGTAGAAACGATCGTCTGTTAGTTGTCTGTTGGCTTCAGCTAAATACGCTTGTTTGTCTAGGACAACCACTGTGGATCCTTTGTCTGCTTTCTTTATGACTATGTCGTCCCTGTTTTTCAATCTTTGTAGAGCAGATCTTTCTTCATTCGTCAGATTGTCAGGGACGATTTTTTGGTTGGTGAGGAGCTTCTCAATGTCTGACTCAACAGCATCAATGTAAGACTCAAGTGCTCCACATTTGGCCGGTGGCGGTTCCCAAGTACTTTTGGGTCTGTACAACTTATGTTCTAATAAGTTGTGCAAGGGCGGAGGAGGTTCGTCAGTGTGATCATTGCTGGAGTCCTTGCGCGAGAAGTGTTCCTTTAGTCTTAGCCTTCGGAAAAATGCTCTGGTGTCCTCTCTAACCTTTTTGTCATCGACCTCATGCGGTGTTGGACAGAAATTGAGACCTTTAGATAGTAGCGATGTCTCAACGTCTGTGAGAGGAACCTTAGATGTATTCAGAACTGGGCAGGTGTTGGTATCGACCAAGGACTCGTCTTCACTTGTTTGCTTTTTGCGCTTGAAGCGTCTAGAGCGCCGTTTTTTGGCAGAGGGACGAGATGACAACATATTAGACCTGGTTCTGTTTGTTGCTGGAACACCATCCCGAAGGAACTTCCTTTTTTGGGTATTATTGAGGTCATTAGATAGGGTTGTATTGAATGTTGTAATAATTCTTTTTGCTTCAACAAAATCTGCATGGGAAGTGGATTTATTAAGAGAAGACTCCAGTGAAACTACATCTTTCTCAAGTTGTCGAAGTCTGTGGTTATCCCACGACAGACAGAGAGACATTAATTCTTTGGAGCATCTTCTTAATATGAAGTCCCAGCGTTTTTGGAAGTTTTTAGAAACTAACCCTATGTTTGGAGTGACATTTATCTGGAAGCCTTTTGGTATAATGTCACAGTTGATATATGTTTCTAAATTTGATATTCTGTGTTTGGTTTTGATACATTTCTTATTTTGTTTTTTCAGAAGTTTAAAGGTGTTGTTTTGTTTAAGAGCCATGACAATAGATTTAATTTCAATTAAAAACTAAATAGCCAAAATATGTTTAAGTTTTTAGAAAAAGGTAAGCCAAAATAAATGATGTCAGGTACAACTTAATATTTTTCACAGAACATAAAAAGTGGTAGGTCGTACCAGAAATGAGACTGTGTTATGTCAAATTTAGAAAGTAGGAACTAGAAATCACAAACAAAGAAAATAGGGGATAGAAAAGAACCAAATAGAAAAAGTGAGGACGAATCAAAATAAATAAAAAAATAAAAGTAAAAATGAAGGGTAAGTTAAAGCTATGTACACCGCTGATACTAAAACAAGTCCCACGGGGAAAACAAGTCCCACGTAAGTCCCACGGCAAATGCGGCTATATATCGATATAATTATGATTGATTATGATTAAATGTGATAAAATAATATTAATTCACACAACAAAATATTTTTATAAGCTTTTATTACGGATTTATCGATGTTGGTAAAGGTAGATAACTCGTACGTAGAATTCATACGGTAGCAGAAGAAATCTATATGCCCGCCGTTTAATTGATGGATAATTTTAATTTTCTCCAACAAAATAAAATCTAATAGCAGTAAAAAGTTGACTTTATATTCATTAATTAACACAAACTAAGTAAAAATCAGGTAAGTAGACAACTCCTACGCAGAATGCATTCGCCCGCCGAGAAAAGAGCACTCCTGCCGCTTACCTGATGGGTTATTTCAATGTTTAATATTTTCTAACTTAAAAATGATCATATGTTTTATTAAATGACTACCATTTGAAAATAAGTATGCAAAAAATCATATGAATTTAATTTATTTTTTTCCAAAAGATACAGCGATTTTTACTTTGCGTGAATTAGATTTACGGAGCAACATTTCATATTTCCACGAAGTCAGGTGACGTCAAACAACTGAAAGTCAAACATGTTACTCTTTTTCAAAGTAAACACCTTTAAGTTCCACACACTTTTTAAGACATTTAATCGATTTATAAAATGCACGTTCATACCACTATTTGTCAAGCTTTTGTATAATACCTTTTGTGGCATATCGTAAATCATTTAGGTCCAAAAATTTCTGTCTACGCAGTTTCGACTTTAGATGAGGTAAATAAGCGAAATCTGGAAGTGCAAGATCCCGCCTGTATTGGGGGGGGGGGGGGGGGGTCTACAAGGGCTAAAAAAAACAGTTTTTCCATCTTTAAACCTCTGTGATTCAAGTTGTAAACGTTTTTCCTATAAAAAAAAAATAGTAGCATTCATATAAGAACCCTTTGGTCTCCATCGGAGATTTTCCTGCGTGCACACAAAATTAAATGACGGCCCGGTGCTCCAAGATGTCAATAAATATTACAGACGTCAAAGTTTTTGACTCATTTTTCAAGCGTTGTTCGTCCAAGTTCGGCGATAAAACGGTCAGAAATTCTTCAACATTAAACTTACATAAAATGACCCTCATAAGTTGTGATGTCATATGAAATATCGTTTATTTTTATGCACTTCAACGGGACATTTTCTTAATAAGGAAAAATGCTTACAAAATATAAAAAAAACAAAAAAAAAACTGACATGCTCCGTGAAGCATATTCATCAAATAATTAAGCTGTATATTTTTTATGGTGCATTTTAAACAAACAAATCGTTTCATATTTCTTAGAAAATAAAAGTTAAGTCTGAAAAGTTTCGCTAGTATCATGTAAATAGTCCGCTCACAAGTCAACTTGTCCGCGAACTTCACTAATAAACCTCGTATACATGAATAAGAATTCAATAAGAATTATTGTGTTTTTAAAAAAGTATACTGTTAAATATTATCATAACTTTTTTGTCTGACGCGAAAATGCGTGATCTTGATATCATTTAACTAAACCAATTAACGATTCAACAAATAACTATCAGATTATTATTAATATCAAAACGTAATAAAAACCATCCGTTCATCCAGAATATTTTTGAGGGGTATATTCAGGTTTGTTAAGGGAGGGGATCGAGGAAATTTAAGAAATTTGATTTGTTCCACGGGGGACGGAACTCCAACTCCCCCTCCCCCACCCCCGAATCCCATCTAGATTCAGCTCATGAAAAGTATGTGATCGAAAATCATCTACCAAAGAAAAGCCAAAAAAAAATTCTTACATCTTCTCCAAGTTTTTCAAGATGTAAACAGTTACTAACATTGTACAGAACTGATTATGTATATACGAAAATGTGCGTGCACTTTGCTTTAAACGTATTATCTTTCTCCATATAAATTTACAAAAATTATGAATTTTGGAGAACAAATAATTATAAAATCTGGAATGCTTACACAAGTACGTTAGCCTGTTCTTTTTCATATCTAGATCTAAGACTTTCACTGCCTAGTTCACCAAACTATATGTAAATCTTCAAGTCTTGATTTTGTTTCTAAAAACAAATATTACATACGTCATTCATAAGACTGTAGCAAAATTTTACATTGCATGATATCAGTGTAACGAATGCAACCGGGTTTATTTTGGTTTCAATTTTCAGTAGAGGAAAAAAAGGCACCCGGTTCAATGTTTAACGTTGTAAAATGATTCAACTCAATGACATGGCAATCTTCTTGGTTAATATATGTCTGGTCTGTTTCGTAAATAATAATGAATTATACTTTCCTTTACAAAAACAATTTTGTTTTTCTGTATTTTATAAGCTTCTCGAAGATAGTAACACACGTTTAAATGTTTACGGTTATGAATGTACTGTAGAAATTATACTTAAGTTTGACTAGTTAAAACACTGATGGCTTATAATATTTTTTAATTAAGTGTTCAGTGTAAGTGTACATGAGATATATAAGGATTGAGTGTTATTCGTCTTCAATTTCATATAGATTACATAAAGATTACATATAAGTTTTAATTGGGTGTCAGAAACTCTGATAATTCTGTTGCATGTAGCGACCTTGCTCTATCAACGGGAATAATAAAAGTGGACTGCATAGTATTTTGAAACATAACTTTTTTGTGTTTCGTAGATCTACTCGTTCATAACTGTTATTTTTCCTAGTCACCTAAAATATTTGAGAGAGAGAGAGAGAGAGAGAGAGAGAGATATGGGGTGGGGGTTGTCTCCCAATATACAGGTAGGCAGAGGTCTATTGTTTCTTAAGCGACAAAAAAACCGTTCAATTCACACAGAATACACAAGAAACTAACACGTGCATATATACACGTGTATAGGTAGAGCCAACGATCACCAATCATCTTTGGACATGTAGCCCCCCCCCCCCCCCCCCCACAAGCCCCAAATATTATAGTAAAGTAGTGTGAAAAACATATGCACATGTCAATAAATACATGTATATACATTAAAAAATCAATAATATTTGGTAATGCGGCCATGCATTATTCTTGCATTATTCTTGACTTTCTTTTTATCAGGGACGTATATACTTAGTATATTATATATTTAGAATGTGAATGTTGCAGTGGAACTCTTACTGACTCGCTACAAAAATATTAAAATATGTCTATAAGTTTGAAAATGATTGATATATTGGCACAGATTTTTTGTGCATGTCCTATAGCTATTTATTTATTTTCCTACACATTCAATCCCGTTTGCTTGATAGTTTTCTCTATAAATGTATTTTAATTGTATTGAAAAAATACATTTACTAGAACAGTTAAACGCAGGTTCAACTACATATATATATTTATAAGTATTTTTCTCTCTCGATGTTTGTATGGTTTTTCCGTTCATGAAGAAAGAAAGACAGAGAGAGAGAGATGGATGGAGAAGACGGAGAAAGAAATGAAGTGAAAGAAGGAGGGAAGACAAATAAAAAGAGAAAGAAATGCATGTTTATAAATATACATACTTGTATACATATACGCTTGTGTGATTCTAGCAGTTATGAATAATTCGATAAAATAAGAAGTCGAAAACATTTATTTCAGTAGAAAGTTACTTTTAACATATGTATAGATTTCCATAGGTTTCCGAATTAATTGGGGGAATATAATGGAAATCTCGAGAAAACAGCTTGATTCCTTGCTGAAAATTGACAAGCAAACAACTGTATATTTATACATGTTTTCAAAGCCTTCTCTTTTATCATAAGGGTTTCGAAAAATATGACGATCTCTGCTGGTTTCTATTTTTGAAACACGATTTTTCATTCATTATGTAGAAAAAAAACATTTAAAACAGAGTTGGTCTTTAGACCCAAAGATCGTGGAACAGTGAACGGTAAGCTGCCGTGTACTAGAATGTTCTTGCTGACAATAACAATTTAATAACAATACATGTATATGTTAGTATAACTCATGAACTTCAATCAAATATTTATTTTAGTCATCATTCTTTTTTTTTCTCCTTTTTTTTTTGGAGTAGATGCAAGATTTTTTCTTTGACTTTTAGGAAGATTTTCACCACTAACAGACTTTTCATGAGCTGATCTAGATGGGATTCGGAGGATGGGGTGGAATCCCCCCCCCCCCCCTGGAAAAAAAATCAAATTTTGTAAATTTTCATCGTAAAATGACCAAAAATATGCCTCGACCCCCTCCCCCGACAAACCTGAATACCCCCTACCCCCCCCCCCCCCCCCCCCCCCAAAAAAAAAAATGAATGAACGCATGGTTCTGTCATGTTGTAAATTTTGAATTTACTGGGTGGGTGTAAATACAAAATTTCCAACATGTGTAAATTTTGTATTTAAACCCACCCAGTAAATTCAAAATTTACAACATGACAGTTAATAGAGAGAACAGAACTGGGTCAAACTTAAAAGGAGTGATATACGGACTATATAAAACTCGTATCACCCAACTTCATGTAATATGATAAATTAATCACAGCAATAAGTAAACTTCTCTTCTGAACATAATCATAAGGCAAAATGCTAACTTTACAGCCATCTGAAATAATTTACAAATAAAATGACATAACTATAAATGGCAGGCGTGCATTTTAAATCCACAGTACAGTCGTAAGAATTCTGTGTTAAAGTTTTCCCTTTATTTTTAAGTCATTCGCGCTTTTTTTTTTCTCTAAATTTGCGTAAAGATATTAATAATTTTATCTATGCATTTTTAAGTACAATGATATAAAAGACTAACATACACGAAAACAAAAAAAAAATAAATAAAATAAAAAAAATTAGCAATTACATGTAGTTGTTTAGATTATGGATTCTGCATAATTTTTTTTTTTACTTTCATGATTTTTACTAATTTAGTGAGTGTTACTCAATAAATGTGGTATTTTTTTATCAATATTAATATGATCATTTTTTAAGTTAGAAAATAAAAGTAAAACATTAAGATCGCCCATCAGGTAAGCGGCAGGTGTGCTCTTTTCTCGGCGGGCGAATGCATTCTGCGTAGGAGTTGTCTACTTACCCAACTTTTACTTAGTTTGTGTTATTTAATGAATATAAAGTCATTTTTTTATTGCTATTTGATTTTATTTTGTTAAAGAAAATTAAAATTATCCATCAATAAACGGCGGGTATACAGATTTCTTCTACTGCCGTATGAATTCTACGTACGAGTTATCTACCTTTACCAACATCTTTGATTTTTCGTCGATAAATCCGTAATAAAAGCTTATAAAAATATTTTGTTGTGTGAATTAATATCATTTTATCACATTTAATCATAATCAATCATAATTATATCGATATATAGCTGCATTTGCCGTGGGACTTACGTGGGACTTACGTGGGACTTGTTTTCTCCGTGGGACTTGTTTTAGTATCACCCATGTACACGGAACAAATTCAAATCCTACCATGGTAGGGCGAGACTCTGTACCGATAAAAGATGCTAGTGGATCTAAAGATACAGTTGATCAAGAATAATATAAAAAGCACTGAATAGAATCAACAACACGCCCTTAAGAACCCCAACAGCATCCTTAGAAATAATCTGCCCATTCTTTACACTAACGAAAGAATGGCTGATCTTTTCAAGGATCCACCAATGGCTGCGTTTAAACGCCCGAGGAACTTAAAGGATATGGTAGTGAGGGCAAGATTAGACAACCCGTTGCCAAATGGCGGTTTTAAAACATGTTCCGATGTCAGGTGCCTATTGTGCAAATACAGCACCAACGCGGACAGTTTTAAGAGCACCACCACGGGTCGCACGTACAAGATATTTGGCAACACTTCTTGCCGCACAGACAACTGCATCTATCTCATCAGTTGCAAAGTCTGCTCTAAGCAATACGTCGGTGAAACAGGTGACCTCCGCAGAAGGATCAACAACCACCGCTCTACCATAAAGACCAAAAAAGTCAAGGAGCCCGTCGGAGAACATTTTAATACCAGTGGCCACAAATGGGAAGACATGACAGTATTGGTTATTGACCATAATCCTAATTGGACAGACGCGGAGAGGAAAAGCAAAGAAAAGTTCTGGATGCACAGACTCAAATCATTCAGACCTGATGGCATGAACAAACAAATGGACTTCACTAAAATGAACGTCTCATAGCCATATATCACCTGAAACCCACATAGTAATTTTATCTAATCTGTCAACTGCGCCTCTTTCATTTATTAGTTTCTTTACTACCTTTTATTTGTAAATCATTTTTTCTTAATTTTATTTATTTATTTATTTATTCATTTATTTATTTATTTATTTTCATTTAATTTTATCTCTTTTTAATCAAAAAGTCGACTCTATATCATATGTGCCGTACGAGTTAACAACGGGGGTTCAAATTTTTATTTATTAACTCGGTCGTCAATTTTAATTAGCTAATTAACTTAATCAGGCGTGAAGTTGGCAGTCGATTGATTACTTTATAGCGATCGGCGACAGTATCAACACCTTTAAGAATGTGATCAAATGATGTGTATAATGTAGCTGTTCTTTTTCATAGTTTCTTAAGTAGTTTAGTAGTAGCTTTAGATTTTGTTTTCTTTGTTTTTTACTTATGTAATTTATTTTTTGGTCCTGAAGAAGGGACGGGTTGTCCCGAAAATTTGACAATTTCTATTGTTCGTGTCGTTAGCCATTTTTAGTGCTTTATATATATATATATATATATATATATATATATATATATATATATATATTGATGTCGTATTGATGTCATACTGTCTACTGCAGTTGTTTACATATAATATCTACTGTCAAATAGTTCTTTTATTGAATGAATGACAGCTGTTCATCTTCTAACATTGATACACGTTTTAAATGTTGATGAAGATATTAAGATGTTAATATTTCAGAACATTTCAGAACCGGTTTAAAGAAAAATATTCCAAGGTGCTGCAAATTTACAGCTATTCAACAATTCTAAGGATCAGAATTCAACATATTTGGTTTTGATATTCAATATGACCGGTGTTGTATAGCAGTTTTTCCCCCATAGTAGCTTTTCCCCCCGGAAAACCTACTATATAGTAGCCTTTCCCCCGGGGGGAAAAGCTACTATATAGTAGCTTTTCCCCCATAGTAGGGTTTCTCCCGCACGTTTTTGGTTCAGATTTTATAAAAAATATTTATGGAAATCCAGTAGGGATTAAAATCAATGTTTCTACACTCCCATGTTGCATACATGTATATCTGCATTCATCTGTACAGGTTAAGTTTCGTTTTGCCGATTTATTATCTTTATAGACGATGCTTAAAGTTGAGCATGTGTGTAATGGAATTACACATAGAACTTAATTTACGTAATTTATTGAAAAAAGTTTTACAAGTTAAACACTTATATTCATAATTCTGTGTTCTGAAATTGTATTAAACGAGAATGTTTTAAGAAATCTTGATAAATCTATCAGACTGTTTGTCTGTTTGTAAAAATGTCATCCAGGCTAAACCTCTGTTTTAGAGAAATTTTGTTTCCGATGTTTCAGAGCCCGATTTTTAAAATCCTATTATAATATTTATAGTGCATATTCTTCAGGGTCCAATGTCTCATAAACTACAGATGACCATATCACCATATTTTTTTAAGTTGCAAAGGTTTACCACTTAAAGATGACTCTGAAAATTTCAGCCCTCAGGGTAGGGGCCCTTAATGTTTCAGGGCCCGATGTTTAAAACCCCATTATAATGATTGAATAGTGTTCTATGAGTGGTGACCCGAATCTCAAATTCTAGAGATGACCAATTAACCATATTTTCACAGTGATAGTGGTATACCACTAGTAGATGACACCGAAAATTTAAGCCCCAATGCAGGGTAGGAGCCTTTGTTGTTTTCGAGCCCGATGTTTGAAATCCAATTATAAAGAATATGTATTTTTAGGGCCCCATATCTTAAAAACTATAGATGACCACATGAACATATTTTTACGGTCATTTAAAAGTAAAACCATCATTTAAAAATACACAACCACTCATATATATTTCTTTATCAAAATGATTGAAAATTACTTTAATTCTGCTGCTTTTTTTTTAATTTACAAACAAACTTTTTTAAAAAGGTACGCGGGTAAAATTCATTATTCTTCAAAACATTTAATCAATTCATAAGATGACTAATGATATAATAGATAATTAGATAAATAAATCAATGAACGTTTATTCATAAAAGGAGAAATCGAAAATCAAAAACAAATAACCAACCTCAGCGCATATACGACTTTTTCACTTGTTTGTTGATTAGAAAAACAAGCTTATATTAAAAAAAAGTCAGCTCATCACAATATATGTGTTGGTTGTTTTTGAGGGTTTTTTTTTTTTGTTTTACATTTTTAATTACCCTTATTTAATTGTTCGAAGAAATAATATGGTACACAAGTAAATCTTTATTGCAAAAATATGAAACAAATAGCATAAATTTTTAGGTAATGGAATCGTACATCTTGATTTATATGGCATCGTTTTCAAAATTGTATATTTATAAATCACGTTGCAAACTTAAAAGTGGAAAAATTAGCAAATAGTGAGTGACAATATAAACATAAAGTTAGTTCAGGCTCCATTTCACATTTTCCAAAGTAACCAGGAAAGACACCGACATTGTTCTGGTTGTGAAGACATTTCATTGTTTTTTAAAATGTTTAAATCATAATATCTCGCGTTTCGTAGAAATGTGCTTAAAAATATGAATATGCGTAACTTTAAAACGAAATGGTAAACATTAACTTCACATATGCTTTTAATACATAATTAAAATACCCCTTACCCATGATTTAGAACCCAATCAATCAAAGTAAAACTAAAACATTTCAGTTTCTCATCATATCATTGCATCCTGTCTCCCGTTTGATATTTAGCAGAAGAAATATATAATTGTTTTTAAGATCGTCAATTCTAACGGTATTAATTTAAAATTGATAACCTTTTGGACGAAGGAAATAATACATTTCCACTTTTTATTCCCTTCCTCTACAAAATTAAGTCAAGATTGGTCAGTTAGTTCCCTGGGAGAAGCTTATACATTGATGGTAATACATTGGAAAATTAATAATATTCTAAACCAGCGTATTTTCACTCAAATGTGTTCTCGCCTGTTCATAACGTCGAAGTCAAAACTGTGGATAAGCATCGATTAGATGAAAAAGATTCGAGGTATTCCGAAATCCGTGTAAAAGGTGTTCCAAAAAGGGGTGAGAACAGGTGAAATAAACGAAGATGACACATGCATGTTATGAAGGCGCATGCATTAGTTCATATTTGGGGTTGAAAAACCATGTATTTTATTCTATGTATTAATAAATGCCATAAGTATCCTTTTTTGTGAGAAATCAATATCATATCAGTTATTGCAAATTATTGTCACGAGTGGTCCGCAATAAACATGGCCGGAAAGTAAAAATGGGGGAAAATCCACTATATAGTAGGTTTTCCGTGGGGGTAATCTGGCTATAAAAAGGGGGAAAGCCCACTATATAGTCAGCTTTCCGTGGGGGAAAAACTGCTATATAGCCATTTTTCCGGGGGGAAGAACTGCTATATAGCCATTTTTCCGGGGGGAAAGATGGCTAGGGGGAAAAGGCACTATATAACACCGGAAGCAAATGTTCACACCAAATCAAAGTTCTTTGCTACAACTGAAGAAGTTATGATTGTAACCGGGTTGTTTTAATATATACTCACAAATCCCTAATTACTTTGTAAAAATAAGGAAAGGTGTTATCGTATGCTTGCTATCTGTTGACAATTTTCAAAACCACGCGGAAATTATCTGACACTTATCCTTTGCTTTTAGTTGATGACTTGCGTATATGATAATTATGTATTCGTCGAGTCAATGATCATGCTGTTAATTGGTTTATAATTTAGCGGAAATTCAGAGACGGAAGAACAGTCTTAAATTGATATTGTTCGTTATTTATCAGAACGTAGAAGAGTTGTAGAGCGAATATCATGATAATTAGCCAATGTTGATAAAACAAACCAGAATAGGTAATGTGATGTCATAAACGAAATGATGTAATTTTAGCGAGATTGATATTTGTTATTGTTGGAAAGATTATAGAGGTCAACATATTGTCATTTTAACAGTAGAAAGTATCAAGGTGAAATAACTCATTATTACAAAATGGCTGACCTCTGATATTTCATTTAATTACATGTAAAAGGACTTTTAGATGGCAACATGTAACTTACTCCATAGCCGAGAAAATAAAGAATCGGGCGTGTGATCCGTACATCCCATTTCGATTATCGCTGGGGCTTTTGCTGTTCCTTACTGAATTGAATTTTAGGAAAATCATTTTTTATCCCCAAACTGCCACTTCTTCGCTTATTTGACATAAGTACAGTTTATTTATCATTATATCTTTCATTATTAAATAACTCACTGTTAATTTGAGTGACTTTTTCCTGGTGTGGGAAGTCCACAATAAACAAAAAAATCGACGGGGCTTTAAATATTTAAGTTTGTCTTTGTGCTTGAATTAATTGACGATATATATATATATATATATATATATATATATATATATATATATATATATATATATATATATATATATATATACACACACACACACACACACACACACACACACACACACACACAAGTCTGGCCTATACTTAACGGTTCTAGTGTATCTCTTACCAAATCAGAAACATCACTACTTTGCAAAGGCCTCAACTTTTGCCCTATACCACGGGAAGTAAACGAAAGAGCTGTAAGAGATGGACATTTTACCGTAAACTTAGTTAAAAGAACATTTCTGTAGATAAGACTCTAGTTCTGATGTAGGCCCGAACTTCTTTACAAGACCTTGTAACCCATAAACTCTACAGGCCTAAGAGCAACTGGGAACCAGCCCCTGGCAAATGTGGAGCCTTAGAATCGTATATAGATTCTGTCGAGTCAGACATCGAGAAACTCCTTTCCAAACAACACAGACACCCGGATAATCCAAATAAAGAAGAAAGATCAGCGTTACAAATCCTAAAGAACCGGGAAGACATCGTCATTAAACAAGAGCCCAATTGACCTTAACGGTCACCTGAGTAGCATTTAACCCATAGGAGTCTCATATATGCGTTTAATAAATAAGGTTTCATTCTGGAGTAGAACAATTATAAATTTGCAATGACGACCACCTCCTTGCCTGAAATATTTCAAAAAGAACTATGAAACCTATAATTTTGGCGTAAAACTTTAAGATCTGGTCTACAAACCATGAATTCAGTTTTCATTTCAGGTGTGTGGGAGTAAAGAAGATACTTTGAACATTATATGCATTAACACCTATACATCCATTTCGGCCCTGCCCTCGAGTCAAACCCAATACTCCAGAGTACATGAAAATTAAATTTCAGTAGGGGACTTCCTGGTTAACATAATTATAAATCAGTTTTTTATACAGACGTGTGAGAATAGAGAAGAAAAATTTTAAACATTATATGCAATAACACTATATTGCCATATTGCCCCCCCCCCCCCCATGACATGAACCCCTAACCCAGGGGCCATGCATTCCACAATTTAGGTAGATGAGATAGTGGACATCATCACCATGTATTCAGTTTTTAGCCCACACGTGTGGGAGTAGAGAAGACGATTTTTTAAGATTTAAGACATTTTAACTACATGGCCCTATCCCCCCCCCCCCCCCCAGAGCCTGTACCCCTAACAAAGGGGTCATGAATTTCACAATTTTGGTAGAAGGCCTCATGGACATCATAACCAGGCATTTAGTTTTTTACAAATATATATGGTAGTAGAGAAAAAGATTTTCTAAGATTTAATGCATTTTTACTTTTTGGTCATATTGGCCCCACCCTAGAGCCTGAACCCCTGATACGGGGGTCATGAATTTCACAAATTTGGTAAAGAGCCTCATGGACATACTTATTATGCATTTAGTTTTTAACAAATATATATAAGGGAGTAGAGAAGAAGATTTTCTAATATTTAATACATTTTAACTATATAGCCATATTGGCCCCACCCTAGAGCCTGACCCAGGGGTCATGAATTTTACAAATTTGGTAAAGGGCCTCATGGACATACTAATCATGCACTTAGTTTTTAACAAATATATTTATGGGAGTAGAGAAGAAGATTTTCTAATATTTTAATACATTTTAACTATATGGGCATATTGGCCCAACCCTAGAGCCTGACCCAGGGGTCATGAATTTCACAATTAAGGTAGAGGGCTTGATGCACATCATAATCATGCATTTAGTTTTAACAAATAACAGTGGGACGGACAACTTCGGAATGGACATTTTTCCGGCGTTGCGCACCCCTTTCCATTCACAATATCGACCAAAGTTTAGTACCAAATGGTGGGGGTTTTTATTCTAAATAAATTAATGGAAAAAAATGAAACATTTTTAGATAGTTTTTTAGATATTTGAACTTAAAAGTTCCAACCCCATGGGATTTTAGTTTGGAAAAAATACCCCACAGAAAACCCCATGCAAACCCCATCATTATTTCTCCCATCCTGTTACATTTGGTGCCGTGACCAACCCCTGGAACTGACAGGTTAACTCCTGCCAGGGGAAGAGTCTGGGTTGATCTTCAAGGGCGAAGATCATTTAAGGGGGGAGGAATGTGATGGTCAGACCTGTTCGAATACCAGCGCCAGATAGCTCAGTTGGTAGAGCACCTGCCTAGAGATTCAGGGGGCCTGGTTTAATGGTACGTCATGTTTCACCAAATAAAGTCATTTTGCCCTGCAAAAGAGCAGTCATCACAGTTACCGTGAAGGGGTCTATGACCCTAGCACAAGTGTTTGTTTCTGTTACTGTAAAAAAATATTTTTGAAATTAAGTTGACATGTAGACAAACAAAGTTATCATAGAAAACAAAATGTGAAAAACCCATGTTTGCTCTGTTGCTTCTTCTGTCCAAAAGTTATATTTATATAATGTTAGATACATCTAGTACATGTTGAAAATCACCTCATCCTTCAGTTAACATGTAGAATATGTAAATGTATCTTTGACTGTAAAAATAACATCTACTTCGAAAATTATTTTCAAAATGAACAAAAAATATATATATTTGAAATATTTATTTAATATACATGTAGAAAAACAGAGGTAAAATTTGAACATTTTTCCATGAAATTCTATTATCACCATGCAGCTATCCAGCTGTATATTAATCTTATTTTACTTAAAAGCATGCATCACACTGGTAGCTATACATGACAAGAGAGTAGAAACCCCATATAGCTATAAGTATATACATGTATAAGATATTCACTAAAAATGAGTGTTTAATTAAGCTCACTTTTTCATGGAATCAAGAAATATCATATGCCGGATGGAATGTCTCTTTGTCTGTGGCTGTACATAAATATATACATGTAAAATGCTACAAACCTAAAGGTCAATTTTTAGTTTCTATGACAATTGTTTTCAAATGTGTGTGAGAATTGACTCGAGGAAATTGCCATAGGTTTTATGACCCTATATGTGAAAGGTTTTTAACATCTAGCTGCACTTCATGAAAATCAAAAGATAGTGGGAGGGTATACATGTAAGGGTATTTCTATGTGATGTTATGCTTTTATCATGATAACATCATGAAGATACTTGTAGTATTGAATAATTAAGGTTTCTGATTAGAGAAGATTGAAGAGCAATTGACTTCTTAATGATTATTTAGTAAAAATGTTTTACTGAAGGAAATTTAAACCCCATGAATCTGTGCATGTTTATACTTATAGAAAGATGATTAAGTGAAGTGGAGATAGTGGGATCACTTAAATGGTTATATTTTTTCTTAAACCTCAATGGAAGTGGCATTATGGGGTTTACTTTTTTTTTAAGAACTGCATATTCTTTCTTATTATAATACAAAACTCTTTTTTATAGAAAGTTAGTGTAAGTGAAAGGTAGCAAGGGACTGTTTCAGATTATTTGTACCTGTCAATTATTTGGTGAAATGGAGAATTGCTCTACTTTCAGGCTTATGTTGTGTTGCAAAAAGTCATAAAATAGTTTTTAGTGATTAGCATTAGTCAGAGAGGTGTCTCCTATTGAAATTGGTATGCAATATGTAGGTCCCTAATGACTTAAATATATTAAGTTCATTATAATCCAAAGTACCGGTAAACTTTTAATTCATCTTGCAGCTATGACTGTTGTGTTGACTTAAGACAAGGGGTAAAATATAACATGAAACATTTTATTCGAAGGGAAATAGTCAATGTGTTTACATCGTTTAAATGTAAAGAGTTCTTGATGTAACTGATTGTAATAAAAATGGCTTTTGAATTAAAAGTGGTCATAATTAATCTTAAAAGCAATTAATTTACAGAAACTGTTATTACCCGGTACAAGGTGATTGGTTCAGCCGGGAATGGGGATGTTACTAAAACAGAATTAACTCTTTTATTTTTCAATAAAATAAGATTAAATTTGAAAATTTCTACTTATTAAAATTGCACAACCTAAGCGTTCTGATTATAAAGTGTTTTTGTGAGAAATAAACTCTTAGACTTAATGTCAAAGATAGCAGTGGATATATTTATAGTTTTGTCTGAAAGACCTGTCTAATTCATGAAAAAGGAGGGGGAAAACCAGACATTTGAATGGTTATTTTAGGAGTATAGTCAGAAAAATTATTGCAATCATTTGTTTGGGAGTGGAGCACATGTCCATTGTTCATATAATGACACTTTAATATTGGTTGTTTATTTTATCAAATAGATAAAGAAAATGCTACTGTAACAATGTTGCCAAAATTGTCACTTTTTGATTTGTGCTTGAAAAAGAGGATGTATGGGTCCCCCTACTAATTGATAATTTTTTGCATTAAAGAGGATGTATGGGTCCCCCTATTAATTGATAATTTTTTGCATGGGTAGACAATCCCAAGTACAGTTGCTTCCAGCAGTTACTTGGGGCTTGTGCATGCTGGCCAGTAAGAAAGGTAACATTTTTAGAAAACAAATTGAGATTGGGCTCCTCTAGTTAGTGTGTAATCATTTGAAAATCTCAAGAGTCAGGATTATGTTTACCTTTGCATGCAGAACAATTTTAAGAATTTTTAACCACCCCGCCCGACCCACATGTAAGAAATACACTATATCCACTACATGTATATATCTAATTGACATATTTCTTTAATCGACAAAAAAAACCTGTCTCATTGTATTTAGAAAATTAACATAGATTGTATCTCAATATGCATGTATGTGATAAAATTATACATGTATTTAAAAAGCTTAACTCGTTCTACATATATAGTTACATGTAAATTGCGGCAGACAACCCTTATTCTTGAATATATATATATATTATGAGGTGTAATAAGGTATCGAATACAACTGATAACTGATCAAGAACTTCTAATACCGCTAGTGCATTGGCAGCTCATTTTCCCTGATTGTCAATATAAATATTAATTAGAGCAAATAATTGTTATCTCAATCTTCATATTTAAAAAAATATCAGAACCTTAAATTGATCTTCACTAATACAAAAAGATTGATAAGAAAATTAGCCACTAAGTCATTGAATGTATTTTTCTCCTCCTTGACATTTACATTGTTTACTTAATGGATGAAACAATGCAGTCATAATTTGAATTTCATTATCAAAAATTCCTGCTGGTATGATTCCATAATATCAATTCTATAAATCTGAGTGACAAGTACTCGCTATTCAGTTGTATATAAAATTGTATTTTGATATTACATGTACAATCCAAATTCGCCATTAGGTTACTGATTAGCTGGCATAGTAGCATATAGCAGTGTTTGTTTTATTGCAAAAGTTATGTGTTAATTATGATCTACAATTTTGTGTGACCCAAATAAGACTAACGGCGGTAATCATCTGAGCACTCAATGAATACCAGAGATACATGCAAATTACATGTAATTAGTTATAGCTATAAGAATAAATAGTCTAATAATGTAAGATTTTCTATCATTGAAAAGTGAACCTAGGTGAATTTAATCTGCAAAATTTTGTGTTTGTACATACATACCGTATAACGGGTATTTTCTGCGGCTTGAAATTTTTGCGGTTTAACCCCTAAAAAGTATCAAATTATATTCTGCGTTTTCAATTTCTGCGGTTACATTATACCGCAAAAAATACATATGTTTACCGGATTTGCCTTAATAGGGAACGTAAACTAGAGAACCAAACTTACAATATTGTAGCGTTTTTATTTCAATTTCAATTTTTTATTTCAAAGTCTTCTTTTCTTTTTCTTTTTGTAAGGTCGCGTTTATATGAATCTCTAAAATATCTTGTTGTGGACTCTTTTAATTCTGAATTATAGGCTTTGAATTTTCTCATAGCTGCGGCAGGTCCATGTTCAGCGGCGCAGTTTCCGATTATGGCTCGGTCCCTGGGTGAATAGGTCGAATATGAACCACGTTTTTTGCTCGAACTTGGTGTTGTAAATTTATTCATAACTTCAGACACCCTTGTGTTACACTCTTGGATCGATCTAGGGGATAAACTTGCCGATAACTGTCTGTTAGGATATGGAAGAATACTTCCGCGCTTTACATATCTTAAAATCGACATTCTTACCGCGTTCACGGTGAATGAGAACCAACTCTCAAATGTTTTACAAGTCTACTAAATACTGCTTGTGAACTTTTCTTAGATCATTTTTATTTCGTACTCGACTAAACAAACAGTCCTTATATCTGTTCAGCTACAATTGATATCACACAGGTAACATGAGATAATTAGGTGTGAAATACGACGCAGAGCCCCCTAATAACGGACTGATCACGTTTGAAAATTATAGCTTGTATTTTAAATAGTGTCAACATTAGTGATTTTATAAAAAGAATATTTTGCGTTTTGAATTTTTGCGGATTTTTCTTATCCGCAAAATACCGCAGAAAATAAACAACCGCAGAAAATACCCGTTATACGGTATTATGTCTAAACATTCTAAATAAGAGTATGAAAGTTTAAAAACAATTCCATAAACTCTTCCCAAATTAAGGAAAATGCAGCATGTATGTTTTAACAATTTTACATTTGTTTTCTAATATTGTGTTTGAATGAATAATTTAATTACTAGAATGTAGCCCTGTGTGTTTTTGTAACTTAGAAGATGAGAGTGCTGGGCTGGCCTGAGATGAACCAAGGAGACATACTGTGTATACCTCATTAGCACCTATTGTTCTTTCACAGACCTTGCAATTAACTTAGAAATCTTACGTGTCTTTGTAACGGGCACAATCTGTATATACCTATAAACCACCCTATTGTTCTCCTAATGCTACAATCAACAGAGCAAAGCACTATATACACACAACACATGAGAACTTGAGAATTTGTAAGAAATTACAAACCAAAGGAAATCCTGAATGAATGAAATTAAAAAGCTTTTAGAAGAATTTATAAAAATGAAAACATCGATCTATAATCGAAATAAAATTTTAACATACATTGAAATAAAACACTTAATGATAATAAACAAAGAGACTTTAAAGAAGCTACAACAGTTTTAAAAAATATGGCAAATAATAAGAGTCCAGGCAGTGGTGGATTTACAACAGAATTCTATTAAATTTAATGATCAAACCACAAAATGTCCTATCTTGTTCCAAAAAACTTTATAGAATTCTGTTGTTAATCCATCACTGCCTGGACTCTTATTATTTGCCATATTTTTTATATGGGTACATGCAAAGTTCCGGAACTCTCAGTCAAACAGAAACAAGAAATAATTACCTGTATCCCAAAAGATGGTATTTAAAGTGAATGTTGAGAAAACTAAAATTATTATTTTTGGTAAAGGTAGACAAACCTCAAAAGTATCATTTCTATACAATGGTAACGAAATAGAAATCGTCAAGGAATTTAAATATTTAGGAGTTATATTTTCAAGAACAGGCTCTTTCTACAGTACTAGGAAATATGTAGTGACGAGAGCTACCAGAGCTATGTACGCAATAATTAAAAAGTCAAGAGAATTAAATCTATCGATTGATTGTCAACTTGATATGTTCGACAAAATGGTTGTTCCAATTTTACTGTATGGTTCTGAATTGTGGGGTTTTGAAAATTTATGTATCATTGAAAAATTGCATCTTAAATTTTGTAAACTTGTACTTAGTCTTAAGACGTCCACACCAAATTTTATGATCTACGGTGAACTTGCTAGATATCCATTGTGTGTGAAAGTAAAAATTAGAATGTTGAATTTTTGGATAAGATTGTTGAAAGGTAAAGAATCAAAATTGTCATATATATTGTATAATTTTTTTACATAGCCTAACACAAATCAGTAATTATAATTTCAAATGGGTTGAATGTATACAGAATATTTTACATGAATGTGGTCTAAGCTATGTCTGGTTGACGTAAAGGATTGATCTATAACTTGTTTACCAATAACACTTTTGTACCTAGAAATTACATAAACTCTGGTGCTTATATGAATAACATTACTACATAAGTTAGATTTAGAACAAGCAACCATAAACTGCCAATTGAGACAGGCAGATGGAACAATGTACCTAGAAATCAACGATTTTGTAATTTATGTAAATTAACATTGGCGACGAATATCACTATATTATGATATGTCCGGAATTGAAAGAATATAGAAAAGCTTATTTACCATCAATGTATTTTAGACGACCAAATGCTTTCAAATTTTTTGAATTATTTTCATGTAATAAATTAGCTGTTATTAATAACTTATGTAAATGTATCAATATTATTAATAAGAGAGTCAACTCTCCAGGTTGATGTGTACAGTATACACTCTTGCTTTTTCTTTAATTTTTCATGTATTGTATATTTTCTCTATGTTGTTTTATACAATATGAGAATAAATAAAATGAAATGAAATGAAATGAAACAATTGGAGATCATGCAATAACACTTCTAAACTTTGCTTATAAAATAAGTTATGGGTGTAATGCTCAGAGAATTAAAAATATGCTTGATATAATTAGTAGTCCCAATCAAACAGGTTTCATTCCAGGAAGATATATTGGTGAAAATACTAGTAAGCTGATATATGATCTTATGCAACATATGGGGGGGGGGGGTGAGACATTTCTGGTGTATTATTCATAATTGATTTTAAAAAAAAAAAGCATTTGATACTGTTTCATGGAAATTTATTCACAAATGTTAAGATTTTTTCAACTTTGGAGCATCCATTCAATCTTAGATATCTATACTTGTCAATGTAATATATAAAATCATCAGTCACACAAGCTGGAAACCTTCAAAATTTTTCAAACATAGCAGAGGATGCACCAAGGCGACCCAATCTCCCCCTTTTTATTCCTACTGTGTGCAGATATTTTGGCATATAAGATTAAAATAAACTTTTATATTCGGGCTACACCCTGAGCCTATTTCTACAGACATTTATTCTATCTTCTTGATTATGAAATCCCATATCTATTGGAAAAGATGTCTTAAGGAAATACTATCAATTCATGAATTGATAATAGATATTGAAAGACATATATCGACTCTAAAATATATTGCTACAAAAAATTGCAGATTAGATGATTTCTATAAGAGATGGGAATCTTGGCTTTTTCTTCTTTCTTCTTAATAGACTTAATCATATTTGACTGTATAATAGAGATTATATAAAGCTGTCAATCAATTACTAACTCATGTTCAACAACTACTCTCTCTCTCTCTCTCTCTCACTCTCTCTCTCAAGGAACAATTTGGATTTGACGTAAACGTACTTAAAAGCTGTTGTGATCACTTTATTTTATACAAATGTATTGGATTGTTCAACTTTAGATAAAAAAGAAAGAACAAATAGTCTAATAATGTAAGATTTTCTATCATTGAAAAGTGGACCTAGGTGAAATTAATCTGCAAAATTTGGTGTTTGTACGTTACGGCTAAATAAGAATATGAGAGTTGAAAAACCCCATAAACCCTTCCCAAATTAAGGAAAAGGCAGCATGTGTGTTTTAATAATTTTACATTTGTCTTATAATATTGTTTGAATGAATAATTTAATTAGAATGTAGCTCTGGGTGTTTTTGTAACTTAGATGATAGTTGGCTGGCCTGAGATGAACCTAGGAGACACACTGTGTATACCTCATTAGCACCTATTGTTCTTTCACAGACCTTACAATTAACTAAGAATTCTTATGTGTCTTTGTAACGGGTACGTTCTGTGTATACCAATAAACCACCCTATTGTTCAACGGAGCAAAGGTACATACACACGACACGTGAGAGCAGGTGTCCGATCGAGCTGTGCACGTGTAAGCAGGAACAAAGTAATGGACAATGGATGTCAACTTGGGGGCCGGGGTGGGGGGGGGTCTATTTCTGCAGCAAAGGTTTTTATTATAATTGAGTTATCATAGAGCCCACCACCCCCCACCCCCTCTCACACACACACTCTTTGGGGGAGAATATTAAAAATTGGAAAAAAAGATGTTTAGAGAGGAAAATGAAGTTAAAGGTAGACTACACGCTATCACCCCCCCCCCCCCCCCACACACACACACACACACACGCATTTTATAATCGATATTAAGATATATGCAACTTGGACCTGTTCATAGAACCGAGCATTTTGAACACACTTAAACGGCTCTGATCAGGAAGTATATCGCTACCGGATCGGGGGTTGGGATTAAAGGCAATGGGTTGGGACGTAGATTTAAATTTTAAAATAAAAGTGTACTGGGTACATGTATGCGCTTGAAATTAATCCCTGGGTATTTCCTTTTGGTTATTTTCTAGGGACTTTTATAAGAGCAATAATTGAATGGTTAAACGATATTTTATGTTAATCATCTAGTAATGACCTTCGTCGGATTTTTTCTGCAAAGATGTATCACTGTTGACCAGTTTATTGCAGCGGCGATGATAACAGCGATCTGTGTTCAATTGAGCGGTGAAGTGTTTCTGGCGTGTGATCACAATTAACGGGGCATTAATTTGATAAAAGTAAAGAAAATACGTTCTCTAGCTTTTATGATTTATAACAAGATGCAAGCCATTACCAATTATCGGAGAATATTACTGTAACAATGAATAAGCATATCAAACATTGTGCATTGTACTGAACGTTACTGTAGTAGAAATATCTTTATACATGTTAAACAACTTAATACAATTATCAGTAATGAATTATTTCTGCATTCTAATATCAATACTGGAAGGATAAATAAAACAATCAGTGTATTTCAAAGTTTTTTCGGCAAGAATTAGACGTTCTGGATGTGCAACAGAGACTAATAAGTAAATGATCATACATTAATATAAACTAATTAAATTAAATGTCGTCAAATGGAAACAAAGATCAAGTACAATGATTTTGCGTTGGTTCTGATAGTAGTAATCATATAAAAAAAAATATAACATTAAATGTAAAAATCGTTGGACACGTCGTAGAATATATCATTATTTCGAGTCAAATTAGGTTTAATCTTGACCCCCCCCCCCCCCCCCCCCCCGCTGCTATCGATAAAATTTGCCGCACGGGTAAGAATACCTTCCGACGCCCAGGGTAATTAAACGAGAAACGATTATTGAATACGAAATCATATCTGATGAGTATAAAAATAGATAATGAGATTTTAAAATATCTTAGTTAAAAAAAACACCATTTATTTATTGTTTTTCCGTAATCAGTTAATGGTCCTTTTTTATATCGTTCAAATATTTAATTACATCAGCAGTAATTCATGAGCGTCGTGGCGCATATGGTAGCGCATTGGCCTACGGACCCAAGGGTCGTGGGTTCGGATCTCACGGCCGGCAATGATTTTTCTCCAAATTTTCTTTCTGTTAAATGCCACAAAAATTAAAATCATATCAATCCAGTAACAGTCATTTCTCGGCTCGATACAAATTTTAAAATTTGACAACATAAAATCAAGCATGCATTGATATACACAACGTTCCGATGATATGTATACACATGTGTTGAAATTTGGACAGTGAATACAAATTACATCTATACACATGGCTTGGTGTTGTTCAGTTTATTATGAAATCGTGTGAATATATTAAACGATACAAATGTGCAATGGGCCTAGCTCATCCTTAGACTTAGATTGTGATGCCTTTTTGTCGGCTTTAGACTCTGTTATTATTGCCGGTGTGTAAATCACTCCCAAGTATTCACATGATTAAGCTTTAAAATCATTCCAAAGACTGCATGATTTGTTCTCCATGACTATGTATTTCAAGCACTGCTTTATTTTGTGTAAAGGTTATCCATTATATATACTTGCCAAATTAATTGCAATGGGAAATTCGATTTTAAATAAAATTCCAGCTTTTGCTCGCTTGAGATAAGTCATATACAATGGGAAGAGTGGGAAAGAAATAGATAAGAGGTACTTACCGGTATACATGCTATGAATTAATTTAAAAACAAAATAATTATTGTGAGAGGCTTCTACAGTATATTTAAACGCACTGATTTTGTCACATGCTTCTGATGTACTATAGCCATGGTATCTATTTTTTATCATCCAAAATAGCTCCTGGACATTATCACAAAATTTATACTCTTACACTAAAACATTCTACGGAAGAGAAAAAATCAACGCGACTTTTCATCAAGCACCCCCCCCCCCCCCCTACCCCCTAATGAGAAAACATGTGCACAAGCTGAAACTATCCGTCGAAAAGTATTATTGTACATATATACCTTGATAACCACCTTACTATCTCCTGTTAAATTAAGATTTTTTTAATTATTGGTTTTACTAATAGTATAATGATATAAAACATTTTGCACACTTTATTTATTAGTACTGCATTTAATATTGTTATAAACCCCCCCCCCCTCCCCCACCATTGACACTAAAAATATCATGTTTATAGTTAGATGAATAATCTATATAATAATACGGTGTTCAGGATGTTAAATAATTGATAGGATTTTCGAGTTCATTGAACGGCATTATACTTAAAATTCACGAAAGATCGACTGCTCTAATCGAAATGTCTGTGTCCCGATTTGTCTGTAACTATTTCGACATCCGGTTTTCAACGTTTTCAACTCCATCGCTTGGTGGTAAGTTGGTAGGTAGGGCTAGTGTTGCTAAGTTTGTGTTTCTTCTGTCCATTTTCAAAGGTAATTCCATTGACTGCAAATCAGTTTCATTTTAAATTTATACGTCTATATATTCTTTAATAAGTTCCAAGTGAAAAGCTAAGTAATGAAAAAAAAACCCAACATTTATTCTTGGACCGAATTTTCTCGAAATAGTGAGACCATAGATTTAAGACTGTTTTAATATGCTATGATATTTAACAGAAGTTTAAACATTATATGTAATCTTTGTGATTGCATTAACCGAAAATTTATGCCTTTATTAGTGGATCATATAACATTGGTACATACAATACAGTTCAGTATTGATAAATATTTACAACCTGTCAGTTTTATAATAAGCAGGGCAATACTTATTTTGAATTAGTTATAACTTTTAATCATAATTTACATAGTTTTCATGACATATTTTTAGGCAAAGTAAAGGATGACAGAGCATACCTCTGATGCTGACACTTGTCATTTGAAAAAAAAGGCATTTTTGGAAGACATTACCAACATCTGTGGATTATAATTCAATGCAAGACAAAATCTAGAGTCATTAAACTAATGCAAACATGAATAAATCAGTCTCAAGTAACTTATCATTGAGAATCTGATTTATTTGCTTGGATTGGTTTAGTTAACATCACCCCATACTGTCTGCACTGTGAGTACTGGTATTTTAATAGATTGGTAAAATATTTTAGTAATTTTATATTATGAACAAATGGGATAAAATACCCCATGAATATGTGGGATAATAAATCCCATGACATCTATTTTATGGGATTAAAAACCCTAAATTGTTACTTAAGAAAAAAGTGGGTTTTTAAACCCCACATTATTTTCATGGGGTTTTCTGCCCCATGGGATTTATTGCAAAACCCCATGGGGTTTGCATGAGGTTTTCTGTGGGGTATTTTTTCCAAACTAAAATCCCATGGGGTTGGAACTTTTAAGTTCAATTATCTAAAAAACTATCTAAAATGTTTCAATTTTTTTCCATAAATTTATTTAGAATAAAAAACCCCACCATTTGGTACTAAACTTTGGTCAATAGTATGTATGGAAAGGGGTGCGCAACGCCGGAAAAATGTCCATTCCGAAGTTGTCCGTCCCACTGTTAAATATATATGGTAGTAGAGAAGAAGATTTAATACATGTTTACTATGTGGCCATATTGGCCCCACCCTAGAGCCTGAATCCCTGACCCAGAGGCCATGAATTTCACAATTTTGATAGAGGAATTCATGGACATCATAACTATGCAGCCATTTTTCCTCACATGAGTGGGAGTAAAGAAGATTTTTTAAAATTTGGCTTTTTTTGCATATTTGACGCTACATGTGGCGCCCCGGGGGTGGTAGAGCCATGAATTTCACAATTTAGATTCCTCTTACCAGATGCCTCACACCAAAAATGGTAACAATCAGACTTGTAGTATTTAAACAGAAGTTAACTAGAGGTACTGTGAGCAAGCTCACAATTGATACTCCCCGCTAAGAAAAATCATAACACATGTATTTTTTTCTATTATAGAAAATATTGGATGAATCTATTTCATCGTCCATTTTCTATAAATAACAACTGCTCTATTTTTTAAAACTGTTAATGCTTATATGAGTACACAAACCAATTTTTATTCTTTAAATTCCATTTTAGTTCAAGTTAACTGTTAATGCATGAGGACATTTGCATCCTTATGTTAACAAACATGACTCGAATCAAACGAAATTCCACATGTCAAGCAGTTACTTAATATAAACATTTTGAATTATTGGTATACTGAGCCCGATTTTTTTTAACAATGACCTTGAACTTCCTCAATTAACCTTTGGTCAAGGTCATGACATACTCTCAGGTTATAAGCATTCTAGATGCGATTTAACAACTTCTAATATTTGTCCATTTGAAAGATATGGACTGGACACGAGTTTTATACTTTTCTGCAAGTGACCTTGGCCTTGCCCAAATGACCTTGGGTCAAGGTCATGACAAACCCTTAGCTTATAAGCAATCTTTGTGTGAACTGAGAACTTCCAATGTTTCTCCATAAGAAAGATATGGACTGGACAAGAATTTTGCACTTTTACTGTTGGTGACCTTGACCTTGCCCGAATGACCTTGGTTCAAGGTCATGACACACCCTTAGGTCATAAGCATTCTTTGTGTGAAGTAAGAACTTCTAATGTTTCTCCATAAGAAAGATATGGACCGGACACGAATTTTGCACTTTTTCTGCCAGTGACCTTGACCTTGCCCAAATGACCTTGATTCAAGGTCATGACACACCCTTAGGTCATAAGCAATCTTTGTGTGAAGTAAGAACTTCTAATGTTTCTCCATAAGAAAGATATGGACCGGACACGAATCGAACAGACAGACGGACGGACGGACGGACGGACGGACAAGGTGATTCCTATATACCCCCCCAAACTTCGTTTGCGGGGGGTATAAAAATGTAAATTGTTAACGCACGACGACGGACGAAAATGGATAGCAATAAGTCACCTGAGTTTACTCAGGTGACCTAAAAAGCAGACAAAGGGTCTACAATAGTTGTGATGGATCAAGACAACTATCTTGCAGAAGCATACAGACAATAGTATCAGATGAACGTTTTTAACCAAAAGTTTGACACTGACCTACAGATGACTTCTCAGATACTATTACCAAAACATTAGATACAGTAACTATGTTTGAAAATATTGAAATTGGTTACAATGTGTACACTACCCTTCTTCCTATCAACTGTAAGCCCGGCCAATTTTATGTTCTTCCAAAAATTCATAAACCTGGAATGCCAAGACGTCCCATAGTAAGTGCCATTGGACATCCCACTGAAAAAAATTCAGAATTTATCGACCTTCATCTCCGTCCACGTGTTGAAAATTCATCGTCATATCTTAAAAACAAAACAGATTATCTTAACAAAACACCATCTTCAAATCTGCCAGATACATGTAATACTATTCTCGTGACGGTTGAAGTTCATCCCTTTACACCAATATCCCGCATGACGAAGGTATTGCAGCCTGTAAAGAAGTATGTGACACTAGGGAGGTTCAGATCCCTTTAACTGAATCTCTCACCAAGCCCCTGGAGCATGTTCTAAAATTCAATAGTTTAATGTTCAATGGAGAACACTACCTTCAAGTCAGTGGCACTGCTATTGGCACCATTTTATGCCAATATATTCATGGGTAATCTAGAGCGAAACCTACTAACACAGTCACCTTCCAAACCTCTTAGTTGCTTTTGCTTCATAGACGACATTGAAATGAAGTGGGTTGACAACAGAAACAACCTCGATAGATGTATTACCTTAAGTTTGTCAGTTCTTTCCATCATTCTATCAACTTTACGACTGAGATTTCCTCATTCAACAATACGTTTCTTGATACTATCAACTTTAGTCGATGGTAAACTCGATTTTTATCTTCATTCTAAACCTACAGATTCCCACCTCTATTTAATTACGTCTAGCTGCCACCCACCTCATACGTTTAAGGGCATACCAAAAGGCTTAGCCATCAGAGTCAGACGTATTTGTTCAACTGAAGAACTATAATCTGAGCGAAGTAAACGAAATACAAACCTAAAAACAAAGTCAACAAAGTCCCACTGTCACTACTTACCACCCTGTCCTTAGGAGTCTAAATGCAGTTCTAAAGAAGAACCTGCCAATCCTTTACAGTGTAAGAGTATGAAAATGAATAAAGTTACTGTAATTAATACATATAAATATCATACATATAAAAAAGTTAGATCCACCCTTTCTTTTAATTCATACACCTGTACATATACCCTAAGGGCAGTGCTTGATCATGAGTTGGACAGTGGATATTTGTGATCTTGGTTTTTATTGGTTTTTTGTGTCAGGTTGAATTTGGTTGGTTTGTATATTTTGCTGTATGTGTTTTTACCGCCAAGTTTGTCAATCTTTGTCTGGACATTGACCAGAGCAGACATATATATTAATATTGACTAGAAATTGAATAATGGACATGACCTTGCTCTTTTTCTGGTAAGTTAACTCAAATACTTATATCCTATAAGCCTTACTATTAATAAAATTGATTACCCTGTAAATTGCAGGAAATATTAATTAAGTCCATGATCACAAACTAATGAGTATGAATGAATTGGAATGAAAAAATATTTTTTAAATTTGAAATACAGTGTTGATTATAAAGATCAATATTTGGTTTATTTATTATAGTATAAATTGATTCTCAAATCAATTGTATGTAAGATTTTTATGATGATCAGATGTTTGATTAAATTGGTCATTTATAAGATCAGTAAGATTATTTCAGTAATAAATATTTTTAGAATTTGAAATACAGTGTTGATTATAAAGATCAATATTTGGTTTATTTATTATAGTATAAATTGATTCTCAAATCAATTGTATGTAAGAATTTTATGATGATCAGATGTTTGATTAAATTGGTCATTTATAAGATCAGTAAGATTATTTCAGTAATAAATATTTTTAGAATTATTCCGTTCAAATTACAGAATCAAAGTAAATGTCACTATCTCACCAAGCATTCAGTGTGACGAGTCTGTTCCCATAGAATGTTGAGAAAGTGTTTTTGAGTATTTTTATCTGATTAATATATTTTATGACTTATTTTGGAGAAATTTAATTCATGTATATTATAAGAGTTACCTCCCGCTTAATGTTTAAAGTACAATTATAGTAAGATAATGTAAAAATGTTATCTTGATGGAAATACATATATTGTACTATGTTATACTTTGATATGAATTTTATTATTGTTTTATGATCTTTCAGGGCTTATATACTTTACGAATGTTAGAGCCACTGTGTCTGAATAAATTTAATGATGAAATGAACCATACAGAAAGCTTTGTTCTCAACAGCAATGATAAAATGATTGAGGTTTTCAAAAAAAAACAACAACCAAATTGCAGCTTTCCAGCGCCTTAAAAAACTTAAGGACATGGTGGTAAGAACCAAACTAAAGAAACCTCTACCTAATGGTGGCTTTAAAGCTTGTTCTGATACCAGATGTCTGTTGTGCATACACAGCTCTGATGCAGACTACTTTTCTAGCCCCATTACCGACAGTACTTACACAATTTTTGCAAATACGTCTTGACAATTGTATATACCTCCTCAATTGTAAATTTCGTCAGAAACAATACCAAGGGGAATCAGGAGACCTCCGCAGGCGCATCATTAATCATCGTTCCGCCATCAGAACTAAGAAAATTAGAGAACCCTTCGGGGAACATTTTAACTTAGACGGTCACAAATGTAAGGACATGGTGGTTTTGGTCATTGATCACAACACAGACTGGACAGATGCGGAAAGAAAATATTAAGAAAAGTTTTCGATGCATAGACTGAAGTCATTCCGCCCGACGGCATAAACAAATTAAGTGACTTCACCAAAATGAACATCAATTAAAGCATCCTGATTTCCTAGCAATGTCACCATCATCATCTTTTTGGTACAATGAACAAACTATCATTCAGGTTAATTATTCAACTTATTAGCTCGTACCTTAATCGATTTAATATGTACGGGTTCTTTATGTTTTCTATTTTGTTATTTTGTTATTTTTAATTGTTTTTTTTTCATCCATTTTATTTTTTATTTATTTAGTTTTTACACTTTTGTGTATACTTATGTGGTCATTTACAGAGCCGGTCACCCCTACAAACCTTCATTACGAATTGTCTTACTAGTACATCTGAATTAACAGCAACACCCAATTAGCCAATTAATTCATTCGCGTTAACTTTCAGCACTTCTACACAGACCGTCCGCTGCGTCGGGCTGGCTTATGATCTTTAATTTAAGACGTTGCCACGCTCTGATCCGGTGTTTTATATATTATTTAGTTTTTGGTTTAGTGCTAGTTTTGTGGATGTTTTTTCTTCTTTTATATACAGTTAACCCCAAAAGAAATTCTCGAGTAAACCCAAGGTAAACCCCAAGTGGACCCAAATGTTCAAAAAGTAAACCCATAGTAAACCCAGGGTTTAGTTGGGGTTTACTCTGGTGTTAGGTTGGGTATGATCGGTACTTTAGGTTTTATTTTGTTGTCCTGAAGAAGGGACGGGTTGTCCCGAAAATTTGACAATATTTTACTTTATTGTTCGTGTCGTTGGTAATTTGGTTATTTTTAGTGCTTTACTAGATAGATACTGTAGATAGATAGATAGATAGATAAATAGATAGATAGATAGATAGA